>CM034312.1:45833170-46433170 GCA_019925795.1 Dendrobium chrysotoxum
TATGCAAACTAGTGAACTAAGGTGCAAAGCAATAAAGTAAAGAGTAGTATAAAAAAGTAAACATGTATAACATCTATAGTGCAAAAGTAAACAAATAGAGCAAGAATACCCTCCAAGAAAAGTTTCCAATCACTATTAAGCACAACAAAGAAATAATGACCTAATGTATTCTATATTAGGTTATCCTAACAAACAATCTAAGAATGAATCCCCTCCAAGAAAGGTGTCAAATTACAATAAAACACAACAAAGAAATAACGCCCTAATGTAGGCTAGATTTTGTTACCATAGAAAACCATCTAAAGTGTGTGCAAAACTGTGTGGCTTGGATAGGTGTTATGTTTATTTTTATTTGATGTTGTTTATGATTTACATCTATTTATTTTATGGTCAAAGTGGATTTAATTTAAAGCTTAAGTTTTAATATTTTAATGTATTTATTTTAATTTTAAAATGTTTTAATCGTTTATGTTGTTTAGCTTTAAGTTTTAAGAGTTATGGTAATTAATGACTTTGAAGGGTGTAAATTCAGCAATCAATAAGTCTTAAGGCTCATAATTGAAATACATTTGTTACCCTTCTAATCTCTCAGAAAATGGAAGAAGAAAAGGATAGCTTATCTATTGGGATTTAGATTGGTTAAAGAATATATGTATTTGGGGGTAAAGATTTTCCTTAGAGGTATGTTATAGTTGATTTTCAATCTATCTTGCAGTATGCTTTAGAGAAGCTAAACACTTGGGAAGCTATTCTTTAACTCTAGCTGGATTTATGCTTTTCATTTTTTTTAAATAAAATAAAAAATAATAATAAACCAAAAAATAATATAAAAATTTTATTTTTTCCTCCCTATTTTTAAAAAGAAATCACTTAGTAAGGGGGAGAACTATGGAGAAAAATAAAAGTAACTCGAAATTCAACCAACAAAGTTTGTCATCATCTAAAGGTGTGTTGAGAGAGAGAGAGAGAGAGAGAGAGAGAGAGAGAGAGAGAGAGAGAATTGCCCTATGGGATTAAGAGAGCATGAGAGAGGGAATCTTCACGTGGTTGCTCTGGTTATCATCCACCTTCTTCCTATAAGAGTTAAACTTTTACTTGAGGGAAACTCCAAGAAAAACTTCTTGGAATCAAAAGGTCAATAGAAACTAAGTCGCACAAGTAGGGTGAAAGGGATTTCCAGTTCTTTACATTACTAGAAAGGTGAAAAAGATTTTAGTTCTCTAATACACCAGGATTGGTGAAAGAGATTTTGTAAAGGCTTCTCTACCTTACTATGGGGGCAAAAGGAGAGTCACTAAGAGTTTAGGGCAATACTCGGAGTGAAGTTCTCTGGGCTGTGGATGTAAGTTAAGTTTTGATCGAGTCATTATAAATCCATGGTGTGTTTGTTCTTATTTTTATTGCATTTAATTTCATATAATTTTACTTTCATGCATATTTAATTTCTTACAAATCTAGGTTATGATTCATCATCATTGTTATAAAAAAATATTTAATTTTTTTGTAGAATCAACTTGTGCTAGAAAAATAATAAAAATATAAATAATTTGTATATAAAAACAAAATTGCATTGATATTTATTTCTAAAAGAATAAAAAAGAATAAAATTATTTGTTTCATCAATTACTTCTCCTTACTTTTGTGTAATTTTGTTTAAGTTTTTCAAAAGAGTAACTTTGAGAAGAAATTTTTTTCATCAATTACTTCTCCTTAATAACTTAGAGAAGATATTAGGTTTATTGATGCTCTAATGAATCTACTATCAGATTAGTGTCCTCCCTAAGAAGTCTACGATGATCCTAATCTTGAACTAGTTTAGCCATAGCTAAAGTTAAAGCCATTTTTATGTTTTTATTTTTGTAAGGGTCCTATTAATCTCTAAGCCAAACAACAATGTCCCCTTACTAAATCTATTACATAAGCAATAATAAATAATAAATTAAATAACATAAAATAAAATAACCAAAATAGGTAATTTTTTCTTTTTCAGGGTACAAGTGGGAATAACTATGCAACTAGTTCAACAATATAGATTAAATTTAAACTTCAAATGTTACTTCCCTAACAACAGAGCCAAAAATGTGATGGTGCTGTAGGTGTGTAAATTATATTTATATTATAGGTTTAAATATGCTTAGATTTTCTTTTATATGCAGGATTGAAAAAAGGTATATTAGTGAAAAAAATTTAATTTTCTTTGGGAATGTTTAATTTCTAAAATTTTAATTTAAAATCAAACGCTCATTATAAATGATATATCACCTTGAAAGGTCAATATATTGTTCCCTAATAGGTTCAGATTGCAAAATTTGAATTCATCCTGACTATCGTAGTCAAATTTGAGAAAGAACTACGGTCAAAATGATTGTTCTATCAGATATTTAATTATGATAATTTGGATAAAGGGATTATTAATTTCATAATCCAAATCATGATGATATAATGATATATCTTCCTGGAGAAAGAAGATATCATCTACTATCAATCATTTAGATATGATGATAATGATCGTTGAATTTTGAATTTCCCAAGGTAATTAATTGAAGGTTTTGAAAACTTGATTTTGAAAATTTGATCTAGGTTATCTAAATCTCCTACAAGTGCAAGCTCTCATAGTTAATTGCATTATAGGAAAATTGAGGGTTTCCTATGAATACTCTCAATTAAAATAGCGATATGAATTTTATTTAAGATTTTCAAAGATTGATGTCAAAGGAGAGTTAGGATTGGAATTTTCAAACAAGATTTGTTCGTAATTAAACAATTATTATATAATCCTTACTCTTGGACCAAGTCGTCCATTGCAGCTGAGTGTTCGGCCATGGCGGCGGAGGGCTGCCGGGTGTCGTTGCCCTCATCAGAATCTATTGATCTCCGGGTTCATGCAGCAGTGGATAATCAAGGTGTTATTGACCGTCGACGAAGATCAAGAGGAGATTTTGTCATTTCTGATACAATTATCGCGTAGCAAGGTAATGTTTCCCTTGTTAAAGGTAAGGGGAAAATGGTAGCTTCATCTCCTAATAAGAAGTTTGTGAGGCCTAAGGTTGTTCACAATTTCTTTCCTGATCCGGGGGCTTCATCCTTGAAAATGAAAATATTTGTGAATCGGTTTGGAAATTCAAGTGCAATCTCTGTCTTTGACAGCAAGATAAACGCGAATTCCATCAATTCGGTGAACAAAGACTTTCATTCCCACAATAGGCCTCCAGTTTCAACAGAGAAATCCTTAGGTGCGGTGGACACCGGTGTTGACACTGCAAAGAAGGATAATTAGAGGAATTCAAATTCGGATCTGTTGGAAGTCAGGAAAAGCGTTTCTGCAGATTTAAGAGGCTGTTTAACAACACCTACTAATCCTGTTAGAATAGAGGTTAATCCTCATGGGCTCAAGTCTAGTCTGATTAATAAAGAGAGTTCTTTTGTGGACAAGGTGACTGGTGCTTTGCCTAAGAAGAGTATAACTGGTGATACAATTGGTAAGGCTAAAGCTTACGTCATGTTAAACTTCAAGGCTGAGGATGTTATGTTGTCTGATGATGGCGTGGCAGTAAAGCTATGTAAAGAAACCGAAAATCTTAATTCCAAGAAATTAGTTAATTCATTGGTATTTAAGGTGTTCGGTAGGGAGATGACATCACACGTGGTTGCATGGGAAGTAAGGTGTCAATGGAACAAGCTTGGCAAATTTCACTTCACTACGCATGGTAATGGCTAGTTTTTGTGTTCATTCAATGAATATGAATCGATGGAGGCTGTTCTTTCAGGAGGGCCATGGTTTGTGAATGATCACATTATAGGCTTGGAAAAATGGAATCCAGAGTTTTCCACATTGTCTATGAAGGGTCTTACCTCTCAGATTTGGATCAGGATGCCTCATCTTCCCCTACAGTGCTGGGATGAGCTTAATATTGCAATGATCGCATACAGGATTGGCATTCCCCTGATGTTGGATGGAAATTCATTTCAATGGGGGAGGAGAGAATTTGCAAGAGTGTGTGTGAGAGTAAAGATTGATCAAAAGCTTCCGATTGGGGTTTGGGTTGAAGGCATTTCAGGGAGATTTTTTCAAAGGATTGAATATGAAAAAATCTCTTCATTTTGTTTCCATTGCGGGATGATTTGTCATGAAAAACAAGATTGTGGTAAAGAAAATTTTGTTCCATTGGTAAAGATGGGAACTAGCAAGGATGGTGTGATGGAAAATGGTGAGGGAAATAGAACTGAGGAGGCAAATTCCACTTGTTACGGCCCGTGGATTCTGGTTAAGTGAAAGCCAAGAGGCGGTGGTCCACGTAGAGGTGTTGGAAATTTTACTAATGTGAAGTTCACAAAGAATAAAAGTTCTTATGATCAGTCTGTTCGGCAGGCTCAGGTATTGGTTGTTCCAGATAGGTTGGAAAATTTACACAATATGACAGTGATTGAAACAGTTTCATTGGAGTTTGAATGCAAAAATAAGGAGGATGCTTCTGGAAATGATGTTTTTGATGTTGGCTGTGGTGCGGTTGTCCTCCAGCCTTCAGAAAACGAGTTTGTAGAGATAGGTTGCTTGCAAACTAAAGCAAGTCCTAATGGATTGCTTGTGAACTCAGGTATTCCCTATTCTAACTCAGATAATTCTCAAATAATAAATGGTTATGCTGTTGAGAAGGTTAATTTAGAAGGTGGGGGAGTGTTGGTGGAAGAGAAGGCTGAGGAAGGGGAAATTTCTCTGAAGGATGTGGGGCAATCCAACAAAAGTTTGGGTTTGTCAACCTCTCCAGCTGCTCTCTTTGATTCAAATAAATTTAAAGCTCTAGAATGTGTAAGTGATGAAATTTCTGATAAACCGTTGCCTGAGGAAGCTGAGGAAGGAGAATTGGTGGCTGGTTCCTTGGAGGAAGAGAAAATTATTTCGGCTGTAGGTAAGGGAGAGCCTGGTAGAAGCAAATTTAAACTTCAAAAAGATTTGAGATCGTTGGGAGATTCTAATCCTTTTTTACTTAAAAGGAAAGGAGGAACGTTAAGAGGTAGCAAGGTTGGGAGCAATCCCAATTCACTACACTAAATGTCTTCTTTAGCATTCTGGAACTGTCAGGGAGCTAGGAAAAAGGAGGTTTCCCGCTACTTGAAGGTGTTGGTGAAGGACTTTATTATCATCTTTGTTGGTCTAATTGAAACTAAAATCTCCTCTGTCAACAGGATGGAGTTTAACAAAATGTTTGGATCCTCATGGGATTTCTTTCTTCTACCTTCTGCTGGCCTATCTGGTGGAATGATGATTAGTTGGAGAGCTGATTTGGTTACTTTTTGTGTCAAAGAGGCTAATGAACAAGTTGTTGTGGGAGAATTATGCTTTCCTAATAAAGGGAGATGGCTAATTGCAACTGTTTATGGCAGTAGGGATGTTTGCAGGAGGACATCTTTGTGGAGCAATCTTGAAGTTTTTTCAAACTATAATCTTCCTTTTTTGATTGGTGGAGATTTCAATTGTATCTTGCCTCAAGAGGACAAGAGGGGAGGGAAGAAATTTGTGTTCTCTCAAGGCCCACAAGACATGAATTTGTTTATGTCTAATAATGACTTCCATGACACTAGAATTGTTGGACCAAAGTACACTTGGTGTAATAACAAAAAGGAGGCGCTAGGATTCTTGAGAGGTTGGATCGTATTCTTCTTAATTCATTGGCTTTGGAGGCTATACAACTGGCTGTGGTTCGTCATCTTGCAAGGATCGCTTCTGACCATTGCCCCATCTTAATCAATCTCAATGCATCTGGATTTAATAGAAGCCGGCTTCTCAAATTTGAAGAGGTTTGGACATCTTATCCAGCCTCTATTGGAATTGTTGCTAGAACTTGGGAAAGGAATGTAAAAGGAGATGATGTTCATTCGCTTAACGTTAAATTCAAACGCACGTTGAAAGCGCTGTTCTTTTGGAGTAGATCAAAGCTTGCAGACCTCAATAAGCTAAAAGAAAAACTTAAGAAGGAAATTCTTGAATTACAACATGAAAAAGCTGAAGCTGGGAATCTATCTGAGATAAAACTTTGTTTGTTGAAAACTAAAGTTTTTGAATTTAACTCTACCCTTGGGAGGCTAGATTCTTGGTGGAAGTAGCGGGCAAAGGTTAAATGGTTGGAGAATGGTGACACAAGCTCAAATTACTTTCATACTTTTGCTTCTGCACGGCGTAACAGCAACAAGATTCATCAAATCAGAAATCCTATGGGGATCTTGGTGGAGGAGCAAAAGCTTATTGAGGAGGTGTTCTTGGACTTCTATAAAGACAAGTGGAAAGCTCGAAATTGTGCTCTCTCGGGTTGGCCCGCTCGTCGTATCTGTTAAGTGATGATGATAAAAACTTTTTGTTGGCAGCGTTTACTAGGAGGGAGCACGAAGAGGTGATCCAGCATCTTGAAGCTAACATCTGTCCTGGTTTGGATGGTATCTCTTATTCTTTCTTTAAATTTTATTGGCGTATTATTAAGGAGGATGTGTGGATGGCTGTGCATTCATTTCTCAAGAATGGAAGGATGTGCAAGGAATGGAAAGAAGCCTTAGTTGTTTTAATTTCTAAGGTTAAATCTCCTTCTCTTCCCTCTAATTTCAGACCTATCAGCCTTTGTTGTTCTATTTATAAAATTGTAGCCAAGATGTTATTGAGTAGAATGGTGGGAATTATTCCAAAAATTGTTTCTGAAGAACAAGCTGCATTTTTTCAGGGTTGTTCTTTATCGGAGCACATTTTGATTACACAAGAGTTGTTTCACAAGTTTCGTTACTCCAAATCTAAGAAAGGTTTGATGGCAATAAAAGTGGACATGGAACAGGCATACGATAGCATGGGGTGGTCCACTTTGAAGCAAACCATAGATCATTATGGCTTTCCTGTGAAATTTTCTAATTTGTTGTTACAATGTATTCTTAACCCGAAATTTTGTTTATTAATAAATGGCAATAACTCTTCATGGATAGAGGGTAAAAGTGGTTTTAGGCAAGGTTGTCCCTTGTCTCCCTACATATTCATTTTATGCTCTCAATTGCTTATGGATGTGTTTGCCCAAAGAGGGAGAAAGCTAGGTATCAAAATGGCCACTCAAGCTGAAAGGATCTCTTATCTTCAATTTGCTGATGATCTTCTTATTTTCTCTAAAGCAAATCGAAATCATGTGAAGAGGATTAATAAGATATTGAAAGATTACAGAAGGTGGATGGGGCAAAGAATTAATGTGCAAAAATCTGCTGTTATTTTTGGAAAATCGGTTGGGAGACGGAAATCATTGGATCTTGCTAAAATGTTGGGGTTTAAGATAGTCACTGAAATAAACTACCTTGGCATCAAATTGGATCTTAGATGACTTGTATTTTCGGATTTCCAAAACCTGTTGGAAATGGCTGATGGCAGAATTTCCACTTGGGGTAATCGCTATATTTCATTTTCAGGAAAGCTAACTTTAATCAAGTCTTCTATTCTTCCTCTCACTACTTTTTTATCTTCACAATCTCTTGTTCCAATTGGAGTTCTAAATGACTTGGATAAGATGTGTAGGGATTTCTTTTGGCAAAAAGGTGATGGAACAAAAGGTCTTCATTATGTAGCTTGGGAAATGTTATGTAAACCAAGGTGTTTGGGAGGTCAAGGGTTGACATCTGCCTCTACCAAGGTGGGTCTGTTGAAGGCCAAATTTTCTTGGAACTTTATCACCAAGCCTTCAACTCTTCTTAATAGGAATTTGAGGTCAAAGTATGGAGGTGACATTTGGGATTCAAATGATAAGAGAATTGCTTCCAATACCTGGAAGATTATTACTTCTGGAGCCAGATCCCTGCAAGATATTGTGAGATGGAAGGTCTGTGATGGGAAAAGTATTATTACTTTTAATAACATTTGGAGCTTGGATAAGAGCTTTGACCATTAGCCAACATTTGTAGCTGCTCAGGATTCGGTTAACTCTAACCTTAAGCATTTCATTCAGGGAGGTATATGGGAATTGGAAAAGCTGTATTGCTGCTTTGGTGCAAATTTGGTTGAGCTTATTACTTCAGTACCTATCTCTCCAGGAAGTCAAGGTGATCAGATGGAATTATTATATGAATGCTATGGAAAATCTATAGCAGCCTTGACTATGGAAAAACAACTTGATGATGAACATGATCTAATTTGGTGCTGGAAGAAAAAGCTAAAGCTTCATCCGTCTGTAGATTTTTTCTGGTGGAGGTTGGCTCACAAGGCTTTACCTTATAATGAATTCCTCAGGTATAGGCGTTTGCAGGAATTCAATGGTTGTCCGAGATGATGTCCTGGAATTAAAGATGTAAATCACATTGCAAGTAGCTGTTTGTATCTTTCCCAGGTGATTCAAATTCTAAGTAAATGGGGTTATGAGGTACTGATTTTTTGTAATCTGGAAGATGCCTTTCAAAAATTATCTATATTAGCAAAGTGCAATCTGTTCATTGTTAATCTTTATTGCTCGATTATTTATCTGTCTTGGAAGAGCAGGAACAAACTCAAACATGGTGACTTGGAGGATTGTATCTCGGTTACAGCTGCTAATGCTGTCAATCTAGCTGCAGTTTCATTTGGCTTGTCTTCTACTTCAGACCACTGGGATGGAAACCGGCTGCTGAAGCTTTCTTCTTCTTTTTGGTGTCCTCCTCCACCCGAGTGGATCAAGCTCAATGTAGATGCTGCCATGGAGAGTTCTTATGAGGCTAGTGTTGGTGGAATTATTAGAGATTCTAAAGGTCGGTTTGTCTTTGCTTTTGGATTCTCTTATTTACATTGGGATTCATCTTTCTTGGAATTGAAATCAGTTCTGGCTTTTAAAGAAGCTATACAAGATTGGATGTTTGATGCTAAAGGGATTATTATTGAAGGAGATAATTCCAATGTGATTATGTATGTTCAAAAGATGATGAAGAACGAAGGTTTGTCGGGTGAATTAAAGGACCAACAAGATTTTTCTTTTCTTAAAGATTTTCATCAAATTATTTTTCAATTTATGGATAGGAGTTGTAATAAGTTAGCTCATTGTTGTGCTAACTTTGCTAGTTCTTATAATTTTATTTGGGATTGTATTGGTAATAAGAACACTCCTCATAGCTTTCTTTCTATGTTAAAGGAGGAGTGTGATAGGGGTTCTTCTTATTACAACCTTTTATTTGAGATTTTAATAAAATTTGCTCTATGCATTTTGTCAAAAAAAAAAGGGAGAAGGGTAGGGAGTGTTTTGATATTTTGAATCACTTCAAAAACACTCCAACCTATCCTAAGTGTTGGGCTTGAATTTGATTAAAAGAGGTGTTTAGTTTCATTGATCAATTTTATTAGACAACTGGGATTTAATTCCTAGAGGTTGAGGATTTAAGAGTAAAACCCTGCCTCAAAACCTAAGTCTAAATTCAGTACTAAAACATTAGTGACCCAAACATAGCTAATGCAATGCAGATCTGGACCTACCTCGGCTTGGATTGCGGAGCCAACTAAACCACCTAAGCGCTTCAAAACCATGTATCTGGTCATTTAATGTAGAATGGTAGGTATATTATTTAAGATAAGTTTTTTTGAGAAAAGGGCTGACATCTAGAGTAGATCCTTAATTTGGCCCCTTAACATATGTTGGGTGATATGAAACTTGAAATAAAATGCATTTAAATTTTAGACTCGATTTAATTTGTTACTAATGTAATGCATACTAGTTGACTCGAATGCTTAAATTAAATATGAAGTAGTATTTAAAAAAGGATTAAAATAGATTTTATCCTAAAATACATAGACTCCCCTTGATAGATCTGTACCCTCATAGGCCGGGTGGTCTGCTAGAACTCGCAGGTGGGAAGGTGCCTAACAACGAAAGAAAATGCAGTAATTATGCATATGAGGACTCCCGGTGGTCTCGAGCTTGCTTATTAAATTCATTAGAGTTGCTATGTTATCTCAAAATTTTAATTTTTATTTAAGTAAAAACTTATAAGCATACCCTCACGAGCCTCCGATTGACTTCTAGGCTAAATCAAAATACGATATGCAAGAGCGCCAAAAAAAATAAGAAAAGCAAGCAAATCCTAATGTTACAATCAATATCAAACAATCAATCAAATAATTAAATTAATTAAATTAATACTCAAAATGAAAGTTTATTTGGCAATTGCCACTTAATTATACAACCCAGGGTCTGCAGGAAAAGTAAAGTGACTGGGCACCACTAATAACAACCCAAATTTCTAGTCCTAAGACTCGAGTGACTTTGAGAATGGGTCTTCTTATTCTTCACTTCTCCGTTCTTCTATGTGCTCCTTGGATCGTTGGGTCCGGTTATCCAATTCAAAAGAAAGTCCCCCTCAAAAGTGGTGTTATCTTTCCTCTTTGCATACTTTAAGATTATCTAAGTTTGGATCTCCAAATAGAGAGGGACTCTCCCCTAGGGGATGTCCCTTCCTTTTTGGATTCCAAGCTAGATATTTAATTCTATTATCAAAACATTTTAAAATTTACAACTCGATCTCAAATTACATTAATTAAAATGAAAAATCTAGACTCAAGACACCTTCAGGTTTTTCCTAACCAGTTATAATTAAAAACATCCAAAGAAGTTATGATTTGAGATCCCAAAAAGAAAATCACGACCACACACACTTTAGATGGTTTGTTTTGATTGGTTAGAAGGCCTAAGGGGAAGTTTTGGTTAGAGTTTAAGTCTTAATGATTTGAAATTGACTTTAGGATTGATTTTTAATTATTTTTTGGATACTACCTTTGTTTCTCACAGAGGCCGTGAAATTTATTTCACCTTCCTTGGGCTAATTTAATAGCCTCGTAGGCCGGGGTTACCCAGTGGTACCCAGAATAATTTTTTTTTTGAAGACTACAAATTATATTAAAGAAAGAAGAACTTATTACAAACTATCAAAAGAAAAGAAACTATCACATTCCTTCTTTATTAAAATACACAACGAAGAAGGAATGTTTGTAAAAGAGAATAAATAAAAATAAAAGCTATTTTCTAAAGCTAAAGTAGCACACAAATCGGCTACTTTATTACATTCTCCTGAGGTATGACAAAAAACCACTTGATTAAAGCCATTAAGAAAGGATAAATTCTCCGAAACCGTAGTTTAAGCATGCCATGTTGATTTCCTCATAGAATCTTGAAGGAACTTGACAACATTAAGATTGTCACCTTCAATTATTACACCCTTGCTTTCAAACATCTACTCTTGTAAGAATTCTCTTAATAAAAAAATAGCTTCCATCTCCAACTGATTTATGTCCCAATGGATTTTCTTTTTCCCGAACGCAAGAAGAAATCTGCCTTTATGGTCTCTAATAATTCCCCCAATGCTTGCAAGATTTGAATCCAACAGAGAGGCATCCACATTAATCTTTATCCAATCTAGAGGTAGAGCGTGCCAAAAATCCTCAAACTCCGAATGGAGAGAAGCACCACAGTCGACTAGCATCGGATACTTTAACATGGCTGTGGATAACAAATTAGCAGCAATCACAGAAGTAGGAGTAGAATTACCATGCTTGATATCATTTTGTCTTTTCCTAGAAAAAAAGACTACTGTACAGTAAATCTTTACAATATTCGTATGATGTTTGGACAGGATTCTAAGCTCAGATAGGAAATTTGCTAAAGGCTGGAAAATAGGAATTTGAAATCCCCATTGTCTCAATTTGCAAATAATATCAACTATAAATTTGTAATTGATAGCAATATGAGAACAATCTTCAACCTCTTGACAATCTCTTGCACAAAGGTCATTATGCCAAAGCCTTCTATATTTTAAGAACTAATTAGTTGGTAAAGCATACCTCCGCATCTTCCACCAGAACATTTCAACTCTTGGCTTTAGCTTTAATATTTTTAACCAATTAGAGAACCCAAAATCTTCATCTTCAATGCTATATTTGATTAACTCATCATAAGCTAGCACAGATAAATATCTTCCTAAATGTTGAAATAGGGCTACCACCTGATCCTCTTCTCCACCGTGACTAATACATTCTTGCAGGATTAACTTGACGAGATCTTGATGAAAAAATTGATGCAGTTCAATAACATTCCAGCCACCATTCGGAAGTAAGAACAGTTGAAGCATCACACCATTTAATCCATCACAATCAGCTAGCACTAGCCATTTATTTAAACATCTATCCAATAGCTAGATATCATTAATAACATTAATTTTTTCTCCATTAACCACCTGCCATTTAACAAGTGGTTTGAGATAAATATCCCCATCCAAAAGGATATACCAAGAAGTTGAATGGCCTCATTTAAACTCCCCATTCCAAATATTACTACCATATTTAGCAGCAATAGTTTTATGTAACAAAGATGAAGGGTTTTGAACAAACCTCCAAGCCAATGTTGCTCTTAGAGGACAAACCTTGTGAACTGCAGAATGTAAACCCATACCAGATTTTTTGATTTACACAATTCTTCCCATGCCACATAATGTGGACCCCATCTACCATTACCTTTGTGCCAAATAAAGTCTCTATAAACCTTATCCAATTCATACAAAGCTCCTTTGGGAACCAATGAGTGTGTTGAAAGGAAAATCGACAAAGATAAGAAAGAGGACATTATGAGCACCATCCTCCAGTCCAATGATAAGAATCTAGTTCCCCACAAGTTAAATCTTTCCAATGCATAATCAATCATGGATTGAAAATCAGCCTTCACCATCCTTTGTAATACAATCTTGATTCCCAAGTATTGAATCTCATTAACCACCTTGAAGCCTAATTTTTTTGCAATTTTTCTTTTCATGGAAGATCTAACAGCCTTATAAAAGAAAATTTGAGACTTATCTTTATTAATTTTTTGTCCAATCCACCCACAATACTTAGTAATTATGTTTTTCATAGCTTGAATCAAACGAGGAGATGTTATCCGAAATAATAACACATCATCAGCATATAAAAGGTGAGTGATTTTCTAAGCTCTTAAAGAAATCTGGATTCCCAATCCTTATCCTCTTTGATTAATTGCATTTGATAAAAGCTGAGAATACATGATGAACAAATATTGTGATAAAGGACATCCTTGTTGAAAACCACATTTTGCTTCAATCCATCTAGTACTCCTCCCATTCAATAAGATAGAAAATCTCACATTCACCACACATTCCATAGTAAGGCTAGAAATCTTGGCTGGAAAACTGAACCACTTTAAGACATGCTCCATTGCTTCCACCCCATACTATCATAAGCCTGCTCCATATCCAGCTTAACCGCCATCAAACCTTTTTTATTCTTGGAAATTCTGAATTTATTGAAAATTTCATGAGCTAACAAACAATGCTTAGACATAGATCTTCCTGGAATGAAAGAAACTTGTTCTTCAAAAATAATCTTAGAGATACAGCACTTTAATCTATTCACAATCATAGTTGTAGCAACCTTGTAAATAGTTTGATAAAGGCTAATCGAATGAAAGTTAGAAGGTAATACCATATTTTTCCTCCTTGGGATTAAAACAATCATAGTATCCTTCCATGCTTCATGCATCACACCATTCTTTAAAAAACCATCAATTACTTTCCAAGTTACCCCTTTTACAATCTTGCAATAGAATTTGAAAAAAGAAGCAGAACTCTCACCCAACCAGGAGATTTGTTTGCACCTTATTGAAAAACTATTGTAGTAAGCTCCTCCTCAGTGAATTCAGCACTTAGCAAATCAATATCATCAGCATCAATCCTCTGGTCTTCATTAGCCAAAGGCAAATCCGTCAAAATGCAGTCCCTGGCATGCCACTTGTTCTCCAAAAATTTTTGAAATACTGATTCAATCTGCTCCATATCTTCCACTACACTATTGTCTTCATCCTTGATTTGTCTAATAAGCTTCCCATTTCTTCTAGCCGATGCATAATCATGAAAGAATTTTAAATTAGTGTCACCCTCTTCATGCCAACTTGCCTTCACCCTCTGATACCACTATATAGATAATCTTCCCAAGGAAACATTAAGTTCATGAACTTTAGTACGAAGTAAGTTTAGCTTATCAGAAGTTAGCCCTCCTTACAAATCTTCCTCCAATTGTAACTTAAGAATATCCTCTTTCAATTCATCCCTAAGCAAGCACATATTTTTACATTTATTATTATTCCAGTAGAATAAGGCCTTCATAGATCTCTGAAGTTTCCTATTGAGAATCTCTGCTGCATCACCAAAATCATTCTTCTCCCAAGCTTTAGTGACAATGCTCCATGTTGCCGAGTAAGACTTCCAAGTGTCTTCAAATCTTAAAATCTTTGATTGGAACTGAGGCACCTCATTGAATTTAAAAACAATGGAATAATAATCAGATGCCACCCTTGCAAGATGTCTGATCATTGCCAATGGAGCCATCTACAAAGCCATTGAATTCAGTAAACATCTGTCAAGTCTTTTGCAAATCCTAGCAGCTCCTTGTTTATTGTTACGCCAAGTAAACCTTGGTCCAATAACACCTACATCATGAAAATCATTGTTAGCCAAAAAAACTTCATCTCCTTAGGCCCTTGAGACATACAAAATCAATTTCCAGCCCTCCCACTATAGTAGGAACACTACCCACCACATTCCTCTCAAGACTTTCCCAAAGCACCCTTCTAACATGAAACTCCTTATTCCCATAAACAGTAGCCACATTCCAACAACCCCTACTAGTATTATCAAGAACCCCAAACACCAACTCTAAAGAATTCTCCAACATAGTAAAAGACACAACATTACTATTCCAAAGCACAAGAATCCCCCCAGAAGTACCCTCTGCCGGATGGTGAAAAAAATCCCAATCACTCCCAATAATTCTATTAACATCAACCTTATCAATACTAACCAACTTGGTCTCAGATAACCCAATAAAGAAAACATCATTATCTTTCACAATATCCCTAAGATAAAGAGAGGCTTCCTTCTTTTTGGACCCTTTACAATTCCAAAACACAAAAGAAGATGTTAATTACACAAAGGGGAAGAGTCCCCGCCTATCTTTTTTACATTTCCTTCTCTTCTTTTTTTAGGGACGGATTCTATGGGTCCCAAAAATTTCAGTTGGATTTTGGATTTTTTTAGTAGAATTCGAATTTAGCAACTCATTATCAACAACCAATGAATCATTCTTTCTAGATTTGATAATCCCATCGCCAGAAGAAGTTACTATAGAAGTAGGGGTTACTTCCATACCATTTGAAGAATTAATAATTTCATTTTTGCCTTGGGGAGGATCAGAAGAAACAGTTGCAGGAGTACCTTCCTCCGTACGTGTAGGCTGATTCTTAATCTCTAGAATAACATTATGAGTAACAACAATTGCATCTTTAATATCTTCAGCTAACATGTCAAACCTGTTAGTAACACAAACACCAGACTTTAAACTATTAGAATTTTTAATCATCTTTCCTACCACCTTATCTTGCTGTTCGTTAAAAACTGTAGGAATTCCCCTATCCTTCACATTATCAACTTGAATATTGTTATCAGATTGAACTTTTATACTGACTGCATTTGTTTCATTCAATTTCATCAAATGTTTTTAATCATCTTCCTTTTTCTAATCTCCAGTTTCCTTTCTCCAATTCTTAGTTCTTTTATTTTTGAATTTGACATGCATCCATGTCCCATACTCCTCATTTTGGATGATTGAATGTTGTAGTATCGTGAACATCAAAATTAGCTCTTATTAAGCCTCTATTAATACCTTTTACATTATCCTTTTCAGCTCGAAGAACCGGGCATTCAGATTTCAGATGCCCAATCTTGGCATAACGGAAGCAAAATGAAGTAATCTTTTCATATTCCACCTTTTGAAAAAATCTTGCACCCAAACCGTCAACCCAAATTCCCAATGGTAATTTGGATTCCAAATTTATCTGAACACACACACATGCAAATTCCCTCTTCCCCCATTTAAATGAGTTGCCATCTATATACATAGGTATCCCAACCTTTGATGCTATTTTAGCAATGTTAACTTCATCCCAACAATGTAACGATAAGAGGGGTAACCGAATCCAAACGGGTGTAGTTAAACCTTTTAATGATAAAGGTAAAAAGTGTGGAGACCATTTATCCATTCCTATAATGTGACCCCCAACATACCAAGGGCCACCATTGAGAACTTCTTCCATAGCATCAGCTGTCTTAAAGGAACAAAGGATCCAATCCAATCCCATTATTGTTAAATGAAAATTGCCAAATTTGCTCCATTGCCTTCTAAGCTCCATGCTGCACACAGGAAATGGGATGTTCTTCCCCAAAACTTTCAAAACCACTAAATTCTTCAGAATATATGAGTTTGTTAGCTCCAAATCTAAATTTAATTTGACAACAACTCCATCATCCAACATCTTCATTGAATCCATATCAAAATTAATTTTGATATGCTGAGGTCTAATCCAGGCGTTGATAAAAGCTTCTTTCTAAGTATCATTTTTCTCATTCGGCTGAACTACAATCTCCTCATTTAGTATATCCATATTTGGCAAATTCATATTTGTATTCTCATAATTTGAAAAATTCAAAGCCAAATTATGACTTAATATTCCTTCATTATTACCAATGAATTTGTTGACTTTCAAAACCAAATCCGAATAGGTAGATGCTTCATGATCAAAAATCCCAGAGGAAATCATCTTGACACCTTTTTATGGTTTGAGCACACTCGATGTCTTTGAAATAGCGACTAATTTCTTTCCCTTCCCTTCGATTGCTAAGTTTTGGAGAACATTTCAACGAAAACCTTCTCTGATAATCAATTTCTTTTGAAAAAATTCCTAATATCTCATTCTATATTTTCTTTGTTGAGTCTATTGTCAATAGGACCACCTGTATTTCTAGAAATAGATGTTGATTTGATGGATGAAGGCTGATGGACGATCGATGATCCATTGGCGAGAGATTACCGGCGATCAGTCACCATCATGACAGATGAAAGTGGAAAAATCGTGAAGATAATATTAAAAAAAAGTAGGTTTCTGTCACGAAAATTCTTAGAGTTTCTCTCACTAGGCTTCTCTCACTCAAGCAATCAATAAAAAAAATTATTAAGGTTGATTGGTTGCTGATTTTTAAATTTAATTTGTTTAAGTTTGCCATTAACTAATTCATGGCGTTGTGCCACCAGGCTTGAGGAACAAAGCCTCCTTAGGACATGTAGCCCCGTAACCTAGAGTAGTCCAGCCTAGAAACCAGGTTAATGTATTTGAATTAAGGATTTTAAATTTAGTTAAATAATTATTAATCAATTAGAATTAAAATCTTACACTGCAATTAATCTGTTCGTGGCGTTGTGCCACCAGGCTAGAGGAATGACCTCATTAGGATACATAGCCCCGCAGCCTAGAGTAGTCTATCCTAAAAACTTGATCTTTGGAGAGGTTGTTATATATTAAAGGGTTATTTGAATGATTTTAACATTGATTTAACATTTTTTGGAATTTAAAATCAATTATCAGATTTTAGATTTTTTTTAATTATTTTAATCATTTAATTAAGGGGTCAAAGGTTGACTTTTAGATTAGGAATGATTTCTAGAAAGTTAGTATTTTTTTAAAATATTAGACCTTAATATGATCAGTTAGACTATAAGTATGCTAGATTTGAATTTTTCTACATTTAGTTATGAATATTTGAACTTTTGACTTGATTTTGACTTAAGTTTAACCAAATAGTTGACCTTTTTTACTTTAATAGATTTTTGAAGGTTAATATTTTTAATAAATATTAGATTTTCATTTGAGTTGAATGCCTTTGAGTTTGATTAATTTGGAATTTTCTAGAATTAGTTATGATTTTTCAAAGCATGATGAATTAATTGGATTAATTAATTAACTTAATTAATGGGATTTTTATGATTTAAATCCAAATTAACTCCAAGCTTCTTGAAATCACCCCCAAAGATCAAAAATGATCTAAGGAGAGACTACTAAGTATTTGGGATTTTTTTTTAAAATTTTAATTATTTTTAATTAATTAAATTAATTAAATCTTAATTTTTTATTAAAATTACATTAAAGTTCAATCTAATGTCAAATAAAGGGGCTTTTATTTTTCTAAAGTTAGAAATTGAATTCTCGATCAGTTTGAGTTATTATGTATAATTTTGGGTATAAATTTGATTTATTATAATTTTTAGAAATTTTAAGACTTAATTATGGGATTAACTTTAATTTAATTAATTAATGGGCTTAATGATTTTAAAAATCAGTGAAAAATTTTCTTAATGCTATATATGTCACTAAGTTTGAATGTTCAGAGTTTCATGTCAAGTGGAAATGAATCCTAATTATTATAATAATTCTAAGTGCTCTAAATGAGTCCTTAATTTTTATCCTTAATGATGTCACTAGGTTAAATGGGTTCAAATCAAAATCCCTAACCCTTGACATACATGTATGCATCAAAATAAGCATAATCAATCCCTAAATCTAGGAAAGCCTAACCTATGTGCAAGTGTGTGCATCCTAAGCACGTAAATCAAGTTAAAGCTCAATTAATTGAAGTATTATTCAATGAATAATTTAGAAAGTAATTATTCATTGATTAATTAGCACTCCCCACAAATTCTATTCAATCATGTTTAATCTATGTTTGAAATTTCATAGGACCTCTAAAAATTTAAAGATTTATATATATATAATTTTAAAATAAATATCAAAATCTACATATTTGTATATAAAAACCTATACGTGAAAATACAAGTTTAAAATAAAATAATTAAAAGTATTATCAAAATAATTTTAAAATATTAATGAGAGACCTCTGATTATTTAAAAAAATTGGAAAATAACTTTTTAATTTTGAAAATATTTAATATAATTAAATATTGATCAAATATTAAAATATTCAAATAATTCAAATTATGTAATATAAATTAAGTTTTCAATTTTTAAAATAATTTTAAATTAACATATTTAAAATTTTGAAAATTTTGATACATTAGTTGTATTTTTTTGAATTAATTTGAATATTATTTGAATTTTTAAATTTTAAGGTTGATTAAATTGTTTAAAATAATTTAAGATTAATTAATATTTAAAATATTTGTTAAATTAGATGTAATTAAGTCTTAATTATTTTTGAAATCATAATTATTAAAAAAATAATTTTATTTAAATCTTCAATATTTGTTAATTTAATTTTAATTAAATATTAATTAAATTCTTAATTATTTAAAAGAATATTTAAAATACATAAAACATAATTTTAAATTAGTTTTAATTTTAAATTTAAAATATTTTAAAATAATTATTGAATTATAAAAAAAAATTTTAATATGGACTTATAAATATTTTTTTAACATATTAAATATTAATTAATTACTTAATTATTCAAATTATATTAAATATCAAGTTTCAATTAAATTTTAATTTCAAAATATTTAAAATATGTTTCTTATTTAATTAATATGTTTTAAGATGAATCTAGAGTTTTTCAAAAATATTAAATTAATATTCAGTAAAATTGATTAAATATTAAAATATTAAGTTTATTTAAAATATTTAAAGAAAACTATCTTAAATTTAATTTAATTTTAAAATATAATTTTTAGATAATTTATTTGAATACTTAAATTAATTTTAAAATGAAAGTTTGAATTTTAGAAAAAACTTAGATTTATATTAAAAAAATAATAATTAAATCAAGATATTTAAATACTTGAAATAATTTAAAATATTTTAAATTTATTTTAATTTGAAGTCAAAGGATTTAAAATATTGAGTAAAGTTTATATAATATATGTCAATTTTGGATTAAAATTGAATTTTTTATAATTTTTATAAGTTTTGTAATTTAAAAAAAGGTTTTAAAATTAATTAAATTCATTTTAAATAAATCGGCGGTGCAAAGGACATATGGCGCATTCCAGTTCTCGACTTTAGAATAGTGTGTCACTCCACGTGGCATCTATCATGCGAACCACATGTTAGCGCCAGGTTCTCCACTTAACCACGTTAGCTGAAGACGCTGGCATCGGATCTACACGGACTTCATCTAACGATAGAGATCAAATCCTTCGGTCTGATCTCCATTGAGAGAGATCTAACAGTGAGATTTTGATCCCACAATTTGAATCAAAGGTCTAGATAGAGCCATACATTGCTCATACCAACCGATGCACGCATACGGGTCAGACGGGAGAAAAATCAACGTGATCTAAATTATTAATCTAGTGATTAACGATCCAAAAAAATGCTCTTATGCATGAATTACTCGAAAGAAACCCTAAAATCAATTTTTAGCTCGTTCTCTCAATACAAATGATGGATTTAAATGAAATTTTAAACAAAAGTTGTGCTCATGAATAGAAATTTTGTGGTTATAGTTTTATGGCTTAAAAATGCTTTCCAAAAAGCTAATTTGGACTAAGTGTACTAGCTATGGTTTGAGTTTTTAGAGATTTTAACGATGGATTTTTTATTTTAAAGATTTTTTGAAGTTGTAGTCTGTCCACACTTAATTTTATAGAAGACTTCATGAACTGATAATGTTCGGATTGAACCCTATAGCTCCTTGAACGAAAAATGACTAGACTCATCAGAACACTAGTCGCCAGCAGCTTTGACTGGTTGATTTTAGTGGGGAAGAGTTTTAAGGTGTCTGGGAAGCTCGAATGAGCTGAGTTCTGGGCTTAAAGAGGTTAGGATAGATAGAGTATATGAGGGATTTGAATTAAAGAAATGTGGAGACCCTTTGAGTTTTGATGCTTGGGGTTTGGATCTAATGGCTATAAATGATCAGAGCCTTTTCTTAGATGAATGGCATGTGTCCTAGGCCGTTGGGATGGCAGAGGAATGATGAAAGAGGCCCTAAGGCCATTAGATGCTTTTGGAGTGGAGGGGGACCACCCTGCCTCTTAAGGCTAAACCAAGGGGCTGGCCTTAGTTTGGAGAGCTTAAAGGGAGCTTTATACCCCATTTGGAAGGGTCAAGGAAAGGGTTTTTGAAGGGGACCTAAAAACCTTGAGGGGGTTTGACCAAATGAGCCCTTATGGCCACTTGTTGACCCTTTGACTTGTCAAACAGTCAAGGGAGGGTGAGGTGGCATCTAGGTGGCTCCAAAAATTTGGTAGGATGTCTTGGGTTTAATACATGAAGCAAGAGGTCAGTGCTTAACATAGTATAACTACTCTTAAGCTCATAAAAATGCTTGTTGACTAGTCAACCATCAAATAGGCTGTTGAGGTGGCTGCTAAAGTGTCTTTATGAATTAATTAGAGTAGTTTAGAAAAGTCTTAAGGCTAAGAGGTTAAAGATTGAATACATGAATGTAAGTGGAAGCGAATTTGACCTAGTCATGAAGGGTTGACTTGGTTAAGCCCACATTAAAGTGACTCATGCTAGGTTCAAATGGGTTTAAGATATATCATTGAGTGGTCCTTGGAGGTTTGAAGACTTTGCTTGAATTAGGTTTGAGTGTGTATAAATAATGGAGTTTATTTTGATTATATTTGACCAAACATAAAATTGGTTGACCAGGTCAATTGATGACTGGGTCAGGGTGTCCAATCAGGTCCACATCACTAGGGGGAGTGAAAAAGGTTTTTTAAGGGTTTTATATTAATCTGAGGCCTTATTTGATGTAAAAGAGCTTGAGGGTTGATCTGGTCAACCTAGGTTGACTTGGTCAACCAGGTTGACCTAGGGCCAAGGTTTAGAGTTAATGTGTTTGAAATGATGTTTGGGGACCAATGGAGGTGATCCAAGGGTTTGGAGAACTCAATTGGATCAGATCACCTATTTGGGCCCTTAAGGGGCCATTAGGTCAACCAGGTTGACCCAAGGTTTGGGTCTGGGTCTAATAGGTTTGGTTTGACAATTAAATCTTGTTGGAAGTGGTTGCATTCAATTTGGAAATCCTTTGGTCTAAAGTGATTGTTCTTACCCCTAAGGAGTATTTTGGTCATTTCAGGTCCTAGTCAACTGGGAGGTCAAAGGGTGTTCATCAAAATCTAGTTTAATGCTCAAGAGCTCATGATAAATGGTCTAGAAGTGCTTAGAGGGTTTGGGGGATGCTCCAAGGTCAGGATCCACTGGATGGCAGGTCCAGTGGCGAGTACTATAAATATCCAAAGGTTTTATAGCTTTTGGATTTTAGTCTAGTTTCTAGGGTAAGAGACCTTATAATGGGCTCAAATTTGGAGGGTTGCCTCTAGAGACATATCCTATCAATATGCAATTGATAGACTATGAATTAGAGGTCATTTGATTAGGTTTTGAAGTGTTTGAAAAATCCCTAGAAAAGGGTTTCAGGTCATGGCCCTTTATCCTTGGATTTCATTCTAAATTTATGGGTTTGAATTAGGTTTTGAATTTGGATGACTGGATTTGAATTATCCAAACTAGTAATAATTATTAGGGTGAATATAATTGATTGAATAAGATTGAAGTTAGCTTGGAGAGTTATTTAAAAGCTAGATTGAGATCCATGCTAGTGTCTAGATAGGTTTGAGGCTTAAATTGACTTAAGGACTGGGTTAGCTTGAGATCTGGATTGAATTAATTTAAACTTTGGTTTGATTTGCAGTTTGAATAGATTGAGGTTTAAATTGAATTAGGATTTCAATTAATCTTAGAATTTAGAGGAAATCTAGGGTCTAAACTCTAGAAGAGTCCCAAAATCCAGGTAGATCTAGGGTCAGGGTCGATTTAAAGGCTTAGAGTCTGGAAGAACCATGGGATCTATAATCTAGAAGGATTCTAGAGTCTAGGAAATCCTATAGTCTAGGGTCTAAGAGAATCCTAGGTTTTGAAGTTTGGGAGAATCCTAGAGTCTATAAGTCCTAATATCTAGGGTCTAAAGGCCTCCTAGGATCTAAGTAATTCCTATGGTCTAGATAGACCTAGGGTCTAGATTGATCTGGGATCTAGATAAGTCCTAGGGATTGGATTGTTCTAGAGTCTGGGTTGATCTAGGGTTTAGATTGATCCTAGGGGCATGGTAGATCCTAGGGTTTTAAATTAATATATGATCTAGATAGATCCTAGGGTTTGAAATCTAAGAGAATGATAGAGTATAGAAGTCCTAGGGTCCGGGGTCTAACAGGATCGTAGGAACTAAATAGATCCTAAGATCTAGACTAGTCTGAGATATAGGTTGATCTAAGATTAGAATTGATCTTAAGGCCTAGATTAACCTGGAGTTCTGGGTTGGGTCCTAATGACCTCATGCAAAAATGAGGTCAACAATATAATACCCAATAAATATACAAGTGCACATGTCGATCATGTAATAAAGTGATTTGATAGAGTGTTGATCCCATGAGGAAGTGTTCTGTTAACATGTAAATTAAGTAATATTGCTTACTATAACTATAATATTTATTTTATTGAATGAAAATATGGTTTTAGATTTTGTCTCTATTGGGGAGTGTAAGAGAAGAGTTAAGATACAAGAAGACTAAATGTTTTGGATGAATAATTGTGAATTACCTAAGTATTCCTAAATAGACTCTTCTATGTTTGATGCGGATCAGACTATAAGCCTTCCAAGATCTCAGTTAATCTTACAAGGATGTGAAGGGAGGTTTATGGCCTTTCTATAATGATTATATCTCCATAAAACCAAGAAGACTAAATCTCCTACATTTCTATATGAAAGGGTTTCTTTCTAACATATTTAATTATTCAAATATTTTTTTATGGAGGCAATATATCAAACTAATGTTTAACAACACACATGGCTATTGTATGCATTAAATTAAGAATAGGAGGAATTAAAAACACCCATTACTCATTCAAAGCATAAGAGTCTATATTAATACTTACAAAGGATTCATATTATTAGCATGAAACTAAGAAATTTGCCAACCATAGATATTAAAAAATAAATAAACCAAAATTTTTCTTGTATATAAGAGAAAGTATAAGAGTAAAAGTGAAGTTAGTTTTCATCCAGATAGTATAATACAATCACCACACTCCTTTCTTCTCAAAACATATAATGGCTTACAAATAAAAAGACTGATGATCTCCAAATGAAGTATCTTTTTCTCCACTGGCTTCCCTTAGACTTGACTCTAAGGGGCACTACACTTACGCCCATAAGACTCACTAAAAATGATACACCCCACTAAAATGACAGAAATCACTATTAAACTAAATTGAATAACTTTTTATACTAGTATAAAAAGTTGACTTAGGTGACAAGCTGCTCAACATGGAGGGGACGTGAAGCTGGACATCATGGCACCACATAATTATAAAATGAACTGGCACCTCGGGGGTATTATATGAGCTCTGCTATAGCGTTGGAAAAACCTAGCATATATATTAGTTGCACATTTTAGTAACTGTTGTGGGGTTGTACATTATGGTGTTGTGTGTTACGACACTTAAATGTGTAATATATTGTTATGGTGTTGATAGTTTGGCTCTTCAGTGCTCAAACTCCTAAGACTCTAACATTGTGATGTTGATTTTTGTCACTATGATAATATGGAGAACTGCGATGTTAATCTTTACTCCATTGAGGCACCGAATTAATTGATATTTTTTTTTAATGCTCTAGCATTGTGACATCATGATCTTGTGTCAGGGTGTTATGGATGATGCGGCGCTTGTATTTGAAGCGTTGCAGTGCTGGTTCATCACTTAAGCATTTATTTCTTTTCTTGAGATATTCCTGCATAATAACAACTAAAAGAAATTTTGTTGCTAATATTTAAGAGAGTAAATTACTACAAACTCTACACTTAATAATGTATATTTGGGGTATTTCATGTTCTACAGGTGTTCAAATTTTTGGGGTTTACCTCTAGTCTAGTTTGGGGTCAAATCTTGCTTAGCCAAAGCATTTACTTTATTTGAGTACTAATAAAATGAATTTTTGTTACTTCATCCATAAATGGATCATCAAGGAGTATAATTATTTCTATAGTTTTATTAGAAGAGGGCACAAAAGTGTTGGCTTTGGATTCTAATTTTAAAGAAAGGGAGGCTTTCACCTCTAACCTTTTTATATCAGTTCGGATAATAGGGTTAAGGTTATTTTTTCACATACCTTTTTAATCACACCATGGTAGATATATCTAAAAGCATAAAGGATGGTTGTGAAACCACTTGAAATACTAAACGACACATCAAGAGGGCGGTCAATTGGTGTTTTAAAAATCTTTTTCAAAAATCCATTTTGAAATTAAAACTAATTCCCCAAACTTAAAATAAAAAATAGATTTTTCAATGCTTAAGTGAATTAACAAAATTAATAATTATTTTAGTATTTTGAATTTTATAAAAAAATAAATAATAAATAATTTTATTCTTTTTATTTGCAATTTTGTTTTTCCTTTTTAACCAAGAAATAAATTCAATCAACCATAAATCCTGTATCAAAATAATTACCAACATAAACCAAATTATAAAACATAAATATGCATCAAGTAACACAAAAGAAAGTAAAGAGCAAAATAGTAAAGAAATAAACACACAAGTACTTTATAGTAGTTTGGTCAACATGACCTATATTCTCTCCCCGGAGTCCTCCACTCAAAGCATTGCAGTAAACATTGTAGTGACTCTCCTTTAGCCCCATTGATAAGGTGGAGAACCCTTAAAAAATCACTTCCACCCTCAGTACTGTTGAGAATTGAAATCCCTTTCACCAATCCAGTGCAACAGAGTATCCAAATCTCTTTCACCTTCCCAGGTGTGGAAGAGTAGTTGAATCCCTTTCACCTTCCCTAGTGAAGCAGAGTAGCCGAATCTCATTCACCTTAGTTGATACAATGGAGTAGTTGGATCCCATTCACCTTCCCTTATGCAATGGAGTAGCTAATGGCCATTTGAAACTAAGAGCTTCTTTACATAGTTTCCCTTAAAAAAGACTTTATCATAAGGAGGAATAAGGTGGACATTGGATGGATCAACCATATGGAAACACCCTGTCACACTCCCTTGCATCCACAAGGCTCTTCTCCCTCTCTCACAACCTCACCTCTCTTCCCCTAGCTCAAATCACTCTCTTCAAACCCTTGCTTATGGAACACTCATGCTCTCACACAGCCAAAGATTCTCTCAAATAAATTAAGAGAAGTTTAAATAGTAGGATTTTTTTAAAACAGTATTTCAATTATGCTATCTCTATTTGTTCAGTATGATCTATGGATCGTACAATATGATTAGTTTAAATATCCTATAATATTGTATGATGAAAAGTGTATATTACGTTTAACTCAATTTCTTAACTTATTACACTATTTGAATGAATAGTAGTATAGTATGATTAGTTCAAATTAATGATAGTGTCATACAGAATGAACTAAATATCTTCCAAATGGTCCTTGGGTGAGTCATAAAGTATGATCTTATGGTCATGAAAGTTTGAGGAGGTTATAACACCTCAATGAACTAGCCCAGAGCACACCAAGAGTGGGAGTGAAATGATATTTTTAATATATTTCTTAGATTCAAGAAATAAATACAAAACTTATCTTTTTGATTTTTTTATGTTATGAGAAGTAATCTATACTTATCACCTATTATGGAAGAAAATAAATTAAATCAAAGTTTTAATGATGATGATAGAATTCTAATAAACATAAAACAATATAGCTATTACAAATTTCAACCAAGCAGTTATAACAAAAAGTTAAAACATAGAAAAGTAAAATGCAAAAAATAGAAAATTATAACAAACACATAAGAGATTTATAGTGGTTCAGCCAAATAATGACCTAAGTCCACTCCTCGGAGTCCTCCACTCTGAGTATTATACTATCACTATAATGTCTCTCCTTTTACCCTCACAGCAAGGTGGATAAGCCCTTATGTAAATCACTTCCATCAAACCTAGTGCGGCGAAGAACCTAAATCTTTGTCACCCTTCGGAAATGGGAGTAGACTTTTAATCTTTTTCTCCCTCCTATAGAAGGCAGAGCACCATATTCCTTTTTCTCCCTCCTAGAGAAGGAAGAGAACCTAGAATCCATCTTCACTCACCTGGTGATGGAAAAGAACCATAATCCCTTTTCTCCATCTTAGAAAAGGCAAAGGACCCTAGATTCTTGACTTTGAAGTTTCTCTACCAAAAGAATATTCAAGAACTCTCTATGGCCACAGGAGGAATCGGAGTGAAAGCTTGCCTAGAGCAATCGTGTGAAACCCCTCACACTCCTTCTCCCTTACGCACAACATCACCTTCTTCTTCTTTTAAACCCCAAAGCTCTCAAGAATTATCTCCCTCAGAGTTTATTCAACAACCAGAGTCTCTCTTACAAAAAGACTCCAAGAGATTGCTTAAGTATTAGGTTTTAAAAAATTATAATTTTTTAATTTAGCTATCTCTATTCATACAGAATATTCCTAGTTCGTACATTACGATCAGTTCAAAAATAAGACTCATCCGGTATAATACAAACAGTCATTTAGATGATCTATTCATATTTTATAAATATATCATATAATACGATCGTGAGGTGATATAATATGATTAGTTTAATTTCTCTCTAGTCGTGCAATATGATTTGTGGGACGATTAAAACTTATCTCTGCCAATTGTTCCATATTGTCCTCATCATAAAGTATAATCAGTGTATTTATAATACTTCATACAATATGATATAAATATTATACTATACAATTATTTCAAAAAATCAAGGTTTTATTTGGTATGATCTCTGGGATGATCAGATTTCATCTCGGTTAATCATACGGTATGATCAACATTGTACAGTACGATCAGCCACATTAATTAAATCATGATTTAATTGACTAATCATAGGGGATAATTTAAGTAAGATTTCTAATATTGCATAATATGATTCAGAAATTAAATTACGAATATTTCAAAATTCATTTTTTTAATTTTTACATAATTTGTATGCGGGCTAGGGTTTATAGATCAAAACAAATCATATAGTATGATTAGTTCATTAAAATTAATTAGTCATTAGGCTTATTTTTTAGATAATAGATCATAAATCATACGGTATGATTTGTTCAAAAAAAATTATTTCAATTTTATTTTCACTCCCCAAGTGTGTGTGTGTGTATGGTCGCCAACTTAGCATACACCTTTACATTGCGAGACTCAAGAAAATGAAAATATAAGAAAGTTAAAATTATATACTCTTTAATTGACATCCTATTTTTCCCAAACTTGAGTCTTGCAGTCTTGAGCAGTATATGTTTTCATGAAATGTTAGTGTGCACAGACAAAAATAATAACCAATATATATGCTCAGAGAAATAAAAAACTAAAATAATAATTTTTGTTATCATCAAAATCACAAGATAGGGATCTTAGTTTATAATAGATAATATTGGATGAATCAAACTTTTTCTAGAGACTCCTCGGGTGAGTTATATAGTACAATCTATGATCATATAGTATAATTATAATTAATTTTGATCTAATTTAATTGCTTCATTAATTGACCTAATTACTTAATAATTTAAAATATTATATAGAATGAAAGGATTTGTATAGTACGGACAATATAAATTTAAAAATTCAAACTTACGTATTTTAAGTTAGATTGAATGGTAGGTTTTTTGGTTATAGATGATCATCTAGTACAATATGATTGTAATACTACACAATTAGTTATATTTGAATTTAATTTATCTTTTAAATTAAACATTTAATTGATTTCTTTTTGAGCTAATCGTATAATATGATTAAGATCATATAATATGATTTAATAGAAAAAATAAAATCTTTATTTATCACTACCCCCATTTGTGTATGCAAGGTTGCTAAGCTACCATACACCATTTTCCATATATTGGCTCAAGTAAAAGTAAAAAAGTATTGACTCTTCAATACATAGTTTAACTCGCACACTAACAACACATAGTTTTGAGCCTGAATCTTTAGTTTTTTTTATATTTGTTGTTACTTGAATAGCTTATTATGAACAAAATAAATATCCAAAATAGCATACAAGAATAAGTAGACAATCATCCACTAATTCTTGTAATCATTGAAACATAAGGTGGCTCCCCAAATTGTAATAATCTCCCCCTTTTTTATGATGGCAAATATTATTGGTTAAAAATGCATGTTAATTTTAAATTCCTTTTAAGATTTACCCCTTTCTATGTGATCTCTTTAAAAAAATAGGGAGAAACTTATAATTTTAATTTTAATTTTTTAGATAACATAAAATATAAAAACATAACAAACACACAAAGGCTAGAAATAAAAATAAACTAAACTAATAGGTAAAATAATACCCCCCCCCCCCCCCCCCCCCCCCCCCCCCCCCCCCCTCTTCTTGACATCATCAAAAAGGATATCTATGGACTAAAATCAATACAGAGCAATGCGACATAGCAAAGTACAAAAAATAAAAACAAACTATATGGAACAAGCTATAAAGCACATAACACAACTATTTATACGAGGGTCCCTTTTAAGGTGGTCGCTCGAAGTAATGGTGGATGGTAGCAAACTATTTATTAAAAGACTAGTGATCCTTTTCATGCTGTTAAACAACATGGAGTGGATTGCTCTATATGTAAATAAACCTTTAACTCAAGCTGAGTAAAGTGCTCCATCCAGGCATCCTGTGGGTAATTATACTCAAGTCTAGGGGCATGCTGTGGGGACACTCCACTTGCTTTTGCTTAATTTTCTAAATCAGACATGTATGTTGGGACCCTATGATGTCCACTATATATGATGTGGAAAGAATGATCGATGAAGAATGTAGGAAGGTGGTTAGGTTTTGCATAAAAAGGTTAAGGTGTATATATTTTCCAGGATATAGCCAATGATGTGTCCTAGAGCTAAGTTTAACTTTCATTGGGATCTTGGATTCCAAATAGATATGATATTTTCTATGTACCTAAACATCATGTGATATGCATGAAATTGAGTGCTAGCCATGCAATAGTATGTGACCCATAATAGAAGGAGAATGATATTAATTTTGCCACCAGCATTAGGTATGACATTATTTTGATGAATGTACTGATTGATACATGCATTTAAGATTAAGGAACTCACTAAGGGTTGGTGTTGAGGAGATGGAGAGTTCCTAATGATTTTGTTTACTTTGGTCAAATTGTAATCTAAAGCACCTGAAATAAAATGGGTGATAGACTAACTTTTGAGAGCTAGAGGTACTCATCATGATCATCAAATGTGATGGTAATTTTTCAGTGGCAGACTCGAGATAGGAGAGCAATGCGATCGATGAAAATACAAATATTGAAAAAAAATTCTAAAAGAAGCTAAATATGATATGTAAAGGTAAGAAAAACAATAAACTAAAGTGTAGAGTTAGCAAATAATTTAAAGTACCTGGTAGGAATGGTTTATTTGATTAAGGATTTTAGAATCTATGATAGAAGCTCCTCTATAGTGGGAATAAGGATAATTCTCCTCCTCATCTTGAAACCTATCATACACCCTTTAGTGGAGATCTGTACGACCACGCATTAGAGCCATAAAAACTTAGTGAAGGAGTAGAACTAGAGAAGGGGAGGGGTTTGAAATTTGGAAGTGTGAAGAAAATGGATGATTTTTGCTCTCTTAAATAGCTCAGGTTTGTATAGTATGATAGGTGGTTCATAAAATAGAATCATATCCATAAAAATGTCTCATCGATAATGTATAATCAACTTTCAAATCATACAGTAAGATTGGGGAGAGTCCAGTATAATCAGTGTAAAAGCAATCATCCTGAGGACTTCTTGGCATAACTGTTGACGAAAAGGTATCATAGAGTATGATGAGTAATTTTTATAGTACAATCAACAATAATGAATCATTCAATATAGTTAATATGCTAATTATTGGTGCCAATAGTCGAATCCTTCATGGATTCTATAGTATGACGAGCATATCATACTGTACTAAGTGAACAAAAATTTAGGGAATTTTCAAAGATGATGAAATAAATTTCTATAAGAAAAAGCATACACATAAACCATCATAATTCACAGTATATTATTTTGACAAAAATAAAAACACATAACATAATTAAAACAAACAAACAAACAAACACACATACAAACCTTAACTTACATCTTCAAAAATGTCTCTAAGTATCAATATAGATGATACCTAGTCTAGTCTTATGTGTGTTGAATGCATCATAATTCAGTGGTTTGATAAAGATGTTAACCAATTCACATTTAGTATCCACATGGAAAAATTTATGCTTCCCTTTGCAATATGATCCCTACCAAAATGATGCTTAATGTAAATGTGCTTTGTGTATGAATATTGAATTAGATTTATTTAAATATAGATTGCACTAATGTTATTACAAATGATAGGGATAGTGCCTATAAATAGTCCAATGTCAAGAATTTATTGCTTCATTCATAAGACTTGGGAAACACAGCTACCTATAGTTATATATTTTGCATGGGTGGTGTATAGGGCTACAAATATTTACTATCTACTAGACCTAGAAACTAAAGATTGTCCAATGAATTGGCAAGTACCAAATATACTTTTCCTATCTACTCTACACCCTATAAAGTTTGAATCTTAATATCTTATAATATCATAGGTGGGGTTATACCTAGGGTATCAAATGCCTAAGATTTGAGTGACTATCAAATATCTAATAATTCTTTTCATGGTAATCATATGGGATTCTTTTGGATCAACTTAAAATCTAGAACATGGACAAACACTAAACATGATATATGATCTACTATCAAATAAAGTAGTGATCATATTATTCTTCTTTACTTCTTCTGATTAACTAATTTTCCATCTTTATCCATATCTTGTTGGATGGTTGAGCTGATTAGTGTATTTATGCTTTTCCAACCTTCCAAATCAAATTTTTTAAAGATCTTCTTAATATATTTAGTCTGACTGAGGAAGGTACCATCTTCTCTTTTCTTTACACTAAATCTAAGAGAATAGGTTATCTCTCCCATCATACTCAGGAAAATTTATTACCAAGATTTTTTTTCATATATTCAAAAAGTACATCATCAAAATAAATATGTACTATGAGTACATCATCTCCAGCCTTCTTAAGGATTAAAGTGGTGTCTACATTTCTCTTAACAAAGGATTTATCTTGGAGAAAGTTGCTAAGTATCTCATGTATGCCCTGTGTGCTTGTTTCAACTCATGTAAGGCTTTCTTAAATTTATATACATGATTTGGGAATGAGGAATTTTTAAAGCCTAGGGATTATTCTATATAGACATCCTCTTTGATAACTCCATTTAAAAAAGCACTATGGATATCCATTTGGTATAATTTTAAGCCTCTTAAATAAGTAAATGCTAATACGACTCTAATGACTTCTAACCTATCTATAAGAAAAAAGGACTCATCAAAATTAATACCCTATATTTTGTTATAACCCTTAGCTATAAATCTAGCCTTATTCTTAATCATTAGCCCAGAGTCAATAAACCTATTTTTGAGAACCCATTTAGTGTCTACTAAACTTCGATTCTTAGGCCTGCTAACCAACTCCCACATATAATTCCTAATGAATTGATTTAATTCTTCTTGCATGGCTAAGATAAAAAATTCATTACTTAAGGCTTAATCTATACTAGTTGGTTCTATCATGGAAATGAATGTAGTATGACAAACCTTTTTTCAAAAACCTTACCTACTCCAAATCTCTATAAATTGATCTACTAAGAAATGCTCTCTAGGGTGACTATAAGAGTATCTCAACTTTCTAGGAAAAGGCTCATTATATTTTTCTCTATTTCTTAGGTCAATTCTCTCTACTATAGGGGTAATATCAACATCATCATCTTCCTCTATTTTAAGTTCAGCAGGTTTATCTGACTCATCAAATATCATGTGGGTGGATTCCTCTACAACTAAGGTTCTTTATTGAACTCCCTATAGGCTTTGCCTACTAAGAAATAACCAAAGAAAACTCCTTCCTCTACCTTAGAATCAAACTTCACTAAATATGATTTACCATTCACAAGCATAAAGCATTTGCAGCTAAAAACATGCAGATCATATAAGTTTGTTGTCATATCCTTAAGTAGTTTATAAGATGTCTACTTTAGCTTGGACCTAATGTTTACCCAACTCAATACATAGCAAGCAGTATTCAATGCCTCTGCCCAAAAATATCTAGGTGGGGTATATTCTAATAGTGTCTTGTTCTTTCTTTCATTTATTCCATTCTGTTGCAATGTCCTTAGGGATGAAATGTTATGATCAATCCAAGATTCTTTACAAAATAATTCAAAATTTTCATTCTCAAACTCTCCACCTAATCATTATAAATTATAGATATCTTATATCCTAACTTCCTCTAAATCCAAGTGGAGAAAATCTGAAACTCATCAAATCACTCACTCGTTTGTGCTAAGAATCTAACCCATGTGAATCTAGAGTTGTCATGCATTATCACAAATCCAAACTCTTACCACCAAGACTTGTTGTACTAATTGTTCCCAATAAATCCATGAGTAGAATGAATAGTAGTCTAACGGTAATGATATCCTTGAAGAATAAAATGAAATCACACCGATGATTCTTAACGAAATCTAACTTAGGAATGCCTCCAACTAAATCATGCTAAGTAATCTTCCAAAGGATTTTCATACTAACATGGCGTAGTCATATATTCCATAAACACAATTCATCCATAATTATTTTCAAGAAATAAAGATTATTATAAATCTCAATGCAACCTAAATCAAGCACATAAAACATTATTAATTCTTTCCTTTCCTAGAATAATTTTTGTATTTATAATAATTGAACATTTAATTTGAAGAAATTATACATCAAAACCTTTGTTGCATAGTTGGCTAATGATAAGTATGCTTTAACCCTTTAACCAAAGGTATATTTTCAATAGAATAACTATTGCTTTTATATATTATACCAAAACCTACCAATTTCCTAGTGGTATTCTCACCCAATGTTACCTTCCCTTTGCTCCTGGCCTCTAGCATAATAAATTTCTTTAAGCCTCTAGTCATGTACCTCGAGCGGCAGCTATCTAGGTACTACCTTCTCTCACTTGACCTCTTAAAATTCAATCAAAGGTTAGCTTCGGGAACCCAAGTTAGTTTGGATCCTACCATATACTTGTGAATATGAATACTATGCATGATATACTATTATCCAAAAGCTTTTGGCCACCAAAATAGATATTTTATGTATTTTAAAGTGCAGGTACATGCAATGTGTCCTAGTATGCCATAAGTGTAACATCCCTTGAAATGGGTTCACTAATCTATGTGGGGGATAATCCGTCTTTTTATGGATATGTGATGCATGGTGGATCCTAGTTAGTGGCCCACTTATATTATTTTGAAGTGTTTTTATATGCTTATGTAAGAAATTATTTTTATTTTTTTTTATAACTAACCACTTCAAATTTCAATGCTTGCTCACTATTATCTAGTTGTATTTCAAGTGACTCTAACTCCTTGAATGCTTACTTTTACTCAATATAATAATCTTTCAAGGAACTATATGAATGAGTTAATTTAATATGCTTTTTGTTTAGATCATTAAACTCATCTAACAATGATTCATGATCCTTATCTACCGAAACATGTTCATTTTTAAGGTTAGGAAAGCCTCTAACAATTATTCAAGATCTCTTTAACTAACATGTCATGCTCATTTTTTAAATCAAAAAAATCCTTTTTTTAAACGTGTATGCTATTTTTTTATTTTCTTGCTAAAATCATAAATTTCCTCATTAATTAAAAATAATTCATCATAGGATAGCTCACACACCTCTTCTTAGTCAGAGTTATCATTAGCCATTAGGCATATATTAGTTACCTCTTACTTTGATTCTTTTTCTGATGAGTCTGAGGCTAAGTCTTCCTAGAAAGCTTTTGGTATTTTTTGTTTCTCCATTTAGCATTTTGCTTATCATCTCCCTTTTCCTTCATAGGGGGTCTCTTAAGATTTGTGCAATTAGACCTTAAATGTCCCGGCTTTCTTCACTCAAAGAAAATAACATCAAAAGAAACTTTATTGAATTTACCTAATTTACTTTTATTCCTTTCTTGATAACGCTTTATTTCTACTTTAAGAAGTACATAAACTACTGAGTCATGATTGAGATATCATCATTCTCATCAACTTTAGAGTTATGTTTATCAGTCAACTACTTTTAGGGCCCTAGTTTCTCCTTTTTCTTGTCACCTACATCTAGTAATATTTGGCTTTCATTCTACTCATAAGTAATGACAGAACTAGTAAATTGTTGATAGAATATATGTTTAAATCTTTAGATTTAAAAATATGGTGACTTTTGTATCGACTAAATCAAGTAAATAATGTAGAATCTTATTAAATTTCTCAGAATTGGAGAGTTCTCCTCTTAACACTTTTAATGAAGTTATTATTTTGGTAAACCTAGTGTACATGTCAGATATAGTTTTGCTAGGTTTCATGTGAAAGACTTCAAATTCATGCAATAATAGATTTAAGTGTGATTGTTTGACCCCATTTGTACTTTCATTGTGACCTATATTTTATAAAAAATTCAAGAAATATCCAAGAGGGTATTTCTGGAATTATGATTAATGTGTTTCTGACCATGACCTAAAACCATGGGGGTTTCATAGTACACCCCAAGATAAATCTAGAAAGCCTAAGAACATGTAATTTGGACAAGTGGATGAGGATAAATGAATTTTCAATATTTACTTCATTTTATAGTGAAATTAAATCCCTCATGCACACAATCAGCTCCATTTCCACACGGCACTTTTTAATTGATCAACAAATTATTAGTGCACTAACAATAAAATGTGCTTTCATTGGAAGCATTAGATTAAGATTGAACAATCATAATTCAAAGGCTCAAAACTATAGGATTGTTGAATGAAACATGAAATTACCAAATCAGGACCATTGTTTTAATTAAAGGGTCTTAATTTTGTCTTTAACCTCCCATTTATTTTAATGACCATAAGCATATTCCAGCAAGATCCCATAAATTTGTTAGATGAATTTGGATCAAATTTAACATGGAGCATCAATAGAACAAGAACATTCAATCCAACAGTCTTATCTGTGTGGATTGAATATTTCTTTCACACTTGCCCAGACACTAAGATAAAGCTCAAGAATGGAAGATTACTTAAGGTAAAGCTCCAATTACCTTAGCCTTTCTTTAGGCTCAATCATCTGTATCGCAGAGACTCTTCTCTTCTAGGGACTTTGGCCCAAGGAGAGATGGATTGGAAGTTGAATCTTCACGGTGGAACAATCGCCAGAGCTCACTCAAAACCACCCTAAGACCTCACATAGATGGTTGGGAAGTAGGGGAAAGGATACACTCTTACTCAAGATGCTTTTAAAATAAGAATACTAACCTTTATTCAACAAAAACTTGAGCCTTTTATAGAATTTTGATTTGTACATGATTGAGATTTAGGCTCAATTCAGACCCTCTCCATCCACTGGGTCAGGTCAGGGAGATCTCAAAGTGTTCAAGGAAGGATTCTTAAAGTTTTATGAGCTTGGGTTCACCTAGGTTTTAAGGTCTAGCTCAACCTGTCAGGTCACGTAGACAACTTTTAGAATTATGGCTGAACTAGACCACCATATGGGGGTAGTTAATGTGGGGAGGGTTCTAAAGAGTTCCTAAGCTCAATTAAAATATCAATTGGGCTTGGAAATGCCAATTATGCAAGCCTGCTTGGTATAAATACTTTGGGTGATATTAAGCTAGCTCAATGTGTTGACTAAGGTCAACCCAGGCCTTGGCTGACTAAGATAAATGTAATGTGCTATAGGGAATGCAATAGAAAAGCTAGCTTGGGTTAATTAGGTCTAGGTTTGAATTTGTTCCATATAAGGTCATTATGACCACTTGGGTCAAGACAAGTAGCTAACCCAGTTGGACTCAAGGCATAAGTTTCCTAGGATTTTCTCCTAGGGATCCTTTTTTTGGTTAAAACCCTCCGATGGGCCTACGCATTAAAAACAAAAAAGAGTACAAGGTCCTTAAGGAGGAATCCATCTCCCTACGACTCAGAAGAGTTACAAAAAAAAAGCCAAAATAAACCTACGAGCCAGATTTCCCCACTAAGCAAGAGTACAAGAAAGCCTAATAACATTCTAAAAAGGCTTGAACGAAAAACCCAAAAAAAGTAAGAAAAAGTATTGTCATTAAACTCGATGTTTCCACCTAAAAAAGGAATATAATCATTAAGCTCATTGTTGTCTCCCAAAAAGGTGCCCTGTAGAGAAAGATGAGATTTCTCCACACATATATGTAGTGTAATCTAGTAGCTCAAACAACTATTATGCACATAATAAGATAAGTCAAATCTAACCTACAAGTGCAAACCATAGTGCAACTGAAACCAAAAAAACATGAAACAGATATTAGATAAGAAATAAACAGTAGAATTAATCAGCTCAGTAACCCAAAACTGAACATCCAAAAGAAAATTTTGATCACACACATATAGCAATAAGTGACAAGGAAATGATACCCCAAACTTCACATCTAGAAGTAGTACACCACACTCTAGAACACAATGCCAAATAAATAATATAACAGAAGAGAAACCAACTGCAATTGCCAGGGATTCCATGATTAATAATAGGACACTCAGGATAATTATTAATATAACAAGAGTAAAGACACCAACTACAATTTCTCATAGGGATCCTGTGAATAGCCTTATAGGTTTAAATAGGTTTAGTCATGCTTTGGCAAAAGAATGGCAATGGATTTTAATGTATGCAGAATTAGTCAACCTTAGTTGATTTAGTCGACTAAGTTAACTTATGAGTTGGGGTTTTGTTCATTACATTCCAAATGATGTTTTGAACATTTTGTAATAGGATTCAAGGATTGGGAAAGGTTGTGAGATGCATCTTAAAACCCTTAAGGATGTATTTGGTCAACCTACTTGACTTGGTTAACTAGGTCAACTCATGGGCTATGGTTAGGCTTAACCCATTCCAAATGATGTTTTGAATAAATTTGGAAGAGGTTTATGCAATGGTAAAGCTCATATATATGAAATATAATTTTAAGGTTCAATGGTTCTATATGGTCATCTTAGGTTGACCTAGTCAACTAAGGATGATTATAGCTTGGGTTTTAGTTTAATGAATGTCAAATGATATTCTAAACTTTATATAATTGGTTTCATGATTTAGTTTGATTGAGCCATATTGAGGTTTAAGGAAAATCTAATTTCCAAGGTATAGGTTTATAGGGTTTTGTGGCCAACTATGGTCGAATGCATTATGCTAGTGATGATGATCATGATCAATATGTTTGGAGAGGCCTACAAGGTCAAAAGTCACAAGATATCATCTTCAGTGGCATAGGATATAAATATTTAAAAGTTTTTCATCCTATTAAACTACATTGATATTTTTTTCCTATAAAATTAAAAAGAAAAAAATTATTTATTTCATTAATTACTTCTCCTTACTTTTGTGTAATTTTGTTTAAGTTTTTCAAATGAGTAACTTTGAGAAGAGAATCTTTAAATAACCAACCAATTATTGAAAGCATGGTGAGTGTATTTTCTAAGCATTTCCTTAAACATTTCCCAACTTCCATAAATTGAGTCTGCTTCAAATAAGAAAAAAGATGTGATATCATTCCTAAGCTTGGCAGTTTTAGAAGTTCAGAAATACTTAGTTAGGAATTTGGGCACCAACTTATTCTATGTGGTTATAGAGCTCGGAGATAAGTAATTCAACCACATCTTAGCTTTTCCCCTTAGCAAAAATGGAAACAAATGAAGACTAATAGAATCATCACTGACACCATTATAATTTAATGTTATGCAAATTTCTAAGAAGCTAGCTAAGTGTAGGTTGGGATCCTCATTAGGAGTTCTCCCAAATTCAGAATTTATAACCATATAAATTATGGTAAGCTTCAGCTCAAAATATTTGGCTTGTATAGTAAGTCTACTATCAAATTAGTGTACTCCCTAAGAAGTCTATGATGATCCTAATCTTGAACTAGTTCAGCCATACCTAAAGTTAAAGCCTTTTTAATTATTTTATTTGTGTAAGTATCCTCTCAATCTCAAAGTGAAACAATAATGGCTCCTTTCTAGATCTACTACACATGCAATAACAAAGAAAAAATTAAATAACATAAAATAAAATAACCCAAGTAGTTAAATTTTTTCTTTTTCAAAATTTTTAAACAAAATAATAAGTGGGATATAAGTTATAGGGTACAAGTGCGAAAAATAATGCAAATAGTTCAACAATATATATTAAATTTGAACTTCAAATGTTACTGTTGCAATCGAGGATACCTAGTTTATATTTTTGATGATGACAAACATTATTGATTGAATTGCTATTTTTTTCTTAGTGAATATTTGTGCTATTCCTTTTATCTATGAGCACTAACATTGCAGGTAAAATATACACTGCTCAAGGCTACTGGAAGCTCAAGACTGGGTAGAATAGGATGTCAAGAAAAAGATTTTGTACTTTTATTTTTTATTTTGTAATTCTATAGTCTAGCCACATGAGAATGTATACAATTTGGTGACTGTGTACACACATACAGCGGGAGTGAGAAAAACTTAAAGTTGAAATTTTTTGTACTAATCGTAATGTATGAATTACAATCATACTCTATAATTAGTTATACAGAGAATGGGTTTAATGGCTAATTTAATAATTATTTTTTATGAAGTAATTATACTATAAGATTTGTTTCGATCTGTAAGCCCTAGCTACTAGATAAATTAAGTGAGATATTTGAAAAATAAATTTTTAACTAATCATATTGTACAATTTTATTCATACTGTGCAAAATTTTAAAATCTTACCTAAATTATCCCCCATAATTAGTCAATTAAATAATGGGATAATTAATTGTAGCAGATCATACTGAATGATGTCAATCATACCATACAATTAGCAGAGATGAAGTTTGGTCATCCTAAAGATCATACCAAATGAAACCATGATTTTTGAACTAATTATACTATATGATATTCATATCATACTAGACGACTGACTTGAAAACAACTAACTATACTGTATGATGAGAGAAGTACGAGATGATTGAGAGAGATGATTTTTAATCATTCTAGGAATTATCCTATAGGAATAGAGATAAAGCAAATAGATCATACTAGACAATCTTTGGATCATACTATACGATGTGTTCGAAAAGTTAAACAGTTCATTTGAATGATTATTTGCATCATACTAGACTGGTCTAGTTTTCGGAACTGATCATACTATATGAATTCCAATCATGTTTTATGAACAGTGATGGCCAACTTGAATTTTTAGGTTTTCTTCAAGCATAATACTTAAGCAATATTTTTAGAATCTCTTAGTAACAATAAAGGATTATGTGACAGCTAAGGGAACTCTAAGTGAGGTTCTTTTGAGAGAAAATTAGGGTTTGAGAGGAAGGGGAAGGTGAGGTTGAGCATGAGGGAGAACAAGTGTGAGGGGATCACATGATTACTCCAGGCTAACTACACCCTTGCTCCTCCAGTGGCCTTGGTAAGTCCTTGAAGGCTCTCTTGGGAAAGAGGCTTCAAAGTCAAGTCCTCGAGGTACTTCGCCTTCTCTAGGAGGGAGAAAAAGATTAGTGGTTCGCTACCTTCTCCAGGATGGAGAAAAAACTTTTGGTTCTCTGCTTTCTCCAGGAGGGATAAAAAGGATTCAAGGTCGCTACCTTCACCAAGAGGGTGACATAGCTTTTGGCACTTTGCTGCACCAGGTTTGGTGGAAGGTATTTTGCAAAGGCTTCTTTCCTTGCTATGGGGACAAAAGAAGAGTCACTTAGTATTAGTGCAATACCAAGAGGGGAGGACTCTGGGGAGTAGACATATGTCAAGGTTGACCGAACCATTATAAAATTTCTATTATGTTTTTTCCTTCTTACACATTTTCTTTACTCTGAATTTTATTTCTGTGCTAACTGCTTGGGAAAATAGTGATTATTACTTTGTTTTGAAAGTCAGAATATCAACATAGTTAATTTAATATATTTGATAAAATCATTTACTTTTGCAATCAAATAGAACTTGGTATTATCAATTACTAAACTTTTTATTATAAGAATATTGTAATTGTTATTTTAATGTAAGTAATTTTTTTAATTACCAAGCACCCCCTCTTGGTGTGCCTCGAGCTAGTTCTTTGAAGTTTAACAACCTTCTCGAACTTTTAGTTACTTCCCTGACAACTGTGCCAAAAACTTGATGGTGGTGTAGGTGCATGAATTATGTTTATGCTAGGGGTTTGAATATGCTTAGATTTTCTTTTATATGAACAACCCACTAAATATACAAGTGCACATGTCGAACATGTATAAAAGTGATTTGATAGTGTGTTGATCCCACGAGGAAGCGTTCTCTTAACATCAAAATGAACTAATATTACTTACTATAACTATAATATTTATCTTATTAAATGAAAATGTGGTTTTAGTTTTTGTCTCTATTGGGGAGTGTAAGAGAAAAGTTAAGATACTAGATGATTAAATGTTTTGGACTAGTAATTATGAATTACCTAAGTTTTCCCAAGTAGACTCTTCTATGTTTGATGTGGACTAGATCATAAGCATCCCTAGATCTCAGTTGAGCTTATATGGATGTTAAGAGAGGTTTATGACCTTTTTATAATGATTATATCTCCATAAAACCAAGAACGCTAAATCTCCTATGTCTAGACATGAAAGACTTTCATTCTAACATGTTTAATTATTCCAATATTCCTTTATAGAAGCAATATATCACACTAATGTTTAACTACACACATGGCTATTCTATGCATTATCATAAGAATGGGAGGTATTGAAAATACCCATTCCTCATTCAAAGTATAAGAGTCTACATTAGTACTTAAAAAGGATTCATATTATTAACCTGAATGAATGAAATTTTCCAATCATCGAAATTGAAAAAAATAAACCAAAATTCTTTGCTTGTATATAAGAGAAAGTATAAGAGTAAAAGTAAAGTTAGATGTCACCAGGATAGTATAATAAACTCTTTACACTCCTTTCTCCTCAAAATGTCTGATTGCTTATAAATAAAAAGGCTGATGATCTTTAAATGAAGTAGCTTTCTCTCATCTAGCCTCCCTTAGACTTGACTCTAAGGGGGCACTACACGTAATCCCGCAAAACTCACTAAAAAAGTATAGACCCCACTAAAATGATAGAACTTTCTTTTAAAACAAACCAAAAAAACTTTTTATACTAGTATAAAAATTATCTATGGCGACAAGATTCTCAACAAGGAGGCGACGTGACACTCGACGTGGTGGCACTGCATCATTATAAAATGAACTGGCACCTCGGGGCTATTAAGTAGGCTTTGCTGCAGCATTGGATTACCTAGCATATCTATTAGTTCTTGATTTTAGTAACTATTCCACCGCAACACTGAAAAATTTTAGTGATGTGGAACTTAAATGTGTAATATGGTGTTGTGGTGTTGTAAAGCTTGGCTCTTCGACGCTCAAATTCTTAGGACTCTGACATTGTGCTATTAATTTCTGGCATAATGATATTATGAAGAATTGTGATGCTGACCTTTACTGCATTGGGGAACTAAATTAATTGACATTTTTCCCAAGGCTCTAGTGCGGTGACATCTTGATCGGGTTCCAGGATATTATGGATTACATGGCGCTAGTAGTTGAAGCGCTGCAGTGCTATTTCAACACTTAATCATTTTTTTCTTTTTTGAGATATTCCTGCATAATAATAGTTAATAAAATATTTTTACCATATTTTAATTTTGTAAATTACTTCAAACTCTACACTTAATAATGCATATTTGTGGTATTTCATGTTCTGCAGGTGTTTAAATTTTTGGGCTTTGCCTTTAGTCTAATTTGGTGTAAAACCTTTCTTAGCCAAAGTGTTAACATTATTTGAGTATTAGTAAAAATTAATTTCACTTACCTCATCCATAAATAGATCATCAAATAGTATAATAGTTTCGATGGTTTTAGTAGTAGAGGGCACAAAAGTATTGGCATTAGAATCTAGGTTTAAAGGAAGCGAGGCATTCACCTCTAACCTTTCATATCAGTCTCAAATAACTTGGGTATGCTTATTTTTTCACGTACTTTTTAATCATTCCATGGTAGATATATCAGAAACCGTACAGGATGGTTGTGATACCACTTGAACTACTAACAACACACCAAGAGTGCAGTAAATTAGTGTTTTAAAAATCTTTTTAAACAACTCATTTTAAAATTAAAACTAATTTCCCAAACTCAAAATAAAAAATAGATTTTTAGTGCTTAAGTGAATTAACAAAATTAATAATTATTTTTGTATTTTGAATTTAAAAAAAAATAATTAACAAATAATTTTGTTCTTTTTATTTTCTAATTTTTATTTATTTTTCTTTTTCAACCGAGAAATAAATTCAATAAACCTTAAATCTCATTTCAAAATAATCACCAACACAAGCCAAATTATAAAATATAAATATACAACAAGTAGCACGCATAAAGTAAAGTGCAAAAAAGTAAAGGAACAAACACAGTAGAATTTTATAGTGTTTTGGTCAACATTACCCACATCCTCTTCCTGGAGTCCTCCTCTTTTAGTATTTTACTAAACACTATAGTGACTCTCCATTAGGCCCCTTAGTAAGGCGGAGAAGCCCTCAAAAAACCACTTCCATGCTCGGTGCGAATGAGAAACGAAATCCCTTTCACTAATCCAGTTCAACAGAGTAGCCAAATCCTATTCACCTACCCAGGTGTGGAAGATTCGTTGAATCCCTTTTACCTTCCACGATGTGGCAGAATAAACAAATCTCGTTCACCTTAGTAGATACAATGGAGTAGTTGGATCCCTTTCACATTCCATTATGCGGTGGAGTTGCTAGGGGCCATTTAACACTAAGAGCTTATTTACAGAGTTTCCCTTAAAAAAAGACGTTAACACATGGAGGAATAAGTTGGATATTGGCCGGATCAACCAAGTGGAAACACCCTCTTACACTCCCTTGCATCCATAAGGCTCTTCTCACTCTTTCACAACCTCGCTTCTCTTCCCCTTGCTCAAATTACTCTCTTCAAACCCTTGTTTATAGAACACTCATGCTCTCACACAGCCAAATACTCTCTCAAATAAATTAAGAGATGTTTAAATAGTAGGCTTCTTAAAAAACCCTATTTTTTAATTATGCCACCTCTGTTCGTATATCATGATCTATGGACCGTATAATATGATTAGTTTAAATATCCTATAGTACTGTATAATGAATAGTGTATTGTATGATAAGTACAAATAAATGATAATACTATTTGAATGAATAGTATAATATGTTCAACTCAATTTCTTAAATGATAATACTATTTGAATGAATAGTTGTATTGTATGATTAGTACAAATAAATGATAGGATTATACAAGATGAACTAAACATCATCTAAATGGTCCTTGTGTGAGTCATATAGTACAATCTTATGATCATATTGGATGAATCAAACTTTGTCTTGAGACTCCTTAGATGAGTTATATAGTACAATCTATGATCATATAGTATAATCTATAATCAATTTAGATCTAATTTTATCATTTCATTAACTAACCTAATTACGTGATGATTTAAAAGATCATATATAATGAAAGGATTTGTACAGAACAGACATAAGAAATTTCAAAATTCAATATTTTGTATTTTAAGTAAGTTAGATTCAATGGTGGGGTTTTTTGTTATAGCTGGTCGTCCAGTATAATATGGTTGTCATACTACACGTTTAGTTATATTTGAATTTAATTTTTCATTTAAATTAAACATTTTAATTAATTTCTATTTGAGCTGATTGTATAGTACGATTTAGAATATACAATATGATTTAATAGAAATAAAATAAAATTCTTATTTCTCACTCCCCCCATTTGTGTGTGCAAGGCTGTGAAGCTAGCATACACCATTCTCCAAACATTGGCTCAAGTAAAACTAAAGTATAGACTCTTCAATACGTAGTTTAACTCACACACTCACAATGTGTAGTCTTAAGCCTAAATCTTTAATTTTTTTTCATATATGTTATTACTTGAATGGTTTGTTGTGCACGAAAGAAATATCCAAAATAATATAAAAAATAAGTAGATAATCATTCAATAATTTATGTAATCATCGAAACACAAGGTAGGGCTCTCGATTTGTAATAATCTTCCCTTTTTTTATGATGGCAAATAATGTTTGTTAAAATTGCATTTTAATTTTAAATTCCTCCTAAGCTTTCCCGCTTACTATGTAATCTCTTCAAAAAATAGGGAGAAACTTATAATTTTAATTTTAATTATATTAGATAACATAAAAAAATATAACAAACACGCAAAGGGTGGAAATAAAATAAACTGCATTAATGGGTAAAACAATACATCCAACAACTTTCTAACCCCCCCCCCCCCCCCCCCCCATTGGCAAAAAAGATATAAAAGAAACTCAAGTTGATATGGAAAGGTAAGAAAGATAATAAAGTAAAGTGTAAAGTTTATAAATAATTCAAAGTACCTGGTAGGAAAGGTTTCTTTATTAAGGCTTTTAGAATCTATGATGGAAGCTCCTCTATAGTGTTCATATGGATAATCCTCCTCCTCACTATGAAACTTATTATCCACCCTTCAGTGGAGATCCACACGACTCCACTTTAGAGCCATAGAAACTTAGTGAAGGAGTAGAATTAGAGAAGGGGAGGGGTTAGAATTTGGATGTGTGAAGCAAATAGATAATTTTTTCTCTCTTAAGTAGCTCATGTTTGTATAGTATGATAGGGGGTTCATATAATATGATTAGACCTATAAAAAATATCTCATTGGGAATGTATAGTTAATTATCAAATCATACATAAGATTGAGGAGAGTCCAACATGATCAGTATAAAAGTTATCATTCTGAGGATTTCCTTACATGATTGTTGACCAAAAGGTATCATTGAGTACAATGAGTAATTTTTATAGTATAATCAACAATAATGAATCAATCAAAAAAATTAATATGCTACGTAATTGTGCCAATGGTAAAATCCTTCACGGATTCTATAATATGATCAGTGTATCATATAGTATGATGTGAGCAAAAATTCAGGGTTTTTTGAGTGATGATTAGAGAGGATTCTATAAGAAAAAGCAAACACATAAATAATCACAATTCATAGTATATTATTTTGACAAAAATAAAAACACATAACATAAATAAAATAAACAAACATACAAATACACATACAAACCTTAACTTACATATACCACAATTTCTCTAAGCATGAATAACAATGATACCTAGTCTAGTCCTATGTGTGTTGAATGGATTATGATTGAGGGGTTTGGTAAAGATATCTGCCAATTGAATTTCAGTATCCCTTTGCTACATAATTAATAATAAAATGATGTTTAATGTCAATGTGATTTGTGTAGGAATAATGGATTAGATTTTTTTAAATATAAATCACACTAATATTATTGCACATGATAGGGATAGTGCCTATAGGTAGTCCAAGGTCAAGAATTTATTGCTTAAGCCATAAGACCTGGGCAACACAGTTACCTATAGCTATATATTGTGCTTCATTGGTGTATAGGGCTAGAAAATTTTACTTTCTACTAGACCAGGAAACTAAGGATTATCCTATGAATTGGTAAGTACAAGATTTACTTTTCCTATATACTCTACACCCTACAAAGTTTGAATATGAATATCTTATAATATCAAAGGTGGTGTTATGTCTAGGGTTTCAAATGCTTAAGTTTTGAGTGACTATCAAATATCTAAGAATTCATTTCATGGTAGTCATATGGGATTCTTTTAGATCAGCTTAAAATCTAGCACATAAATAAACACTAAACATGATATATGATCTTCTAGTAGTCAAATAAAGTAATGTTCCGATTATTCTTCTATGCTTCTTCTAATCAACAAATTTTCCATCTTTATCCTTATCTAGTTGGATGGTTGAGCTAATTGGTGTATTTATGCTTTTAGAACTTTTCATATCAAACCTTTAAAGATCTTCTTAATATGTTTAACTCACTAAGTAAGGTACCATCTTCTATTTTATTTACACTAAATCTAAGAAAATAGTTAGCACTCCCATCATACTCATTTCAAATTCCTTACTCATAGTAGCTAAAAATCCATTACATTGATTTTCATTCGTATATCTAAAAAGTATATCATCAACATAAATTGGTACTATATGTACATCATCTCCATCCTTCTTAAGGAATAAAGTGGTGCATATATTTCCCTTCACAAAGATTTTATCTTAGACAATGTTGATAAGTCTCTCATACATGCCCTAGGACTTATTTCAACTCATATAATGCTTTCATAAGTTTATAATCATGATTTGGGCATGAGGAATTTTTAAAGCCTAGGTATTATTCTATATAGACATCTTCTTTGATAACTCCATTTACAAAAGCACTCTTGATATCAATTTGGTGTAATTTTAAGCCTCTTAAAAAAGAAAATGCTAATATGACTCTAATGACTTCTAGCCTTGCATCAGGAGAAAAAGTCTTATCTAAAGTAATACCCTTTATATAGTTATACCCCTTAGCTACAAATTTGATCTTATTCCTAATCACTGACTTAGGGCCATTAAACCTATTTTTGAAAAGCCATTTATTGCCTATTATACTTCATTTCTTAGGTCTACTAACCGACTCCCATACATCATTCCTAATGAATTGATCAATTCTTCTTGCATGGATAAGATCAAAAATTCATCACTCAAGGCTTGACTTATACTAGTTGGTTCTATCATGGAAATGAATGGAGTATGAAAAACTTCTTTTCTAAGACCTTAACTACTCCTAGCCAAGGTAAATTGATCTACTAAGATAAGCTTTCTAAGGTGACTATAAGAGTATCTTCACTCTCAAAGAAAAGGCTCCTGATATTCTTCTCTATTTTTTAGGTGAATTCTCTCTACTCTAAGGGTAATCTCAACATCATCATCTTCCTCAATCTTAAGATTAACAAGTCTATCTGACTCATCAAATATCATGTAGGTGGATTCCTCTACAACTAAGGTTCTTTTGTTGAACAACCTATAGGCTTTTCCTACTAAGAAATAACCTTAGAAAACTCCTTCATCTACCTTAGAATGAAACTTCACTAAATAAGATTTACCATTCATAAGCACAAAGTATTTGCAACCAAAAACATGCATATGGGATAATTTGGTGTCCTATCCATAAGTAGTTCAAAGGTGTCTTTTATAGCTTGCACCTAATGTTAACTCTATTCAACACATAGCAATAAGTATTCAATGCCTCTATCCAAAACTATTTAGGTATGGTATATTATGTTGATATTGCCCTAGCCATCTCTACGAGTGTCGTATTCCTTTTTTGTCTATTCCATTCTATTGTGATGTTCTTGGGGTAGAAATATTATGATCAATCCATTATTCTTTTGAAAATAAATCATATTTTTTATTCTCAAACTCTCCACCATAATCATTATGAATTTGAGAAATCATACACCCTAAGTTCCTCTAAATCCTAGTGGAGAAAATCTTAAACTCATCAAATGACTCACTCTTCTATGCTAAGATTCTAACCCATATGAATTTAGAGTAGTCATACACTATCATAAATCCAAAACTCTTACCACCAACACTGGTTGTACTAATGGGTCCAAATAAGTCTAAGTGTAGAATGAATAGTAGTCTAGCTGTAATGATATCCTTAAAAGAATAAAATCAAGACCTTGTTGCTTTTCTAATTGACAAGCATCACATAGATGATCTTTAATGAAATCTAACTTAGGAATGTCTCAAACTAAATCTAGCTCGGGTAATCTTCCAAAGGATTTTCATACTAACATGGCATTATTGCCAATGACATAAACATAATTGATCCATAATGTTTTTAAGCAACAAAGATTTTTAAAAATCTCAATGTAACCCAAATCAAGCATATAAATATTATTAATCCTTTTTTATATTAGAATGATTTTTTCATTTAAAATAATTGAACATTTACTTCAAAAAAGTTATACATCAAAACCTTTGTTTCATAGTTGTATAATCCTAAGTAGATTATGCTTTATCCCTTTTACCAAAGGTATGTTTTTAATAACAAAATATTTGGTTTTATTCATTATACCTAATCCTACTACTTTCCTAGTGTTGTTGCCACACAATGTTACCTTGCCTTTGCTCCTAGCCTCCAGCATAATAAACTTCTATAAGTAACTATTCATGTGCCTCAAGCAACTACTATCCATGTACTGCATTTTGTCACTTGACCTCTTATAATTCAATCAAGTGAATTTGGGTCCCACCTTATACTTGGGAATATGAATGCTATGTATGCTATTCTGTGATGCTAAAGCTTGTGGCCTCCAAACTAGATGTGTTATGTAGTTTAAAGTGTAAGAACAAGCATTGTATCCTAGCATGCCATAAGTGTAACACCTAATCTTTGGAAATGGGTTCACTAATCTATGTGGGGGATAATCCCTCTCTCTATGGATATATGATGCATGGTGGGTCCTAGTTAGTGGCTTTAGTGAAAGTGTAGGCCCATGTGTATTGCTTTGAAGTGTTTTTATATGCTTATGTAAGTATCATTTCCACTTTTATAACTAACCACTTCAAAATTCAATGCATGCTTACTATTATCTAGCTCTATTTCAAGTGACTCTAACTCCTTGAATGCTTCCTCTTACTCAATATAATAATTTTTCAAGGAACTATATGATTGAGTTAATTTAATATGCTTCTTGTTTAGATCGTCAAACTCTTTTAATATTTATTCATACTTCTTAGCTAGCAAAATATGTTCATTTTTAAGGTTATAAGGCTCTTTAACTAACATGTCATGCTCATTTTTCAAATAAAAAATCCTTTTTTTCAAACTTGAATGTTATTTTTCCATTTTATTTTATGAATCATAAATTTTCCCATAAATTTAAAATATTTCATCATACTATAGCTCACATACCTCTTCTTGATTAGAGTTATTATAAGCCATTAGGCATAGATTAGTTACCTCCTCCTTTGGTTCTTATTCTGATGAGTTTGAGGCTAAGCCAACACAAAAAGCTTTTTGCATTTTTTGTTTCTCCATTTTTCATTTGGCTTATCATCTCCCTTTTCTTTTGTAGGGTGGCTCTTAAGATTGGGGCACTTAGACCTTAAATGTCATAGCTTCCTGCACTCAAAGCAAACAATATTAGAAGAAACTTTATTGAATTTACCTAATTTACTTTTATTCCTTTCTTGGTGGATCTTTTATTTCCTTTACAGGAAAATTTTAAATTGCCAAGTCATGATAGCTATATTATCATTCTCATCAACTCTAAAGCTATTTTAATCTGTCATTGACTTTCAATGCCACAGTTTTCTCCTTTTTTGTCACCTGCATCTAGTAATTTTTGGCTCACATTTGGCACATAAGAATTGAGAGAACCTAGTAAATTCTTAATAAAATATATGTTTAAATCATTAGATTCAAAAATATGGCAAATTTTGGATAGAATAAATCAAGTAAATTATGTAGATTCTTATTAACTTTCTTAGAATTGGAGAGTTCTCTTCTTAACACATGTAATGAAGTTACTATTTTGCTAAACCTAGTGTATATGTAAGATATAGTGTTGTTAGGTTTCATGTGAAAAAGTTCAAGTTCATGAAATAATATACTTAAGTAGGATTGTTTGACCTCATTTGCACCTTCATATGTGATGCAAATTCTATCCCAATTTTTTTACTAGTAGTGCAAGTAGAAACTCTCATATAGCCTTCATATATAAGTGCATAGAAAAATAATTTAAATATTTATCATTAAGTTGTCCAAAATCTCTATCCTCAATATTCCATTGATTAAACAAAATTTCTATTTTAACACTATTAATAATATGAGAAGGAACATAATAACTAACTTGTATCATGTGCCACATTCTAAAATCAATTGATTGGAAAAAGATTGACATACGAATTTTCCAAAAGTTGAAAGAATATGATAAAAAAGTAATGGACGTGTTATTGAATTACCCTCACCGGTATTCTAATTTCTAAATTGTGCCATCGGATCTATCTCAAGATTTTTAAACCACAAATTTAGAAAACTCGCTCTAGTACTAAATAAAAGTTTAAAGGATGGTTGTGAAACTACATGAACTATTCAATGGCACACCAAGAGGGGGGGTGAATTTGTGTTTAATAAATCTTTTTCAAAAATCCTTTTTAAAATTAAAATCGACTTCCCAAACATAAAATTAAAACTAGATTTTTTTAATGCAAAAGCAAATTCATAAAACGAATAATTATTTTTATATTTTGATTATTGTAGAAAAATAATTAACAAATATTTTTTGTTCTTTTTATTTTCTGAATTTAATTTCTTTTACTTTTTAAACCAAAAATAAATTCAATCAACCATAAATCTCATTTCACAGTAATTACCAACACAAACAAAATTGTAGGACATAAGTATGTAATATGTAACATGCAGTATGTAAAGTACAAATAATAAAGGAAAAAAAAAACACACCAAAATTTTATAGAGTTTTGTTCAACATGACCTACGTCCACTCCCTAAAGTCCTCCCCTCTTAGTATTTCCCAAAACACTTTAAAAAATCACCTTTATTCCACTAGGAAAGGAAAAGAAGCCCTCATAAAATCACTTCTAACCTCGGTGTGGCTGAGAACCAAAATCCCTTTCACCAACTCGATGTGCCAAAGTAGTCGAATCCCTTTCACTTTCCCTAATGCGACAGAGTAGCCAAATCCCTTTCACCTTCCCCGGTGTTGCAAAGTAGTCAAATCTCTTACACCTTCCTTGGTGAGGTGGAGTAATTGAATCCCTTTTACCTTCTTTGATGTGATGGAGTAGCTGATGACTCTTTGACACTAAAAGCTTCTTCACCCTTTAACACTCCCTTACACCCACAAGGTTCTTCTCCCTCTCTCACAACTTCACCTCTCTTTTCATTTCTCAAATCACTCTCTTCAAATCCTTATTTACAGAAGATGCATTCTCTCAAATAGCCAAAGACTCTCTCAAATAAATTAAGATAAGTTTAAATAGTAGGCTTCTAGAAAAACTCTACTTTTAAATTATGCCGTATTTGTTTATATAATATGATCAATGTATCACACAATATAGTTAGTTTAAATATCCCACAATATTATTGTATGATAAATAGTATATAGTACGATCAATTCAATTTCTTAATTGATCATATGGTCCAAATGAATAGTAGTACAATACTATTAGTTTAAATAACATATTTGATCATACATGAGGAACCAAATGTCATCCAAAGGGTCCAACAAGGAGTCATACAGTGCAATCTTATGATCATACTGGAAGAGCCAAACTTCATCCAAATACTCTCAGGTGAGTTGTATAGAATAGTCTATAATCAATTCAGATTTGATTTGATTGCATAATTAATTAACCAAATTAGACAATAGTTTAAAAGATCATATAATATGAAAGGATTCATATAGTATGAATAGTATAAATTTCAACTAATCATCCAGTACCATGTGGTGGATGTATTGTATGATTAGTTATATTTAAATTTTTCTTCATTTAAATTGAACATTTTAATTGATTTCTATTTGATCTTATAGTATTGTATGATTAAAATTGTACAATATGATTTAACAAAATAAAAGAAAATCTTTATTTTTCACTCCCCACGTGTGTGTTTGTACAGTTACAAAGCTAGCATACACCTTTTTACACACATTGACTCAAGAAAAAGTAAAAGTATAGACTCTTTAATATATAATTTGGCTCACACACTCATAATGCATAGTCTTGCGCCTAAATCTTCAACCTTTTCTCATGTATGTTACTACATAAAAGGTTAGTTGTGCACAAAATAAATATCTTAAATATTATGTAGGAATAAGTAGATAATTATCCAATAATGTTTATAATCATCAAAATATAAGCATGGGCTCCTAGATTGTAACAATATCAAAATAGTCTACCTTATCAATTTTCACCCTATCCTCATTCTAATAGCTTCTATAGAAATTTTTAAACCTTTGTTGTTCATTACTATTCCCATATTCTACTGCCTATTAGTTTTTCTCAAACACATATAATTTTTCCTCCAAACTGGATTCCAAATTGATATGTATTATAGGCTCCTTATTTATATATAATCTTATGCATTTTCTTTTATTAATTAATTTTTCCATCCTTAACCTCTTCCTCTAAATCGTTGGGCCATTCTATCACCTCTTTGTGAAGGAGGGGTAGGATGCCAGTGAACATCATGTTTGAGGTTGGAATTCTTTTTAATTTCTAATTCTTTGACTATTTCTCTTTCTTTTCCTTTCTTATCTTTTTCTTCTACTTCAACAAGTTTAAAATTTCTAGAGAAGATAATTAGCTTCTTAGGTAGATAGTACGAAGCATCTTCATATATACCACCTTCAAGAATTGAAAATGGTTATAGATCTCCTTTATTTTCCTTCTAAAATAAGTTTACCATTTAAACTAATAAAACATTTAGTATATAGAAATTTGATATCAAATCCATCATCATATATTTGGCTAATACTAAGCAGAATGTGTTTCAATCCATCTATTTGCAAAACATTCTCAATGATTTAATTTTTAGTATTACTATACCTGAGCCCACCACTTTTATGGTGGTGTTATCTCCCAGTGTACCTTACCTCCTGTTCTGGCCTCTAACATGATGCATTACTTTAATTCTCTAATTATGTGTCTTGAGCATTAGATGTCTAAGTACCACATGATCTCACTAGGCCTATTATGAGAGTATCTCTATAATATCAATTAATAACTAGTTTTGGGGACCCAAGTGAGCTTGGATTTCCCCTTATGCTTTAATGAATCAATTGTACGCATGTTATGCTATGATGTAAATGATTTTAGCCTCTACACTAGATGTGCTCTAAGATGTATGGTGCAAGTGTAGGCTATTTGTCTTAACATACCACAAGAATAATAATTAACCCCAAGGAAAGGATTCACTAATCTATTTCGAGGGTTGTGCCTCTTCTTAGGATTTGTGATGCAGACTGTGATGTGGAGTTATACCATTATGTTAATGTAAGTGGTTGCCTATTATTTTGAAGTGCATGAACTTTTGCTTTCAAAAGCTCATTTGTACTTTCCAATCTTTGAATTTTACATTTTAATACGCACTCACTAGAGTCTAATTCACCTGCAAGTGTTTCAAATTGCTTAAATGCATCTTCTAGATCAGTTTGGTCAATTTTTAAGGATTCAGATCAAGAAGATAAATTGAGATGCTTGTTGTTTAATGCATCAAATTAATCAAGTAAAGAGATATGCTCTTTATCTAAAGCAATGTGTTCAACCCTAAGACTATCAGGCTCCTTTTGTAAATTAGAAAATTTTGAGTTTAAACTAGCATAAATTTTCTTTAGTTTCATATATGAGTCATGTATTTTTTTCAATAATAATAAATAGCTCATTATAGGATAGTTGACATACCTCATCTTGATCTGAAAGATCAAGATTCTTCATTAGCCATAAGAGACATATTTGTTACCTCCTCCTCGGCTTCAAGTTTTATTAATTTTGAGGTGAAGTCAACCCAAAATGACATTTATGTTTGATGCTTCCCCTTTTTGCAATTGGCCTTCTCTTCACCCTTCTCCTTGGTAGGGTGAGTTTTAAGATTGAGGCAGTTTATTCTCAAGTGCCCAAGTTTCCTGCAATGAAAAGAAATAGTATCAGATAAGGCTTTAAATTTTCTACTTGGTTTACCTTTGGTCCAGTGCTGATGACACTTTTTTTATTTTAGAAATCTTTTAAATTTCTAGGTCATCAATGTTATGTCATCATCTTCCTTAGTTGCATAGCTATCATTTTCAGATTCATTGGCTTTTAGTGCCACTACTTTGTCCTTCTTCTTGTCACCTACATTAAGTAACCTTTGACCAATGCTTTACTCATAGCAATGAGTAAACAAAGTAAATTATCAATAGAATACACATTTAAATCCTTAGATTCACAAATAGTAGTTACTTTAGCATCATAACTACTAGGTAGGCAACATTAACTTTTGTTGACCTTTTATAATTTGATATTCCTCTATCTAGAGCATGCAAGGATGTCAATATCTAGGTAAACTTAGTGTACATGCCTGATATTTTTTCATTACGTTTCATGTAAAAAAGTTCATAATCATGTAACAAAATGTTTAACCTAGATTATTTTAACTTCACTAGTACCCTCATAGGTGATGCATAACCTATACTAAATTTCTTTCCCTATAGTACATATAAAGACTGTCATATAGTCTTCAGATTTTATTATACAGAAAAAATTGTTTAAGCATTTAGCATTCAATTAAGCTAAGTCTCTCTATCCTCATTACTCCATTCAGTGAAAGGTTTTCCTACTTTAACTCCATTAACAAAATAAAAAGGTGCAAAATAACCCTCTTGGATCACACACCACATACAAAATCAATAGATTGCAAGAATGTAGACATGTGGATTTTCCAAAAATCAAATGGAATATTATCAAAAAGTGGTGGATGCATTATTAAGTAACCCTCTGCTATTTTTCTATTTCCAAAGTGTGACATGGATCATTTTTCTCAAGTTTTTCTAAAACACTACTTTCGAGACCCGCCCTAATGCCAATTGAAACTTCAAGGGAGGATGTTTAGCCTCGTTGAACTGTCTCTAGGCACACCAAGAGGGGGGGGGGGGGGTGAATCAGTTCCTTAAAAATTTACCCCTTAACAAAAAACAATTTTCTTTGAAAATAATATCAAAATAAATATAGGCAAAATCAATTATAAAAAATATTATTATTCATTTTTGTTTTCTATTTTTTTTTATTTTCTTTATAAAAAAGCTTAATTCTATTTCAACAAACTTAGCACAAATTTATAAAAAAAGTAAATATGCAAGAATTAAAAAATACAAAAAGTTAAATGCAAAAAATAGAATGAGCACACAATAATTTTATAGTGGTTCGATCAATCTTGACCAAGATCCACTACATGAAGTCCTCCTCTATGAGTATTACACTAAACCTTTAGTGTCTATCTTTTATCTCCCTTAATAAGGCAAAGAAGCCCTTATTAGAATCACTTTCAGTAACCTAATGTGGCTGAGAACCATAATCCTTTTCACCCTCCTAGTAAGAAAAACAACCTTAGGAGCTCTTTTAACCCTCTTAGTGAAGGCAATGAACCTGGAAGCTTTTTCACCCTCCTAGAGAATACATAGTATCTCAATCCTTTCTCACCCTCCTAGTAAAGTAAAAGAACCTTGATATTCAGCCTTGAAGTCTTTCTCCACAGAGTAACCCTAAGAGATCTCCTAAGCCACAAGAGGAATCAAGGTGGAAGCCTTCTTGGAGAAAATTAAAAGTTTTTTAGGGATGTTAAAACCTTGTGAACTAGTCCCGAGGCTAACCAAGAGGAGGGGTGAATTAGTTATTTTAAAAATTCGTGAATAAAAAAGATTTAAAAAAATCTTTTGGATGTTTTAAAAATAATTACAATTTCATGATGATGTGCAGATGTTCAACAATATCAGAATAATAATCACAATCATGTGATCATCAACAGAAAAATAAATGAGGAAGAAAATCAAAAAGAACACACCAGATTTTATAGTGGTTTGGTCAATTTGACCTACGTCCACTCCCTGGAGCCTCCCCTTCGAGTATTGCACTAACACTAAGTGACTCTCTTTCTGCTCCCACAACAAAGTAGAGAAGCCTGTATAAAACTCCTTTCCACCAACCCGGTGAGGCAGAGAACCTAGACTCCTTTCGCTTCCTCCTAAAGCAGGCAGAGAACCTGGACTCCTTTTGCTTCCTCCTGAAGCAGGCAGAGAACCTAGAACTTCTTGCGGATGATCCTACCATAGAGATAGTAATAAGATAAGAGATGATGACCAGGGAAGATGACTCAGATCCTTTCTTGGAGCATCCTTTATGAATCACTCACAAACTCCCCCTCATAAGATCCTCTCTCTCTCTCTTTCCCAAGCTCTCTCTCTCTCTCTTAAGGTTCTCTCTAGAAAGGAAGGTGGCAAAAGATGTTTCTTGTTGAAAGAAAAAGATCTTAAATAGTAGGGCTCAAAAATTACCCTTAATTTCAATTGGTCGTCAAAGATCATCCAGGATGATCGGTCGATCGTCCTGTATGATCAGTGCAAAATCACACATATCAGCCAGGATGATCTGGTTTCTCTGAATGATTAGAATACAAAATTTGTTTAGATCATCCCATACGATTCTGCAATCATTTGGGATGATTAGTATAAATCAGGAATTTCTTCCAGAAGATGGATCGGGTCATCCAGGGAACTTGTGCTGGACAATCTCAAAATGACTTGATCATCCAAGATGATATATCTATCATCCTGTACGATTAGTTCAAAAATAACAAAATTGTCATACATAGAGCTCGGGTCATAAAGCTAAAACCTGTTGGACGATCTCAAAATGACTTGATCGTCTGAGATGATATCTCTATCATCCCGTATAATTAATTCAAAATCAGGAATATTGTCTAGTACATTCGTCGGGTCATCCAAGTGAAGTGCTCTGGACGGTCAGGATTTTGCATGTATCTTCCTAGATGATGTTGCGATCATCTAGGATGATATGATCATATCAATCAAATATTAATTACTTTCCTTAATCACAAGACTAATTTAGGCATGATTATAAAGGACCATCCAAGATGATAAATGTATCGTCCGGGATAATGAGACCAAATCTCTAAAAATAAAAACTTTCCTAACTTAATTTGGCGGTTGAGAATTTTTGATTTGAGCCTATCATCCTGTATGATGGGTCTATCATCTAGGATGATCTGCTTAACCAAATTGACTTAACATGGCTTCCCTAGTTAGGGTTTTTATTTTCACTGGATCGTCCAGGACGATATTAATATTGTCTAGGATGATTTGAACAAAATTTGAAATAGAAACTCTAACTCACTAAAACTCTCCCCCTGAGTGTGTGTGTGTAAGGTTACTTAGCTAGGGGATCAATTACATTACATTTGACTCAAGAAAGGAAAAAATTACATTTAAACACACGCGAACCCGATCTTGAGTTGTCTTGAATTACATTTGAACTTTTGTACCTGAAATGTTAGCCAATCAAAATAGAACACAAAAATATTTGTTATCATCAAAATTATAATCCTTAAATCCAGATTTGTAACAAAAATGTATGGAAAGACCTCACACTCCTCCCTCTCCCATAACCTCACCTTCTCCTTCTCTAATGCTTAATACCTCTCACAAAGCACTCTCTCAGATTCCCTATAACATCCAAAAGATCTTCTTGAGAATTAATTAAGATTGCTTAAAAATATGAACTCTAAAAATAATAAAATTTTAATTCTATCACTTATGATCATACAATATAATCGAGGATCATACATTATGATTAGTTCAATTTACCTAGTTAGTACTTTAGTAGGTGTCCTAAATAATTAGTTCAATTTCTTGAACTGATATTCAAATATGAGTTTAGAATCATACAATACAATTCATTCAATCAAATAGGATTTTCATTAGCTTTCTCCAAAGACTTTGTATGTGTCTTTGGCATGCATTGAGTCATTTTTCTTATAGAGAAAACTTAAAGAGTGAGCCTTCAAAGATAGAGAGGAAAGAGTGGAGTTTGAGAGGGAGAAGATCCTTGGAGGGGGTTTCACATGGCTGCTCCAGCAAGCTTACACTTTAGAACCATCAGATTTAAGGTTTGCCTTGAGGGAAGTTTGGGAAGAAGAAGATCTCTATGGTGTCAAAGGACCCGGCTACTCTGCCACTTTGAGGAAGTTGAAAGAGATTCATTGTTCTCTGCCATCTCCTAGAGGGTTCTTTTCCTGTGAAAGGAGTTTTGGTCCTCTACCGCATCGAGTTTGTGGAAGAGATTTTGTAAGGGCTTCTCCGCCTAGCTGTGGGGGCTACAGGAGAGTCACTAATAGTTTATTATAATACCTGGAATGGGATGTAGGTCAGGTTGGCTGAAACACTATAAAGTATGGTGTGTTCATTTTGATTATTTTTTGCACTTTATTTTTACTGCGATTATTTGCTTGGGTGAAATTTTTGATTAATCTTTTTATTATGAAATTAATTATCTTTTGTTATAGTATATGAAAAGATTTTTTTTCTTGTTGTTAAAGAAATTTTTAAATATCTAATTCACCCCCCCTCTTGGTTAGCCTCGGGACTAGTTCTTTAGGGTTTCACAACCCTTATGAACTTTCAAGTTATATTAGAGCAGGATTTAAAAACTAAGTTTTAGAAAACTTTTGAAAAATGATCAACATCTAACTTTGGAAATCATAATACAACAAAAGGATATTCAATCACACGGCCACCTTTACTTGAAAATATTTCTTTTATTTTTTGGAAATTTTTCATGTCTACTTTCTTGCAATCAATTGATTATCGAATGTGGCATATGATTCAAACTGGTCATTATGTACCATCACATATTATAGATGGAGTCAAAACTAATATTCCTTTTATTGAATAGAGTAGATTAAATTAAATCAATGCTCAATTGAATGCTAAATGCTTGAATTATTTTTCTGTGCTTTGAATTTAGAAGATTGCATAAGAATCTCAACATGTGTTACCAGCAATGAAATTTGGGACAAATTATGCATTACATATGAAGGTACTAGTGAAGTCAAGCAATCAAAAGTGAACATTTTAATGCAGGATTATGAACTTTTTTGCATGAAACCTTATGAGACTATCCTAGATATGTATATGAGGTTCACTCAAATTGTAATTTCATTACATGTTTTAGGTAAAGAATTTTTAAACTTTGAAAGGTCAATAAAATTCTACATTGTCTACATGATAAGTTTGATGCCAAAGCGATTGTTATTTGTGAATCAAAAAATTTGAATGAATATTTTATTAATAATTTGATTGGCTCACTCATTGCCTACGAGCAAAGTTTGGGTCAAAAGCTTTTGGATGCAGGTGAAACTATAGTGGCTTAGTAGATGATGAAAGTGAAGAGTTAGCATCAATAACAAGCAAACTGGAAAGTATACTAAAGCATAAGCATAAGCATCAACAAAAGTGGAACAAAGGTAAAAATGGTAATAATGTTAAGATTTCTTCTAATATTATTTACTTTGGATATAAGAAATCTAGACCTATGAAAAATGAGTGACCTAATTTAAAAACTCTTCCTGCAAAGAAAAAAGGTAAAAATAAGCCAATTATAATAAGGGAAAATAGTAAAATGCAAAAAATCTGTTGGGTAGATCTACCTTTTAAATCGTTAGATTAGGAGGAAGATAATGATGTATAAAGTTTTATTTTCATTTTTATTTATTTTTGTTGTTAATGTGTGCGTGTATGTTTTTTTGTGAATGTGTTTATTTTATGTGCTTTTATTTGTATTTTTATTTTGAAAAAAAATATTTATGTTTTTGATCTTTTATTTTAATTTCTATGAATTTTTTGTGTAGTTTCTCTGATCAGTACACACAAATCACATTTATTTTCATATTTGCATAAGAGAATCAAATCATTTTCACATTTTTTTAAAAATGAAAATTTATCTCCTTTTTACTTAAACTTTTATATAAGTGAGAGCTGGCTTCTCTAAACTTTCATCTCACTTCTTTAAAGGAATTATTTCTCTTTTGAATCAAAATCTATTTCAAATGAAAAATTTGACTTATAAATTAAACATTTTTCATCTTCCTACATTTTTTCTATCTCATAGGGATCTTTTGCAATTCAATGAATTCACTTCATAATTTTCTTAATCAAGCTGTTCATTTTTATGATTAGATCAGGTTTTCTTTAGTCTTTAAAAATGTAGAAAGGAAGCATATTTGCAAAAAGAAAGAAGGAATAAAATGAGCCCAAAGCTAAGAAGATGCGCATTGACGCCAAAATGGAAAGATGCATAAAGTGTTTTAAAAATAAAAAGAGGCACAAAGTGCACGAAAAACTATTAAAGAGGCACAAAATGAGCCCACAATGAGTTAGCTTATCTTTGTTGTATTTCTTAAATCTTAAAAAAACCCTTATGTCTATCGATACTCTCGATACTTGAGTTTGAAAATCATGATTCCTGACACACCATTTTTGCATTAATATTCTATTAGATATATTTCATGTTAGGAGATTGAAAATAATTAAAATTTCCTTATCTAATTTTTTCCTTGAATTAGATTTTTATTTAAAAAGAGTTTATCTTATAAGAAGCTTGAGCTAGAGTACAAAGGTGAGGTCAATTCATTTTTTACTATGTTTTTGAACAAAATTAAGAGGTAACTTTCTCATTTCGAGAAAATTTGTTGAAATTAATTGATTCTTCTTATACATCACCACCACCTCCACTTGATTAGGGTCCATATGATCTTTATTTTTATTATAATTATTTTATTTATTATTTTTTATGTGTTTCTCTTCTTTTAGATAATGTCAAAGGAGGAGAATGTATTTGGCTGGTTGTATTTATGTTTAAGTTCTATATTTGCATTTATTATTTTATTTATCTTAATTAAAAACTCAAAAAAGAGGGCCTTTTATGTTTCCCCTATTTTTTAATAGGATTCTCTTAGTGAGGAGGAGATTAGGAGAAAATATTTTTATTTTGCAAATCCAACCAGTAATGTTTGCCATCATTAAAAAGGGGTAGATTGTTGCGACTCAAGCTCACGAGTTTATATTTTTTATGATAAAAAACATTATGGCTTACATTATTATGACTCCTAATATGTACAATGTTTATTTGTTTGTGTGTATACTAACATTTCAGGAACCAAATGAACCATCTAATGAAGATTCAAGGCTCAAGATTGGGTAGAATAGGTTATATTGTAAAGATTTTTGTAATATTCATTGATGTATTTTTTATTTTATGAGTCTAGTCCTATAAGTGTGTATGCTAGCTTGGTAACCATGCACACACACACTCAGAGGGAGTGAATTGAGTCAAAACTAGAAGTACAAATTTTGAATTAATCGTATAGTATGATTTATATAATACTGTAAATATTAGGAGTCATTAAGCCAAATGAAAATTTTGTAATCTAAAATTAATTAAGAAGTAAGATAACACTGTACCATTTAGATGTGAATTTGAATGACCGAATAATGGCAAATATAATTTAACAAATAATAAATAATCATCTTAAGTAATCACCTTTATTAATATCCAAATTAAACTCATTAATTATAAGTGTAAGTATAATATTGAATTATTGGTTCAGATTAAATAGTTTATCATTTAGGAATTATTTTTACATTAGTTAATTTTTTAAATTCATTTATAAACCTTCATATGCAATAGCTTGCTTACACTCTCCTCTATAAAATTGAGTATTAGGTTCCTTTTTGGAATTCAACATTCTTAGATACCAATTTTTGATGTTATAGTACTCATTCTTCTTTCTTTTTATTTTCTTGTGTTTAAATTCTTTTCTTTTAATGCACTTGTGTACTAAAGTAATGATTTTGAATATCTGGTTAGCTTTATTCCCTCAAGAAACCCTTATTTGGAATTATGTAAGGATTGTACACATTTATTAATTCTACACTTGAGTTTATAAGGAGTTGTCTAAATTAATCTAAGTACTTTTTTAAAACCTAGTTATCTAATCATGGCACCATTAGTCATTGGTTTAAGTGTTATAGCATTTAACTTCAAAATTTGAAGTACTAACTTAGATAATTTTACTTAGTTGACTGGTATGATATTCAAATTACAAATTATTGTGCTTTATTTATTCAATTTAGCATTAATAATTTTGTATTTTTTTAATTTTAAATAATTTTTAATTGGTAATTTTCATTTAGGTTAACTTAGCCTTCATAGGACATTACAATAAATAAGAACACTAAAAAATTCAATGAAGGATAATTTAAATCAACAATAACAAAAAATAAACAAATTAAAGTGTATAGGTAACAAAACTAAATAAAAACTTAAGAAAATAATTGAATACATAACAACACATAAAAAAAATTTTGTGTCTCCCATCAATGCTATGTTTTTAGTCTTCATCCAGACCTGCTTAGTTAATTCATTTTGGCTAGGTGGCATCACTACTACTCTGTATGTGCTCCAAACTATATTCTTTCTCATATTAACTTCAGTGTTACTGGGTAAGGATCCATGAGGCCTACCGTTAAAGTATATTGCAAGCTATTGTAATTAATTTTCCAAATTCTTAGAAAATAGATTAACTTTGCAATTAGCTTCCCAGTAGAATAACTAAGTCCTCCAAAGGTGGCTTCCTATCTCTAAACTCATTATTTTGATTAAATCCTAGGGCATAAGAAGGTCTGGGCTTAAATAAAGGTGATTGAGGATATTTTAATTTCCTATCAGGTTTTATTGGTTTGCATGAAACTTATTTCCCCCATTGTCATTATTTCAACTAAAGTTTGGGTTATTCCTCTAACCTAGGTTATATATTAGAATAGGGATTGTTTAATCTTCAAATTAAATTCAAATTCTCAGTCCTTTGAGCACTAGACTCACTTGCATAATTCAAATCATGCTCCTCTAAATGCATATGTGATCCTAAACCTAGACTAACTTCAAATTTATCTAACTTTTTAGACATGGTTGCAACCTAAGCTTTCAAAAATGATAAATCATTCGACTCATAAATACTTACTATTCTTTGAGGATTCACCCTATTAGAAAGCACCAAAAATTATTTATTACCATATCCTCTATCAAGGTATAAGTCTCATCCAAAGGCTTTGACATCAAAGAATATCCAGTTACTATATCAATAATGATCCTACAAGCCAATTATAAAAATTTTTAATCACCAACCAATCCGGAAAAGCATGATGAGAGAACTTTCTAAGCATCTCCTTAAATCATTTCCAACTCTTAAAAATTAACTCTTTATTAAATTGGAAAAATGAAGTTATATCATTCATATGCTTATCAATTTTGGATTGTGGGAAATATTTTTCTTGGAACTTATGTTCCAACTCATTCCAAGTGGTTATGGAGCCTAGGGGCAAGGAATTCAACCATATCTTAGACTTGTCCCTCGAAGAAAAATAAAATAGATAAAGTCTAATAGAAGCAATGCTGACTCCATTATACTTGAATGTTCCATATATTTTTAAGAAGCTAGTTAATTATGAGTTGGGATCCTCAATAAGAGTTCCCCCAAACTGATAATTCTGAACCATTTGAAGTATGGCAAGTTTTAGCTCAAAGTTATTGGCTTAAGTAGGAGGTCAGATGATACTTTGATTAATTACATCTACTATAATATTAGCATACTCCCTAAGAGGTCAAACATGGTTCTTATTTGGATTTTGTTCAGTCATTCCAAATAATAAAGTCTTTTTGGATTTATTTATGCTCATAAGACCCTTTTTATTTCAATCTCAAAAAATAAAGGTCCCTTACTATCTCTACTATGCATACACCAATTATAATAGAAATTAAAATGTAATTAACATATTAAAAATAATATTATTTTATTAATTAAATTTGATAGGATTTTAACTTTTAAATTTACTTTGAATTTTGGAAGTTTCTTATTTTTCAAAGATACTATACCCATAGAAGAGTCTATTGTCTTTGAGTTTGCATGATTTAGAGTTTTCTATAATTAGTAATGATTTTTATAAGTTTGAACATTTTAATGAATTATTTAAATATTTAATTAGAAGGAATTTCTTATTTTTATACCAAATGAACTCCAAACCTTTTAAAATCTTCTCAAAATAATAAGAAAGACTCTCAGGGATGATTAAAAGTTTTTGAAATCAATTTGGAATTTTAATTCTCTTTAATTAATTAATAACTTTTCTTTTTTTTATTACTTTCAATTTTGGAGGTTCATAATGGGGGTTTTAATTTTCTTTGGTGATGCTATTAATTCTATACAAATTGAAACACAGTTTATATTTTTTAGATTTACTATGATTTTTAGAAAAATTAGCCCTAAAATAAATGCTGATTTGGGATTAGTTACTTAGTGGTCTTAATGACTTCCAATTACTATGAAATTAATTCCTACGGTTCATCATGTCACTAAGTGTGCTATGTTAAAGTTTCATCCCTATTGGATGAAAGGAAAATTTTTTATAATTTTTTTAATTTGTCTAGATAATTCCCTAAACTATTTTCCCTTGGTGTCTCTACTATTCATCTAAGTTTGAAATTTAGTGTGTCTAACCCTTATAGAAAAACACAAAAACCATAGGATTTTCAAAATCTAATTTTATATATTATTAGAGAAATGGATTTTTAAAGTTTTAGGTCAAATTATAATAAAAAACTTTAAAAATACAACCACCAGAAATATATGTCTCACCATGACTCGTACAAATTAAGGGATGTAGTATACATGCCCTAATACCTAGTGTCTAAATTTGAACTCAAATGGAAAACAATTCAAGATGTAATTAGGGAAAAACCATAAACATTTAATTTAAAATAAAGTTAAGCTTAATCCAATTACAATGACTATAGGAAGCCCAATTTTAGGTGAAATATGGATTTTTACTGATTCTTTATAGTTTCATCTTTTTTTTAATTTTATTTCATATTTTCATCCTAATTTCCCAATCATACAATCTTCGCCCAATAATGCGTGCCATGTGTCAACTAGGGGAGGCGACGCTCATTTTTTGGGTGGAAAATCATACTATACAAAGGGATAACCATATAGTAAGATCTGAATCATATTGTACGATTATAATAGTGTGCATAATACAATCTCAATATCATTTTATTTTATTATAAATCATATAGTATGATTTTGTGCAACCTATAAAAAAAAATAATAGTTGTTTAAATCAAAATAGAAGAAATAGATAGCTTTAATTTCATCTTCCTCACAAAAATGGGCAAAAACCCTAACTTAAGAATGTTTTTAAACTTAATGTAAGGTAAACTCTATTAGATATTATTGATGATTGCATCCAATTTAATCTTTCAAATGATGGCAAGTTTGCTATTAAGCAGGTCTGGAACTTTATTAGGAAAACTTATCCTAAAGACTCTTTACTTGGCAATCTAGCATGTGAGTATTCCTCCTTTTTATTTTTTTCTTTTATAGAGAATTTTGCATAATTTCTTACCTCTGGATTCTATTTTAATAAGAAAAGGTTTTTATATAGTCTCTAAATGCCATTGTTGTTATCATATTGAAAATATGAATCATGTTTTTATTCAAGGCCCGACTGCTATGAATGTTTGGTTATATTTTGACAGCATATTAATGTGCAATCTTTTACTTCTTATAATTCTATCTCATCTTCTTAAAGAATGGTTCATTCCTATTAAAGGTCATGTTAGAAACATCTTACTTGTCATCATTTACTTGATTTTTATGGAGTAGTAGGAATGAGTCTAAGCATGAGGACATAAAGATGAATGCTTTAAGTATTATTTCTAATGGTAAGGATAAAATTTATCAACTATTTCTTGCTAAGCTTGTTAAGGCTGACTCTTTTAAAGCCTTTCATCATGTTGCTTCTGAGTTTGGTTTTACTTTTCAATCCCATTCCTCTACTATAAATAATAAAATTTTTAATTGGAGAAAGCCTTTGGAGGGTCTCTTTAAGCTTAATACTGATAGGTCTATGAACAATATGAATGCTGGCTATGGTGGGTTTTTAATGGTTATGTCATTGTTGCCTTTGCGGGTCCTTCTACTACTAATACTGTTATTAGAGCTGAGATTGATGGTCTTCTTTATGGTATTCAGTTATGCAATTCTATTGGTATCAACAATATTTGGATTGAAGTGGATGCTATGCTTTTGATTCTTTTTATTAAAGGTAACTCTATTTCTAATCCTACTAATTTTTATAAATTAAATGATATTAAGCATTAGTTATCCTTGATTGCTTTCTCTATCTCTCATATTTTTTGAGAAGGGAATGATGTGGCTGATTCCCTTGCTAAAGTGGGGTGTAATTTAAATGCTTTCACTGAATTTACTGAACATTTGTTACCAAAGGAGATTGAAGGGCTAGTTAGATTGGATCGTTATGGCCTCCCTTATATCCATTCTAACTAGGTGTATGTCTCTCTGGGCATTTTTCTCTGCATTATTTTTGTCTTAGATTCATTTGGTTTTGTTTCTCTCTTATATGGTGTTGGGTTCTATTTTTAGCTGTTGCCAGCTAGTTTTGTTTCACTTCGTCTGTGGTCAATTGGGTTTAAGATTTAATTGGAATAACTGATTCTTTGATTTAATCCAACTATGCTGCTCTTCCTATCCTTATGAGAAAAATATTTTGGCTTTTATTTTTCTTTTGATCTGCTATGCTTTGTTGTGTTCAGAGCATATTTCAATTTTCTTGTCTATAATTATGAGATCCAGAATTTCTTGGAACACTTAATTTTTAGAACTGTTATTGGTGATGTTGGGATGGGCTTAAGCTATGATTGGATTAATTAGTATCCTAATCAGAACTTTAATTGTTGCTCTTCAAATCCAAGGGCCTATCCATTTGGTTTGTTCTACTCTATCCCTGTCTTCTGCTTAGATCGCTTGGCTGTGTGGGGGTTATGTCCGGTTGGCTTCCTAGGTTTTTCCTTGGGGTTACGGATGTCACAACTGGATTATTGTGCTATGGAAGTTTAATAGTGGTCTTTCCTAGTCTTTTGGTTGGAGGGCTTGGACTAGCAATGGTGAGTTGATCATGATTTTTTTGCCATGTTGCACGTCTGTATCTTCTATTTCTAGCATCTCCTGCATGATGTATTGAATATGCCAGAGTGTGTTTGGGTTTAGAATTGGGTGGCATTTGGGTTCTCTTCATGATTTTCCTTTAGTTACTACCGAGATCATCCAACCCAACTAATTCAATTTTAATTTTTTGATTTTGATTATTTCTTCTAATAGTATTGATTATGTTGTTTAATTGGTTTATATGGTTCTCTTAATTGGTAGGTGGCTTGTCTATGCTGGTTTATGTAGGTCTTCTCATCTTAGGATTATAAATTGGTATTTCCCAACTTTCTTCAGTTATAAATTCGAGTTGTTCAGTTTATTGATGTGGTGTGCTTGGAATATTACTGATGTTATGTTCCTGAGCTTTTCTGGCATCATTCCAGTTATGGTTATCATCTCCTTACTATGGAGCTTTAAGTTTTGGGTCTCTGTTGGTATTCAAGTGGGTTATTCTAGTTGGTGCCTATTTGGTTTAGTTGGGTATTATGCCCATTTTAGTAACCATCTCATCATATATGTGTTGAAACCTGATGGCTTTAACTTCACACCAGTTCTGTTGGATCTCTTGGGTTCTTCTCTTAATGGATTTTATGCCTGTTTTGTTATTTTGTTTCATGTGTTCAGCTCATGCCTTGTTGGTTTTTTTGGTATGACCTTTGCTATGACTTAGTTGTGTGGGTTGGGGTATACAAGTTTGGAGGGCCTGATTTGGTCTAGTTTATATGGCTTAAGTTTGTATATCAAGGCTATTTATAAGAATTGTTGAATGCTTTCAGTATCCTTATGGTCCTTTAAGATGTTCATCTACATTATTATACTTTTTTCTGTGGGTTGTTTTTCCTTTTAATTATTTTTCCTATTAAAATTGTTACTATTCTAGTTCTATTACTTGTTATTTCCAATGTTCTTGTAGGCCTTTTTTGCAGGCTTTTGGAGACTTGTTCTCATTTTGTGCAAGGTCTTTTTTTGGTTGAAAAGACTGAGCTAAATGGGTATGATTTTTTCTTTTCCTTTTGATCTATAGTTTTTGGCCATCATAGAATATAATTAGGTAATCTTGTACTTGTTCCTAGTGAGGACATCTAGCTCATAGGTTTTTTTTTTTTTGTGTGGCTCTTCTGAGTAGTAGAGAGTTGGAGGTCCTCTTAAGTACCTTGTACTCCTATTTTGTTATCAACTAGTAGACCTGGTAGTGGGTTTTCCTAAAAAAAATGTAAGGTAAACTAAATGGTTTATGGGTTTTAATCATGCTGTGGCTAATATTTCTAATAAGATTTTTAAAGTTTGTGTAGTTTGTTAAACCTAATAGAACTACCCCAAGACTAACCAAGAAGGGGGTGAATTGGTTATTTATAAAAAAAATTTGGATTTTAAAAACCTTAAAAATCTTTTAGATAATTAAATCTCTAATCTTAAAATATGCAGTTATTTGAATATAATTATCATAAAATATTTTTCAACCACCAAACCTTAAAGTGTGTAAATTAAAAATGTGGACAATAAAGGAGAACAGAAGAACACCAAATTTTATAGTGGTTCAGTCCAACTAAACCTACATTCACTCCCTGAAGGCTCCTTCTTCAAATATTGTACTAAATAATAGTTACTCTCCTTTTGCCCCGACAGCAAGGTGGAGAAGCCCTTACAAACTCTGACTCATCAACCCAGTGCAGCAGAGAACACTCATCCTTTTTCACCCTCCCTGGTGAAGGCAAAGAATTATTGTCCTTTTTCACTTTCCTGGTGAAGGCAGAGAACCGTCATCCTTTTTCACCCTCCTGGTGAAGGCAGAGAACCGTCATCCTTTTTCACTCTCCTTATGAAGCCAGAGAATCGTCATCCTTTTTCACCCTCCTAGTAAAGGCAGAAAACCTTGACACAATGTTGAAAATCTTCCCTCAAGAGCCTCTAAAGGAGATGGACAAAAACTTAGGGAAGACAAAGAGATCCTCGCTTTGGGAAACCTTGTGAATCCCTCACTCCACTCTCACATTCTCTCCCAAACACTCACACTCAATTTCCCCTCTTAAGAGAAATTCGCAACAAAGGTGTTAAGTGAAAGTTTTAGGACTCCTTATATAGAAAAAATATGAAAAAGCATCCAAAAACTAAAAAATGCAAGAAAACTATCCTAGGATTGTACAGTATGATTACATATCATCCCATACAATTTGTCCGTATGAACGCATAGTGTCTCTATGAATAGTTCAAATTTGTCTATACGAATAGGTACTAACTCAATTTAGTCATTCGTACGAACGCATATCATCCCGTACGAACAATTAAAATTTGTCTGTATGAACTGGTATGAACTCAATTCAATCATCCATATGAATGTATATCAACCCGTATAAATAATTCAAATTTGTCTGTACGAATTAGTACGAACTCAATTTCATTCTCTGTTAGTCGTTTGTACGAACTAACATCATATAGTATGAATAGTTCATCAAATTAAGGCTTCGTTCGGTACAAACTAGTACAAACCAAATTTTATACTATATCAATCATTTGTACGAATAGACATCGTACAGTACGATCTGTTCAAAATTTTAAGCCATGATTTAATTAACTGCATGATGGAGGAAAAACCCCTATGTAGAAATCGTATGGTATGATTGAGGATCGTCCAGTATGATTAGTTTTAAAAATTTAAGTTTTGTCAATCTCTCCCCCTGTATGTGTGTGCACGATTATTTAAATGCAATCACACTTGTTCAGACTCAGGAAATAGAAAATAGAGATACAGAATCTATTACATGAAGTCTTATTTTAACTTATCTTAAAATCTTCAGCAATCTGGAATAGTATATTATTTCCTTGAAATGTTAGTATGCACACAAAGTAAGTATAAAATAAAAAATACTATGAAACATAAAGTTATGAGTCATAATATTTGTTATCATAAAAAACATACACCTATGAGCTCGAGTCGTAATAATCTCCCCCTTTTTGATGATGACAAACATTATTGGTTGAATTTGCAAATTAAAAGTATTTTCTCCAAATTGCCACCTCGCTAAGATAATTATTTTAAAATAGGGAAAACTAAAATAATTTTCTTTCTTTTTAATTAATTTTTTTAGCAAAAAGATAAATAAAACAAAAACAATAACATGAAAAAAACAATTATACAAAACAAATACAACAATACATTCTCAATAGTACAAAATAAATACAACAGTATATTCTCCCCCTTTGACATTATCAAAAAGAAGAGGAGCACATAAAAAAACAACATAGAAAAAATAAACTAAAAGATCAAATGGACCCTGATCAGGTGAAGGTGATGTTTTAGAAGAATCAATTTGATAATTTTAGCAGATTTTTTTGAAATGAGAAAGTTACCTCTTGATTTTAATCAAAAACATAGTAAGGCATGTATTGACAACGCATAACCTGGAAAGGTTAGGAATTTAAAAATTGTTAATCCAAGCTCAGGTTCCTTAAAGGCTCAAAAACTTTTTAAGGCAACATCTAAATCAAGGAACAAATTAGAGAATGAAATAATAGCCTTTTTAAAACTCTTTGCATAAAATATATCTAATAGAAGATTAATGCAAAAATTGGTGAATTAAGAATCATGATTTTAAAACTCAAGTATCAAAAATATCAATAGATATAAGGGTTTTCTTAAGATATAAGAAATACAATAAAAGTATGCTAACTCATTGTGCGCTCATTTTGTGCCTCTTTATTAGTTTTTGGCATACTTTACACATCTTTTGATTTTTAATACACTTCGTCTATCTTTTCATTTTAGTGACATTATGCATCTTTTAATGTTTTTAATATACTTTGTGTATCTTTTCATTTTGGTAACATTACGCATCTTTTCAGCTTTAGGCTCATTTTGTGCCTCTTTTCTTTTTACAAATATTCTTCCTTTCTAAAATTTTAAAGACTAAAGCAAACCCAATCTATTGACAAAAACAAACAGCTTGATTATGAGAATAATGAAGTTGATTTAACAACTTGCAAAAGATCCCTATGAGATAGAGAAAATATTTTTTTCTTTTTTTTGAGAAAATGCTAAATGCAATTTTATTAAAAGAAATCAAAAACCATGAACCTAAGACAAGACACACTTATCACATTCCTCCTTTAACAACTTTAAAAAACAAGGAGGAATCATATTACTATCTAATCTATCCCAAACAAAATCAAAAGAACTTGCAAGGTTAGCACAACAATCTGCTAACTTATTGCATTCCCTATTCACAACTTGAATGATTACTTGGTTAAAATTTCTCAAAAAGAAGAAGTCATCTTGATTAGAGTAATCCGCTTTGAACAACTCTTTATTCAGCACTTTTTGCACATATTCCATAACATTGTAATTATCTCCTTCAATGATAATTCCTTTTGTCTCATACATCCATTCTTGAACAAGCTTCCTCAATGCTAATACAGCTACCAGCTCCAAGACCGAGCAATCCCAATGCAAGCATTTAAAACTAAATCCAAATAGAACATTTATACCATCCTCTTTACTTCTATGTACCATCTTGTTTCTACTTTTCCAAGTCATGAATACCACCGAACAATATAAATTGCCCATGAATGGATTGGATCTAGACATATAAGCCAACTTCTTATAGCATTCTTCCAGATTAGAAAAAATAGAGAGCTGAAATCCCCATGTATTAATAACTTCAATCACCTTTTGAATAACATGATAATGAACTACTATATATTCAGAGTTTTCCACTGCACCGCATCCTCTCGGACAGCCATTGTAATTGATAATCCTTCTATACATCAAAAACTCATTAGAAGGAACTTAATTATGATCCAATCTCCACCAAAAAAGTTCCACCCTAGGTCTTAGTTTTAAATCCCTTAACCATTTCCTATTTTTATCTTCCTCTTCATATCTACTATTGTAATCTAAAATCAAAGCCGCCAATGTCTTCCCTGTATGATTAAACAAAACCTCCCTTTCATCACTTGGAAGATCTTTATAAATCGGCACAGACTTTATTAAATCCACCAGCTCATTTCCAAAAACCTGCTGCAGTTTCATCACATTCCAGCTTCCTTCATGAATAAAAAACTTTAAATAACCATGATCACCTTGTATGTCAGCCACAAAGGTTGGCCATCTATCAAAACTATTGTCTAGGATCCAGATATCTTTAGTAGTATTAACACTCTTGCCATCAACTAATTTCCATCTCAAAATTTACTGTAGAAATTTTGCTCCATTGATAATAATCTTCCAGGTAGCAGATTTTCTGGTTGTAGCTTCAAAATTCTAGATTGTATTCCCATATTTTGTAATTAAAATCCTATTAAGCAAAGAAGTAGGATTTGCTAATAGGCTCCAAGCGAATTTGGCCCTCCAAGGCCCTATTTTTTTAGCAGCCGATACAACTCCTTGTCCTCCCAACAATTTCTGTTTGCACAATGTTTCCCAATCAACATAATGAAGTCCCTTGCTCTTGTCTTGTTTCGTCCATAGGAAATCCCTACTTAACTTATCAAGCTCTTTCAACACACCCATTGGAACCAAAGAGTGAGTTGAAAGGAAGATAGGTAGAGTTAAGAGAGAAGACTTGATGAGTAAAAGCTTACCTGATAGGGAAAGAAACTAGTTTCCCCATATATTTAACTTGTCATAAGCCTTTTCAATCAAGCTTTCAAAATCTGTAATCGTCAATCTCTTCAAAGCCATTTTAACCCCCAAATAAATCATCTCTTTAACTTCTTTAATACCCATAACTTTAGAGAGAGCTTTAGACCTACTCCTTCCAACTGAATTTACAAAAAGCATTGAGGATTTCTGCACATTCACTCTCTGCCCCATCAAACAACTATAGTCTTTCATGATCTTCATGATTTTCTTAGCACACCTTTGATTTGCTTCAGAAAAAATGATGATATCATCTGCATATTGTAAATGTGAAACTTTATATGCTATAGGAGTTATTTTGATACCAATCCTTGTACTATTTTGATTGAATGCTTCAGGCAACAATTGCGAACACAATATGAACAAAAAAGGGAATAAAGGGCATCCTTGCCTGAATCCACATTTTTCCTGAATCCATTTAGAATTAGTACCATTAATCAAAATGGAATACTTTGTATCCACCACACACTGCAATAAGAAATTTGTGAAATTCCAAGGGAACCCAAGAAGCTCTAAAACTTGTCTCAAAGTACTCTAACCCATACAGTCATAAGCCTGTTCCATATCTACTTTTATTGCCATCAATCCCTTTTTAGCTTTTCAATATCTAAACTTATTAATAATTTCTTGGGTAAGCAAGATATGCTCAGACATAGATCTGCCCTTCACAAAAGCAACTTGATTTTCAGAGATCAATTTAGGAATAAGGCCAACTAGTCTATTCAATATCATCTTCGCTACAAATTATAAATCGACTTGCAAAGACTTATAGGTCTATAATTGGAAGGGATCAATGGGTTCTTCAATTTAGGAATAAGAATTATAGAAGTTACTTTCCACTCTTCACACATAACTCCTGTATTAAAAAAAAGTCTAATAGCCTTCCAAACTTCCTCTTTGATGATATGCCAATAACATTTTATGAAGGAATATGAAATTCCATCTAACTCAGGGGAAATATTACCTTCCAAGCGATGAACAACGGATTCCAACTCGTCCTTAGTGAATTCTGCCATGAGGAACCTCCATTTGTTTTCGAAATACTCAAAAATTGTTTCTTCAATCTTCTTTTGTTCCTCAATCAGAGAACCTTGGCAATCTTTAATTTGGCTAATTTATAATTTGATGAAGATTTTGAATCAAAAGTGAAATAGCCTCATAAAAGAAATGAGATATAAAGAAAAAATCATGAGTTTTCTTCCTTTAATTGATTTTAGAGAAAACAACCACAACTTACTTATAATTTCAAGAAAATAGGAGGTAATTTTTTCATTTTTAGAAAAAATGATCTTTGAAAATTGATATGATTTTATGAAGTGTATATGAAACAAAAGGTTATGTGTGTGTGTTGATTAGAGAAACTACACAAATAAAATGGAGACTAATTAATGATTTAAAAGAAAAAACACAAAATAAAAAGAAAAAATAACACAAAGAAAATAAAGAATAATAAATAAAAATACAACAAATAAAAACATACACACACAAAAAAAAAATAAACACACAAATAAAGCTTTAAACATCATCTTTCTCTTGATCTGATGATTCAGAAGCTAGATTTGCCCAAGAGATTTTTTATTTTTTATGATTTGCCCTTATTGCAAATTTCTTATTTTTACCTTTTTCCATATTTTTTTTTAGAAGAAATGCCACTAATGCATTAAAGGAGAACACCTAGATACAAGCTACTCAAGAAATGGTAACCTATCATATTCCTCCTTCAATAAAGACATGCCAAAAGAAATCATAAGAACAATCAAGGTTAGCACACAAATCTTCCAATTATTACAATCCCGATTAACAAAATGAAATAAACATTATTGAGACAATTTAAGAATAGAAAATCTTCATCTTTACATCCTTCCATCACCTTCACCGGTATGCTATACAATTTATGGAGATAGTTGATGACATTTTGATTATCCCCTTCAATCACAATACCTTGCGCCTCATGCATCCAGTCTTGCATAATATCCTTCAAAGCTTTGAAAGCTAGCAACTCCAGCTTAGCACAGTCCCAATGAACATGACCAAACCCAAAGGCTGCTAAGAATCTCCCACCACTATCTCTGACAACTCCACAAACTCCATATTTATATGATTTCCTTAGGGAAGCATCAATGTTGATCTTAAACCACTCAGGAGGAGGGTGCCAAAAATTAGAACACTGTCAAGAAGAATGATTGACACCCTAGTGATTCGAGATGATTTTCTCCTTATGTGAAATAGCCACAAAATTGATGACTCAAGCTGCACTAACAACATCACAATCTTCCATACCACCATGCTTCACTTTGTTCTTATTATCCCAGGAAAATAGCAGCAACGATAAATATAATCTGGCAATGAAAGGATTATTGCCTGAACTCCACTCCAACTCCCTCAAATGGTTATTAAAAGAATAGATAACCAGCACCATGAATCCCCAGGCATTCAACAACCTTATTACCTTAGTAAGTTTCAGACATGTTGTAGTAATGTGATCAATATTTTCAACTTCAAGGCAGCCTCATGGGCATAAGTTGGTATCTAAAAGTCTTCTATACAATATGAAATCTACTGTATGAATAGCATTCCTGCATAAACACCAAACAAATAACTCCACACAAGGATTGAGCTTAAGTTTATTAATCCATAAGCCATAATAACCCTCCATACCTTCATCAAACCATGAATCAGTAACCATTACTGAAATAAACTTTACAGACAATTTAAACTTCAACTCGATTTGATCTTTGATCAAATTCTGGCAATTATTGACTTTGTAAATCAATTTAACAAGCTCTTCCCCAAAAAACTTCTTTAGATAAGAGTAGCTCCAAGCACCATTATCAATAAATGAATTCAAAGTCATGTCCTCCTCCTCCAAACATGCTACCAATGTTGGCCATTTCTCTATGCTCTTGTCAAGAATCCACACATCATTCAGAATATTAATCAAAGATCCTAAAGCAACTTTCCACCTAATAATCCCTTTGAGAGACTTGCAACCATCCCAAATGATTTACCAAGTAACTGAGTAGCTTTTCTTCCTTTCACCACTCCACCAATTGTTCCCATATTTTACTAATAAATTCCTATTCAGCAAAGACTCCGGATTTTCTAGGAGCCTCCAAGCAAACCTTGCCCTTAAAGGTCCCACCTTCGATGCCGCAGAATAGAAACCACCTCCCCCAAGTCTCTTTGGTTTACACAAGACATCCCAAGCCACAAAATGGAGCCCATGGCTACCATCATGTTTATCCCAAATATAATTCCTGCAAAGCTTATCAAACTCTTTCAAAATACTCAAAGGAATCAAAGAGTGTGAACAGAGAAATAATGGAAGGGCAAGAAAAATATTTTTCATCAAGGTCATCCTTCCTGCAAGATAAATGAACCTATTTCCCCAAGCATTAAGCCTCTTGAAGGATTTATCCAATAGATTTTGAAATTCAGATTTCTTTAATCTTCTTAAAGTAATTTTGACACCCAAATACTCCATTTCCTCCATCATCTTAAATCCCAACAACTTTGAGATTTGTTTCCTCTTCCTTCTTTTGATGTTCTTACCCAACAACATAGAAGACTTTTGGAAATTTACCACTTGTCCAGTCCACTTATAGTAATCTAATAGCACCTTCTTCATATTCTTGATACTCTTCAACTTTGCGTCTAAAAATAACAAAATATCTTCCACATACAAAATATGATAAATTTTGTGAGCATTTGGAGCTATAATGATACCAAGATCCATGCCTCTACTAAAAAAGGAGTTTGAAAGTAGTTGAGAACACATAATAAATAATAAGGGATAAAGTGGGCATCCTTATCCAAACCCACACTTTCCCTCAATCCACTTTGAGTTGCTACCATTAATCATAATAGAAAACCTAGGTTTCAACACACATTCCAATAGCAAATTCACAAATTTAACAGGAAAACCCAAGTTATTCAACATCTGTCATAAGGTTGCCCAACACATACTATCATAAGCCTGTTCCATATCGCTTTTGATAGCCAAGAGACCATTCCAAGATTTAGAACATCTGATTTTGTTGAATACCTCTTGAGCTAATAGAAGATGATCCGAAATAGATCTACCTTTCACAAAAGCCACCTATTCTTCTGAAATTATCTTATGAATCATCATAACTAATCTATTAAATAGGACTTTAGCCACATTCTTATAAATGAACCTGCAAAGGCGGATTGGATGATAGCCAGCCGATGAAATAGGATCCTTGACCTTTTTTATTTTTATTTTTTGAGAGAAATGCACTTTGCATTAATATGATAAGAAATTATAGCCTACTGTGTGATAGGAATTCTATCACAATCCTCCTTTAACAAGAAAAAAAAGAAGGAGGAACCTTATTACAACTCAAATCATCCCAAATGAAATCACCTAGTAATGCAAGGTTAGCACAATAATCAGCTAACTTATTATAATCCCTATTTTCCAAATGCAAAACTACCTTGCTGAAGCCTTCCAGGAAAGATAAATCCTCCAATTCTTCAATATTAACCTTAGGAATCAAAACAATCAACATTTCCTTCCATTCCTTACAAAGCTTACCAAATAAAAAAACCTTATTGACAACCCTGCAAACATCAGGCCCAATAATATCCCAATAAGCCTTAAAAAAGGATAAGAAATAACATCAATTCCTAGGGATTTATTCCCTCCCAAATTCTTGATAACCTCCAGGATTTTCGAGCAAGAAAATTCTGAATCCATCATTTTCCTGTCAACCTCATCCAACACCTTCCAAGGATGAGGCCAATCTTTCAAATAGCACACCCTATCCTGCCATTTATCTTTGAAATAACTGATGAACACTTCTTCAATCTCCTCGAGATCTTTAACAATACTACCATCAGCCCTCCTGACTTGGTTAATCAAATTACCATTCCTCCTAGCATTCGCAAATGCATGAAAAAATTTGGAATTAGAATCCCCTTCTTCAATCCATCTCACCTTGGCTCTTTGCTTCCACAAAGTATTCTAATGGGCAAGGTGCACGTTTAGTTCTCCAACCTTAGATCTCAAAAACCACAATTTTTCTTCAGAAAGCCAGCCTTTCGAAGCCTCCTCTTCTTGGAGTTGCATTACCTACTTTTTAAGGCTTTCTTTAAGTAACAAAAAATTCCTCAATTTAGCCTTACTCCAATAAAATAATTCCTTCAAAGTTCTCTTACATTTATTATTTAGAATTTGTATTTTATCCCCATCAAAGGATTTTTTCCATACTCTAGAAACAATACAAAAAGAGGCATGAAAAGAAATCCAAATATCTTCAAACTTCAGAAAACCTTTCTTCTTATTAGCAAAAAAAAAAATCTTCAAAACAATAGGACAGTGGTCTGACGCCACTCTAGTAATGTGCCTTACCATGGCCACTTGGATAATGCCCAAAGTAATGGAATTGAGCAAGCACCTATCCAGCCTTTCTAAAATTCTTCCTCCTCCACTTTTGTTGTTACACCAAGTGAACCTTGCTCCAACCAATCTAACTTCATGTAAATCATTGCAATTCATAAGGTTCATCATCTCCTTTGGGCCTTAGGAAAAAACAAACTTCTTACTGCCCCTCTTATCCTCTTGAGACAAAATGTAATTAAAGTCACAACCTATCACAGAAAGGAGCTTCCTATGAGATAACACCTGAAGGCAATCCCATAATTTCCTCCTTTTATGAACATCCTTACTACCATAAATAGTAGAAATAATTCACTCCCTTGTTAAACACATTCAGATCACCAATAACACATTGATCTGAAGACTTTAAAATAGAAAATGAAGCCAAATTAGATCTCCACATAATCATAATACCTCCTGACAAACCTTCAGAGATTTTAAAATAGAAAATGAATCCAAATTAGATCTCCCATCATCTTCTTAAAAGCCCCACTATCCAAGGAAGAGATTTTAGCCTCCACCAAACCGATAAACAAAACAATACACTCTTTTACAAATTTCTTTAAGTAAAGAGAGGCTTTACTTTTCTTAGCCCCTCTACAATTCCAAAAAGCAATAGCACTCATTGACCCACCAAGGGGGTAGAGCCCCCGCCCCTTATTTTAACACCTCCCTCAATATTTCTAATTTGAGGTAGGATTTTAACTGGGCCAAGAGATTTTTATTCCATTGCTAGCTTAAATTTAGGCTCCTCATGTACCCTTCTAACCACATCCCCATCATTAACACATTTCAAATTCTCACAACTTATACCTCCCACCACACCATTATTAACCATTACATCCTTCTTACCCGAAGACACACAAGCTTTTGTGATACTTCAAGACTTCCTATTAGAAGTCCCACAAAACTCCAACATTTCCTCCTCATAGTTATCCAAAGCTTGAAATATATTAATGGCAACAGTGATAAAAGAAGAAACAGGAGTACTTTCCATTACCTTGTCACCATCCGGATGATCCAACTCCTCATTAGATAATTTTTACTATTCCAAAGGAATACCATTATCCATAGATTTATTTTCCAGCATGTCCTCCATAGTTATTTCACCTTCTTCCACCTCCACAATATCTTCATTATCCTTCTCCACCTCCATATTCATAGGTACATCCAGCTTCTTAGATCCCACCTCAATAGAACTATCTATCTTCAAAGTAACAGGATAAGATTGAATGTTCTTATTAAAACTCACCTTCCATGGCCTTCCATTATGAAATCTTTGAGTCATCCTCTTGTTATTCTTATGATTAACATGAATCCATGGTCTATATGTTGTCTTCATATCCAATTCTTGCCTCATAATCTCATGAGTACCTTGCCCTTGCTTATTAACACCATTAGCTGGAACCTTCACCTCTGAACTCCCTTTCATACAATCACTCTTTACATGCCCAATCATTCCACATTCAAAGCACAATGTGGAAATCTTCTCATATTCAACTTTCTAAAAAATTCTCCCCGCCATACCTTCCACCCAAACTCCCAAAGGAAGCGGTTGATCCAGCTTAATACGAATGCAAACTCTTGCAAACTCTCTCCTCCCCCATTAAAACATGTTACCATCTAACATCAATTGTAAACACACCATGGAGCAATCCTTGCCACATTAACCTCATCCCAATATTTCAAGGGCAGTTAAGGCATGCTAATCTATATAGGAGATGTAAGACCTTTCAAGGACGAAGGAGAAAACTTAGTGGACCACTTATCCATACCAATAATATGGCCATTCACAAAACAAGGGCCTCCTGTAAGAATTATGTCCAAAGCTTCAGCTGATCTAAAGGAACATAAAAACCAACCCAAGCTAAGGGTAGTAAAATGGAATTGGCCAAAATGTACCCATTGGTGCCTTAATTCCCAAGCCATAGTATGAGAAAGGATATCTCTACCAAAAACCTTGACAACCAAAGAGTTATTCAGCTTGTTAGCATTTAGGATTTCACTGGCCTCATACAGCTTCACTTCCTTACCATCATCCATCAAAATAACATTACCCTCTTTAAAATTTAATTTAATATAAGGCTTCTTGGACCATGGATTATCCACATAGTTCTCCTTCACATTGTTAACAAGTACTTAATCTTGCACCGGCAAACTAATTTGGACTATATCCGAAGATGAGTCGACCAATACACCACCCGAACACTTGTCATCATTAACACAAATATTAACGATATCAGGGAATTCATATTTATCACACTGTCACCAAGGATTGCATTTGAATTTTTGAATCTATTAACAAAAATGTTCATACTTAACGACGAAGCTTCAAGATCATTTGTTTTAAATGGAGACAGACCACAAGACCTAAAATCTTGTGGCGTATTGCAATCAGAAGCTAGAGAAATATCCTTACCCTTACCTTCAATATAAGAAATCTTATTAGGCTCATTGACAGCATTTTCCTTTATAACTAAAGCCCCTTTTAATAATCTCTTCCGTGTCTCTATAACATCCATATTCAACCCAACATTTAGTCAATCGTAACCTCCTCTGTTTGCCACAGCATCGGATGATGGATGATGAACATCCATAGGACCTCTCACCGAGGATGTCCGATGAACATCAGCCACCATCAGAAACCCCGCCGAAAAACCCTCAACTAAAATTTGAAATTTCAAACTTCTCTCTCTATAAACTTAGAACTTCCCTCTCTAATATTTACCTTTTTCCATTGTAAGTAGAGTTTTTAAGTTTGGGCACTCATTTTTCATTTGTCTGGGCTTCTTACACTGAAAGTAAATTACTTCAGAGGAATTCTTAATATCCTTACCATTTTTGCCTTTTTTTCTCTTTTGTTGATGTTGATGCTTGCGCTTCAGTAGGTTTTCAAATTTTCTTTTTATCAATGTTATCTCCTAACTTTCATCATCTATGGAGTTGCTTTTCTTTATGTCTTCAATTTTTAGCACTATCATTTCACCTGCATCCGAAAGTCTTTGACTCACAGTTTGCTCGTAAGCAATGAGTGAGCCAATCAGATTATTAATAGTATAATCATTCAAATATTTTGATTCAATTATAACAGTGACTTTAGCATTAAATTTTTCAGGTAGACATCATAAAATTTTATTTAATTTTTCAAAGTTTGAAACTTCTCTACTTGCATATTGTAATGATGTTACTATTTGTGAAAACCTAATAAACATGTCTAAGATGGTCTCATAAGGTTTCATGTTAAAGAGTTCATAGTCATGCATAAAAAAATTCAACTTAGATTATTTGACTTCACTAGTACCTTCATATGTAGTACATAAAATATCCCAAATTTTCTTGCCAGTAGTGCATGTTGAGATTCTCATATAATCTTCAAAATTGAAAGCACGAAAAAAATAATTCATACATTTAGCATTTAATTAAGCATAAATTTGTTCTACTCTACTCCATTCAGTAAATGGGATACTGGTTTTGACTCCATCTATAATACATGATAGTATAGAATAACCAGTTTGAATTACATGCCATATTTGATAATCTGTTGATTGTAAGAAAGTAGACCTTCAAACTTTCTAAAAATCAAAAGAAATATTTTTAAATTTAGGTGGTCTAGTGATCAAATATCCTTCAGTAGTGTTCCAGTTTCCAAAATTAGCCACAATCATTTTTTAAAAAGTAGCCTAAACTTTAATTTTTTAAATAGGCTCTAATACCACTTTAAAGTTCATGTAGGTTATTAAACCTAATAGAACTATCCCAAGGCAAACCAAGAGGGGGGTGAATTACTTATTTAACAAAAAATTCTTGGATTTTTAAAACCTATTAAAATATTTTAGATACTTAAATCTCTGATCTTAAAATATATAGTTGTTTGAATATGATTATCATAAAAGATTTTTCAATCACAAAATATTATAGTGCGTAAAATAAAAATGCAGAAAATAAAAGAGAATAGAAGAACACCAAATTTTATAGTAGTTCGATCTAACTAGACCTACGTCCACTCCCTGAAGACTCCTTCAAGTATTACACTAAATAAAAGTGACTCTCCTTTTTTCCCTATAGCAAGGCGGAGAAGCCCTAACAAACTCTCTCCCACCAACCTAGTGTGGCAGAGAACAATCATCCTTTTTCACCCTCCCTGATGAAGGGAGAGAACCATTGTCCTTTTTTACCCTCCTGGTGAAAGCAGAGAACCGTCATCCTTTTTCACCCTCCTGGTGAAGGTAGAGAACCATCATCCTTTTTCATTATCCTGGTGAAGGTAGAGAAACATCATCCTTTTTCACCCTCCTAGTGAAGACAGAGAACATTGACACAATGTTGAATATCTTCCCACAAGATCCTCTAGAGGAGATTGGTAGAAACTTGAGGAAGATAAAGAGATCCTCACTTTGGAAAATCTTGTGAATCCCTCACAACTCCTCCTCACTAGATCTCTCACACTTCGCTCTCATAATCTCTCCCAAATACTCACACTCAATGGTTACTCTCAAGAGAAATTCACGACAAAGGTGTTAAGTGATAGTTTTAGGACTTCTTATATAGAAAATACATGAAAAACTATCCAAAAATTAAAAAATGCAAGAAAATTGTCCTATGATCATATTGTATGATCGCATATCATCCCATTTGATCCGTCCGTATGAATGTATAGTGTCTGTACAAACAGTTCAAATTTGTCTATACAAACTAGTACAAACTCAATTTAGTCAACCGTATGAACGTATATCATCCTGTATGAATAATTCAAATTTGTCTATACAAATCGATACAAACTCAATTCATTCATTCATATGAATGTATATCATCCTATATGAATAGTTCAAATTCATCTGTACAAACTGGCATGAACTCTATTTTTTACTCTGTTAGTCATCTATATGAACTAACATCGTATAGTACGAACACTTCATCAAATCAAGGCTTCATTTGGTACAAATTGGTTCAAACCAAATTTCATACTGTGTCAATCATCTATATGAATAAACATCATACAGTATGATCTATTAAGAATTTTAAGCCATAATTTGATTAACTACACATTGGAGGAAAAACCATTTAGTATAAATTATATAGTATGATTGAAGATCGTCCAGTATGATTAGTTTCAAAATTTTAATTCTTTTCTCTCTCTCCCCCTATGTGTGTGTGCATGGTTACCAAATTACAATCACACTTGTTCAAACTCTAGAAATAAAAAATAGAGATATACAGACTCTATTACATGAAATCCTATTCTAACTTGTCTTAAAATCTTCAGCATTCTTGAGTAGTATATGATTTCCCTGAAATGTTAGTATGCACATAAAATAAGTATAGAATGAAAAATACTATGAAACATAAAGATGTGAGCCATAATGTTTTTTTATCATCAAAAACATAAACTCATGAGCTTGAGTCGCAATAAGATTTGGGTTCTCTAGAAGGATCCTTTAGTTATTGAGATTATAGGTGATTTTACTCAGGTGCTATAGTGTATTATTGGTTTTATGTACTACCATTATTTTTCTTCAGCTTCCTCTTGTATCAGTAGAAAGACTTTGTTGGACCAACTCATTCTTTTTTATAATGGTATTAATTCACCCTTATTTGTGGGTGGAGACTTTAACACTATTTCCTTCCCAGCTAAAGACTTGGGGGGTCAAATCCTATTTATCAATCTACGGAGGACTTTAATAACATAATATTACATTACAACCTCATTGATATTGGTTGTACTGGTAGAAATTTTACTTGGAACCATGTCAATCTTTGGCAAAGGTTGGATCGTGTGTTGTTTAATGATAGTTTGATTAATAGTTTTACTTCTACACATGTTGAACATCTTAGTAGAACTCTTTATGATCATTCCACTATGCTTATTACGATTAGGCTTAGAAATGACATCTCCACCATTAACTTTAGATTTCAAAACACGTGGCTTCTTGATCACTCTTTCACTAATATGGTGTAGGAGAATTGGCAAGCTCCCCTTCACCTCGATAACTCTATTTTTGGTATGAACAAATTGTGCCAAAAGTTTAAAAGATTAAAGTAGAAAATTAATTGGTGGAATCAAAATGTCTTTCAAAATGTTTTTATTAACATTGTTTATGCTGAAGAAAAAGTTACCTCTTTGGAGCAGATTTTGCAAAACCATCCTTCTGATGCTTATTTTAGTGCACTTCACCATGCTAAAAGTGATTTATGCAATTTATATGATCAGGAGGAAGCTTAATTGAAGCAAAAAAAGTGGCCTCTAAGCATCTTATTGATTGGGATAAAAACACTATGAATTTTTTTCATGCTTTAGTTAAAAGGAACAGAGCTAGAAACTGGATTAATAAAATTGCTCGTGTTCATGGTTTGTTTACCGAAGATGCTGGGGAAATTGCTAACAGTAGTGTGGAATTTTTAAAAAACTTGCTTAATAATAATTTTATTTTTGTTCCTATTGAAAATCCTAATATGATTATGTATATCATTAACCAGGATGATAATTTGGCTCTTACTATTCCCCCTACTTTGGAGGAAATTAAGAATATAGTTTTTTAATTGAATTCTTATTTTGTTGCTGGTCCTGATGGTTATATGACTAATTTTTTTTCAAAAAGCTTTGGACATTGTGAGCTTTGATCTTTATAATATTAGTTTAGATTTCTTTGCTGGCCACCCAATGCCTAATTTTTTTCTTCCACCTTCATTGTGCTTATCCCTAAGAATAATGGGGCTTCTTGTTGGAATGATTTTAGGCCGATCAGTGTATGTACTTTTTTAAGTAAAGTGATTTCTAAAATGTTTATGAACCGTCTTTCTCCTTTGCTTTCGAGAATCATTGGTCCTAATCAAATTGGCTTTGTTAAAGGGAGATCTATTTTAGATAACATTTTATTAGCTCAAGAAATTTTGCATGATTTGGATGTTAGTGTGCCTGGGGGTAACATTATTTTTAAATTGGATATTTTCAAAGCCTATGATAATATTAATTAGGATTTTCTTTACCACATTTTGCATTTATTTGGTTTTACTTCTATTTTTGTTAACCTTATTAAACATTATATTAAAAATTCTTTTTTCCTAATTATTATTAATGGGAAAAGTCAGGGTTTTTTTAAGTCTTCTCATGGGTTGAGACAAGGTAATCCTATCTCTCCTGCCCACTTTGTTATTGCCCTTGAGTATTTGTCTAGATGCATAATGAATCTTTATGAAAATTTTCCTAACAATTATTTTAGAACTATGGGTGGTTTTCCTATTTCTCATTTATGTTTTGCTGATGATGTTATTATTTCTTCTAATGCTTCACTTAATAGGGTTAATAAAATCATGAGGTTTTTAAATATGTATGAAGAGTGTAGTGGTCTTTTTGTCAATAAAATCAAGAGCTATTTTATTGTGTCCAATAAGGTTCCTCATAATCATATTATTCCTATTAAAAATAGTCCTAGTTTTGCTCAAGGTTCTTTACCTATTAAGTATTTAGGTATACCTCTTTACAAGGGTAGAAAGAAATCTTTTCTTTTTGATGATCTTATTACTACTATGCAAAAGAGGCTTATCTCTTGGGATTCTAATTTTCTTAGTTTCGGGGGTAGATTAATTCTTATCAAAAGTGTTTTGTGTTCTTTACCAGTTTATACCTTTCAGACCTTACAACCTATGCTTGCTATTTGTAATAAAATTTAGATATTAATCAATATGTTCTTATGGTGTGGCTCTAATGTGAACTCTAAAGTTATTTGGTCCTCTTGGACCAACTATTGTGGGGTTCTTAGTGAAGGGGCGTTAGGTTGTAAGAACATGTTTGATTTATCTTATGCATTTTCCTTTAAATTGTGGTTCAATTTTTGCTCTGGACTTTCTCTTTGGTCCAAGTTTATGACTGATAAGTATTGTGTGGGTAAGCACCCTTCTATGTGTTGTTATAAGAATGGTGATTCCAGAGTGTGGAAAAGACTTTGTAGTATCAAGTTGAGTGCTTAACCTCATGTTAAATGGGGGCTTGGTAGAGTGAACATCTTCTTTTGGCAAGATTATTGGCTTGCAGGTATGTCCATTGATACTATTCTTAATTCGTTCTCAACTACCGCTATTAAAGTGGATTTTTTTATCACTAATAATAGTTGGGACTACAATAAAGTTGCTGAAACTCTTCCTAGAGATGTTATTTTTAAAATCCTTAAGCTGCCCATAAACATTGATTCTGATGATTTGTGTGATTTGTCTCACAGTGGTATGTTTAGTTTAAAGGATGCTTGGCAGGAGTTTAGAAATAAAAAATGTGTTAAGAAATTTTTCTCTACGATTCGACATAAAAGTCTCCCTAAGACCATTTCTATTTTTATTTAGATAATCATGCACAAATATATACCTACTGATGAGAATTTGAGGAAAAAAGGCTTTATTATTAACTCTAAGTGTCAATGCTACTATCATGGGAAAAATATGCATCATGTGTTTATTTCTAGTCCAATTGTTGTTAAAATTTGATCTTATTTTGATGACATTTTCAATTTAAATATTTTTAATGCTAACATGTCTATTAACACTTTGCTTGATTCTTAGTTCATTAATTCTAAAGGGCAAATCCGAAATATAATTCCATCCTTAATTATGTGGTACTTGTGCATTACTAGAAATAATTCTATGTTTTATAATATTCTCATTGAATTCTCTCATATTATTCATAATATTAAGGACAAAGTGTTTAAACTGTTCACAGCTAACCTTGTGACCTCAAAAAATTTTAGGAATGTGCTCATAATTTTGGCATATTTCTGTAGACTAGCTATTTTTTGGAGGATCTAAATTTAGTGTAGGATTAAACCTCCACTTAATACTTGTATGAATAATGTGGATAGTTCTATTAAAAATGATACATTTAGGTGTGGTAGTATAATCAGGGATGATAATGGTAATATGATCATGACTTTTGTTGGCCCTTTGCATAAGTGCTCTGTGGTGATGGCTGAGCTCTCTACAATTCTTAACAGTTTAAAATTATGTCTTTCATTTTTACTAATATTAGGATTGAGATGGATGCCACTTCTACTATTTATTGCCTTATGAATCTAATGAATAGAGTTTGCAATCCTAAACTTTTTTATCTTATTAGAGAAATCAATCAGTTGTTAATTTTTGTTAACGTTTCTATTTTGCATATTCATAGGGAAGGAAATGGTTGCACTAACTGGTTAGCTAATCTGGGTTACAAGTTGGATTGCCTAGTTGATTTCACTAATACAAATTTACCTAATTTATTGAAATGCATGATTAGGTTGGATAAAATGGGCTTATTGTTTGTTAGAATTTAGTCCCTCTTTAATCTTTGCCTTTGGTCTAGTTCACTTTGGTTGGGTTATTATTTTAGCAGGTGTGGTTGGTTACTCTATTTTGCTCATTGTTGTTGGCTGGTATTGGAATATGGCTTTTTCTTTTAACATTCATTCGTTGGTTTTACCGGTACTTCCCATTACTTTTTTTAGTTCTTTACTTCATTCCAACACTTTCGTATGTGTTGTTGTGATGGGCTTGAGCTATGATTAGAATATTTGGTATTATGATTTAATCCCTATTTGTTGCTCTTCTACTCCTAGGGGGTTTAGTGCATCCTTGTTCTGTTTGAGGGTTAGGTCTACACACCTTCTTCGGAGGTCTATTGGGGGATGTAATGGTGTTACCATTATGTTTTAGTTTTTGTGTTGGGCTTATACTATGTTTAGGATTTTTGGTATCCATATTTATTCCCTAATTTTTACTCTTCTTCCCCCTGGAGGTTTTCTCTTGTTTAGTGTGTCCTTATGCTATTTGGTGGCAAGGTTTTTTAGGCTTCCTGGGTGGTCTGCTAGTGGCCTTCGATGCATTTGTTGGCTATAGTCTCTACCTTTTGTTGGGGTGGTGGTTGTGCCTAGAATTCTCATGCTAGTGCCTTTTCAGTTGTATGGCCCTATTTCCTGTACTAATTTTTTATTACTCATGTACGTTACATTTTGATGTGCCTGAGAGCATCTGGGTGTAGAATTGAGCAGCATTGGGGTTATTGATGACTACTATGGTTGTTTCTTCTTAAGCTCAACTAGCCTATCTTCTTTTCTAGTTTTCCTGTTGTGATATTCCTGTATTTACTATGGGTTGGATGAATTCTTTCATTGTATTATCCATTTCCTTAACTTGTGGTGGTGTGTGCACCAGCTGCTTCAGGGTCTTTGGGTTTTTGAGGACCAGTCCCTTTACTTTTCTATTTGGCTAGATATTATTGCTACCTCTAGTTTTTTAATCCATTCTTGGTTATTATTGTTAGTAGTTTGGTATCTTCTATTTAACAGTTCTCTTGGTTTTAACTTTAGCTAGTGGGAGTTGAGATCGAATGGTCATCTATTATTTTCTGTTACTTGTGGCATCAGCCTTTGGTTATGGAGAGGCTGGTTTTTTTGGCTGCCCTTTACTATAATGTTCATTATAGGTTGTTGGTTTTTTAGGGTGGGCCATTATTCGGTTTCTACTGGCTTCTCTGTTGGGGTGGTTGTCATGACTTGTGTTTGGTTATTGTGGTGTTGTTCATTTTGTTTTACTATTTACATGTACCTTAATCTTATTTACTTTGATGGCATCTTCTTAAGCTTTATTGGTGATGGTAATTGGTATTACAATGTTTTCTTAATGTGCAATTTTGCATACTTACCCCTTATTTATTATACATTACTCTTTTGTGCTTTGTCTTTCTTGTTTCCTTTTAATTTTGGCAGGTGTATTCCTAACTTAGATCTCTCTTAGCGCCTATGGTTTTGTGAGAAAGGATGTTGATCAAAGTTCATCAGTTATTCCTTTCTATTTTTTAGGTGCTAGCCTCTTGCCGCCTAAGATTGTACCTAGGTTATTCTATACTTTTGCTCAATAGGATCTTTGGGCTCGTAGGTTTTATTTTAACTATTTTTGTAGCTCGTTTGAGTAGTAGTGAGCTTGAGGGCCCTTTAAGGACCTTGTAATTTTTTTTATCAATGTGTAGGCCCCGCCATGGGTTTTTCCAAAAAAGAATGTAAGGTAAACTAAATGGAATGAAATTTTAGAGTGAAATGAAATAAGATTAAAGGAGTGGGGTGTTATTTTGGGGTTGAAAAAACACATCACATACAAAACCATTTAAATCCTAGATCTAGGTGCTAGTGTTTATATTTTTCCTTGATGGAATTAATCCTAAAAAGCTTAGAATGGCTTGTTCTCCTCTTAGGAGCTATGAGAATGTCTTCTCTATAGGGAAGAAAGCTGGAAGCAGACTTGATACAAAATGAGGAGGACCATTTGGGTTCCTCATTTGCTAAGCCAAAAGCTTGGACCACATTCATGGGCTATCTGTGAAGCCTCCAAAAGGAGTTTAGGAAGACCACAAGAGCTGATGTGGAGGAGGCTTGAGGGCTTTGCATGAAGTTGTCCAAATTTGAGCATGGAAGGGAATTTTGATAATTTTGGCCATGTTGACTTGTCAACATTGTCAATCTAACTAGGATGGACTATTGGGAGCTCCTATAGGCTATTTGTATGAATCTTAGTGGACTTTGTTGTAACTTAGAAATGAAGTTTTGATTATTTGTTATGTGATTTTTGATGATAACAAAATATTATTATTTTGATATTATAATTGTTTATCCTAACATACATTGGACAGATTTTTGTTTTTTGTTTTTTTTGCATACTAAAATTTCAGGAAAATCATACTCCATACTGCTGACGACTTTAAGATAGAGTAGAATTAGATTTCATGTAATGAAGTCAATATTTTTTATTTTATTGAGTCTGAAAGAGTGTGATTGTAATTGGGTAACTATATACACACACACAAGGGGAGAGAGTTAAAATTGAAATTGAAAAAATTTTTAACACTGTTCATACAGACGATTTTAAAATCTTACAGATAACTGATAGTGTACAAAATGATGTTCATACCACTTCGTCCATAAAAATTTAAATTATTTGTTAGATGATTTAAAAATCATATAGACGACTGAGTGTATGAAATGATGTTCGTACCAGTTCATCCATACAAATTTAAATTATTCATCCAAAAAACTTAAAAATTGTACAGATGAATGACAGTGTACGAAATAAGGTTCTTTCAGATCGTCTAGACTAAATTGAAGCCTTCATATATAGGATCTTAAAATCATACAGACGATTTACAGTGTATGAAATAAGGTTTGTACCAGATCATCCCATGAATTTTGAACTGTTCATACAAACAATCCATGAATGTACTGTTCGATCTAACATTGTTTCACTTTAAAATTTTAGTTTATGGGTGATTTTTTAAGGAATTAATATATAATGAGTCCTAAAAATTGAATTAAAACTGCTAGAGCATTCTTGCTACGAATTTCTCTTGAGAGTGGATAAGGAGAGTGTTAGGGAGAGCAATTTGGGAGTGGAGAGTGAGAGAACTTATAAGATGAAATTGTGAGGGGATTCACAAGGTTGTCCAAAGGTGAGGATCTCTTGTTTATTTCTTTAAATCTCTACCCTACTTCCTTGAAGGCTCTTGAGAGAAGATTTTTAAATGAGATCAGGTTCACTGCCTTCACCAGGAGGGTGAAAAAGGACATCAGGTTCTCTACCTTAATCAATAGGGTGAAAAAGGATGTCGAGTTCTCTTCCTTCACCAGGAGGGTGAAAAAGGACAATGGGTTCTCTTCCTTCACCAGGAGGGTGAAAAGGATGACGGTTGTCTGCCGCATCGGGTTGGTGGAAGATGAAAGTTCGAAAGGGATGTTAAGCCCTAGTGAACTAGTCCCGAGGCTAACCAAGAGGGGGGGTGAATTGGTTATTTAAAAATTTCACGATAACTACAAAAATCTTTCGATACTTAGCAGCGGAAACAAGTAAACAATAACGAAAAGATCAACCAACGATATTCACCCAAGCAGTTTATATTAAAAAGTAAAGTGCAAAACTAAATCAGAAAAGCAAACCAGATTTTATAGTGGTTCGGTCAACTTGACCTACGTCCACTCCCCGGAGCCTCCCCTCCGGGTATTACACTAAACGAAAGTGACTCTCCTTTTGCTCCCACAGCAAGGTGGAGAAGCCTGTACAAAACACCTCCTTTTCACCACACGGTGAGGCAGAGAACCTGACCTCCTTTCGCTTCCTCCTGAAGCAGGCAGAGAACCTTTGAACTCCTTTTGCTTCCACCTGAAGCGGGCAGAGAACCCCAGATCTTCTTGCGAACGATCCTCCCACGAAGAACACCGACTAGACGACAGACGACGAGCGGAGAAGACGACTCTGATCCATGCTTGGAGCAACCTTAGTGAATCCCTCACTAACTCCCCCTCACAAGATCTCTTCTCTCTCTCCCAACTCTCTCTTCTCTCTAGGGTTTCTCAGGGAAGGAAGGTAGCAAAAGATTTTTCCAAAATCTTGAAAAAGTTCTTTTAAAGGAGGGCTTAAAATTTGCCCTAAATCTCAACTGGTCGGCCAAGATCGTCCAGGACGATCGGTAGATCGTCCTGTACGATCAGTTCAAATTCAGCTGTTTTAGCGTGGACGATCTGGCTCTTCTAGACGATCAGTAGAAAAAGTTGTTCATATCGTCCCGTACGATCCTGCGATCGTCCGGGATGATTAGTTCAAATTGAGGGAAATCGTCCAGAAGACAGTTCGGGTCGTCCAGAGAAATCTGTGCTGGACGACCAAAAAATGACTTGATCGTCCCGGACGATAGGGTCATCGTCCGGTACAATTAGTTCAAAAAGGCCCCAAATTGTCCTGTACATAGTTCTGGACATACAGCTTAAATGCACTAGACGATCAAGATCGTCCGGGATGATCCTGCGATCGTCCAGGACGATATGATCGTATCAACCAAAAATTAATTGCTTTCCTTAATTACCAGATTAAATTAGGCATGATTGTACTAGATCATCCGGGACGATACACGTATCGTCCAGGACGATCAGACCAAGTATCTAAAAATAAGAACTTGCCTAACTTGATCTGGCGGCTGAGAATTTCTGATTTGGGAATATCGTCCCGTACGATCCGTAGATCGTCCAGGACGATCGGCTCAATCAGACCCTCTTAACTTAGTCGCCCTAATTAGGGTTTCTGTTTTAACTGGATCGTCCAGGACGATGTGGATATCGTCCAGGACGATCTGAACAAATTTTTAACAGAAACTCTAATTCACTCAATCTCTCTCCCTGAGTGTGTGTGTGCAAGGTTACTTAGCTAGGGAATCAGTTACATTACAATTGACTCAATAAAAAGAAAAATCATACATTTGACACACTTGGACCCGATCTTGAGTTGGCTTGAGTGGCTCGCGGTCTTTTGTGCCTGAAATAGATTAGCCAAGCAAATCACACTGGAAACATGTTTGTCATCATCAAAACCAGATTTGCAACAATCTCCCCCTTTTTGATGATGGCAAACATTTGTAAAGTAGTCTGAAAATAAAAGTAAACTAGGAGATCCAACAAACAAATATTTTTTAAATTTTCATTTAACAGCTAAAACCATACATGAAGCATGACTCAGAAAACAGAAACAGACACGACTACAACTGACTCCCCCTTTTTACATCACAAAAAGGAGGAGCGAAAAGCATAACACAGAAATAAAACATAAAATAAAACATACACAGAACAACAACACAACAGAAAACTAAAACTGAGGCGGATCCTGATCGGAAGAAGGAGGTGGCGGTGGAGGGTAGAAGTAATGGTGAATGGCCTGAAAGTGAGCTCCAAACCAGGCCATGTCCTGGTCGTGCTGCTGCTGCTGCTGCGCAGCATAGTCTGCGAAGCGTTGGAGGTCCTCGTTGTGTTGCTGCTCCTGGGCAACCACGTAGGAGTCAAAATGGGCCTCCCACTGGTCGAAGCGCTGCACCAGGTGGTCAAGGGGAGAGGCAATGCGAAGGGGTGAAGGTGCCTCTGGTGCAGCAGGAACTGGAGCAGCCTCGTCCTCTTCTTCCTCAACATCCGGGGCAGGCTCCGGATGTAGGCGGGTGCTGTGTAGGACGTGGAATGAGTTGTTTGTGAAGAAGGAAAGAGGGACATCAGGAGGGACAGGATACTGAAAGTCATATTTTGTCTCTAAGGCATAGTGAATAAGATGACCTAAAGCTAGATTTGGGCGACGCCTGTGGCCTGGATCTCTAATGGTGGTGAGATGTTCTATGTATCAGATGATCAGATCAGAGGCATTAAATTCTCGACGGGCCATGATGTAGTAGGTGGTCAAGGACAGGAGCGGGGTAATGTGAATCCGATCCCCCGCCTTTGGAATGACGGAGGAACGAAGGACGTGCTGAATGGTCCGGGCGTCCTTGAGAAGGGAAGTGCAAGCATTGTCGTGATAGGGTGCGTTGGTATGGCGAAGGAAGTGATTGGCGACACTCCAATCATAGTCAGGATCGGTGATGATCGTGTGGATCTTGTCGCCAGTGACAGACAAGTTGAGGATATTATGAAAATCGTCGGTCGTGAGTTCCACGGGGCGTTGATTTACGTAGGAGCGAAGAGTGGAATAGTACGCGGAAATGCGCAAGTTGGAAAAGAAGATGCGAAGGAGTTCCAGATTGAAGGGAAAGGCTAAGGTCAGAATGAAGGTGAGGAGGTGTGTGCGAACAAGTCTAAGATGGGATACGTGAGAATGCGGGGATTGACAATCTTGGAGTGCGTGATACCCATATTCGATAGCATTCGAAAGCCGCCTGATCGGCGGCATTCAGGAAGCGAAGATCGACATGTCCCCGGGACGAACTGGCCCCCTTTTGACGAGATCTTTTGCCACCAGCCATTAGGAAACCAAAGAGGAGGAAAGGAGAAGGAAAGTGGAGGAAAAACGATGTGAAAAACATGAAGAAAACTGCTGTTTAAATAGAAAACGGACGGATCGTCCTGTATGATCGCGGGATCGTCCGGGACGATGTGGTCATTTATGACGTTCTGGACGATTGGTCAAAAAGGCGGTCCGATCGTCCAGGATGATTAGACACAGGCGATCGTCCCGAGGAGTCAGGCTGGATGACCGTTGACGAAAAGTATCATCCAGGACGATTAGGTGGATCGTCCAGGACGATATACAATAAATATGTCGGACGGGCCGAATTCCAATTGTCCAGTGGCTGACACGTGGATCATCCAGGACGATGAGGTGGATCGTCCAGGACGATGGGCAATAATTGGTGCAATGTCAGCCATTTGATCGTATCAGGAAGATATGGATCATATCGTCCAGGACGATGTAAGGATCGTCCAGGACGATCACCAATAATTGGGGTAGTTTCAGCAGCAGGAGCAGTGGGTATGATTTTGAATGAATCGTCCAGGATGATTTTTGGATCGTCCAGGACGAAGAGGATCATCCAGGATGATAGGTGTATCGTCCAGGATGATGTGAAGAAAAGCAGAAAAGAATGGATGATGAAGATGATCGATCAGGATCCAAAAAACACAATCATGAAATCAAAATAATAAAAAGACGAATAAAACTTACCGCAAAAACACATAGAAGTATTTTTTTTTTTAATTTAAATTTTTGATTAAGCTGCTCTTAGAAAATCAGAATTTTTCCTTGACTTTAGATTCGAAAACCAATGACAGGACGATTGACAGCGCTGAAATCCAGAAAAGGTTGGAAATAATCAACGTTCGTAGCGCCGACCCCGGGCACCTTATCGATGCAAACCTCTTTCAAAACAAAAATTCGATTCAGAATAAAAGACATTAGATTTGAAAGGAAATCCTTTCAAGCCTCGTTCCAGAAAAATATCTGATATAATAGTGTTACAAAGTAAAAAATCAGAAATCATGATTTTCAAAACTCAAGCTTTTGAAAATATTAAGTGGCGCACAGATTCCTCTAAGATATTTAACAATCTGAAAGGAAAGAAAGCTTATTTTGGGCTCATTTTGTGCCTCTTTTTCAAATTGGTTGGCGCTTTGCGCATCTTTTGATTTTTGATACACTTTGTGTATCCAATTTGACACTTTCGCATCTTTTAGTTTTAGGCTCATTTTATGCCTCTTTCTCAAATTATCTGGCGCACTGTGCATCTTTTATAAGCTTTCTCTTTTCATAATCATTAAAGAGTCTCAGCTGTGAGATTATCTTCCAGACATAGGAGATGACTCTCCGCAGTAAGGAAGAATGATTCACAAAACAAAATCCATACAACATATGATAAATGCAATCACTTGGTTTAGAAAATCAAACTAATGACTCAAGACTTTGAAAAACACTATTGATATGAGGCAGATTACTGTAGGAAGAGAAAATAATCTCTATTTCAAAAACTAACATTTTAATTTTGAAAAGGATTTTTATTCAAAAGAAACTACACACCAGTAAAAGAGTTAGAGAAAGAGAAATAATTATCAATGTTTCTTCCTTTTAATAGATTCAGCGAAGTCAATCACTGCTTATCAGCTTCCAAACCAAAACAAGGTAAAAACTCCGAGTCAAAAATTCAGATCACCAGAAGTAGTGAGCAGTGATCAGATCTTGAAAAGCATAAAACAGTAAGTGCAAGATATGAACCCGTAAATAAATAAAAACAGGTAGAAAATCATAGCAAAGTAAATACTCAAATCAAACTAACAAAAAAGGTAACACAGAAATCAGCAGAAGAAATAAAATCAACTGAAAGCAAATAATCAAACCAAAACTAACTAACAGAAATCAGAAATCAGAATACAAAAACTAACTAACAGAATTCAGAAAACAGAATACAAAAAACTAACTAACAGAAATCAGAATACCAATCATAACAATCATAAATCAGCAGTCATCAGAATCAAGCATTTATATCAATCACTCCTAATCTGGTTCTCAAAATGCTGAATGAGTCAAAGGCCAGTGGTTTAGTGAATATGTCAGCCAGCTGATTTTCAGTTGCTACATGATGTAGCTCAATGTCCCCTTTTGTAACATGGTCCCTAATAAAGTGATGCCTAATGTCAATGTGTTTGGTCCTAGAATGTTGGATTGGATTCTTAGAGATACAGATGGCACTGGTATTATCACACAGAACAGAAATTGTGCCAACAGGTACTCCTAAATCCAAGACTTGTTGTTTCAACCAAAGAACTTGGGCCACACAACTTCCTAAGGCAATGTACTCAGCTTCAGCAGTGGAAAGTGCAACTGAGTTCTGTTTTCTACTGGACCAGGAGACTAACGACTGTCCTATGAATTGACAAGTCCCAGAGGTACTCTTCCTATCCACCCTATACCCCGCAAAGTCAGAGTCAGAATATCCAATGATCTCAAAAGAGGTGCTGTGCCTAGGGTACCAAATTCCTAGGTTTGGGGTCCCTAAAAGATATCTAAGAATTCTCTTAACAGCAGTCAGGTGGGACTCTTTAGGATCAGCCTGAAACCTAGCACAAAGACAGACACTAAACATGATATCAGGTCGGCTAGCAGTCAGGTAAAGCAGTGACCCTATTATCCCTCTATACTTCTTCTGATCAACAGATTTTCCATTTGAATCCTTATCTAACTGAACTGAGGAGGGCATGGGAGTATTGATTGGCTTGGCTTTGTCCATTTCATATTTCTTCAAAATGTCCTTAGTGTATTTTGATTGATTGAGAAAGGTTCCATCATCCGTTTACCTTATGTTAAACCCCAAAAAGTAGGACAATTCTCCCATCATACTCATCTCAAACTCCTTACTCATTATTTTGGAAAACTCATCACATAAATATTTATCAGAAGATCCAAAAATTATATCATCAACATAAATCTGGACAATGAGTAAGTCATCTCCTATTCTCCTCAGAAAAAGGGTGGTGTCTACGCTCCCCTTAACAAACTCTCTTTCTAACAGGAATGTGCTAAGCCTCTCATACCAAGCTCTGGGTGCCTGTTTCAATCCATATAAGGCCTTTTTTAATTTATAGACATGACTTGGATATTGGGAACTCTCAAAACCTGGGGGTTATTCTATAAAAACATCTTCTTTATTTACCCCATTTAAAAAGGCACTCTTGACATCCATTTGAAACAGCTTAAATCCCTTGTAACAGGCAAAGGCTAGTAGCACTCTAATGGCTTCCAATCTAGCTATAGGGGCAAAAGTTTCCTCAAAATCTATCCCTTCTATCTGATTATACCCCTTAGCCACCAATCTTGCCTTATTTCTCACCACCACACTAGAATCATTCATCTTATTCTTAAAGACCCACTTGGTTCCCACAATACTTTGGTTTCTAGGTCTTTCTACTAACTCCCAAACATCATTCCTTACAAATTGATTCAATTCTTCCTGCATAGCTAGAATCCAAAACTCATCCGATAAGGCTTGATTGATGTTGGTGGGTTCAGTCATTGAGATAAAGGCAGAATGGTTTACTTCCTTCCTAAGTCCATGCCTAGTCCTAACACCTTCAGAAGGGTCTCCTAAGATCGGTTCTTTAGGATGACTCGAAGAATATCTCCAATCTCTAGGCAATGGGGTTTGAGGTTCTACCCTTTCCTCCAAATTTGTATTTCCAACTCCTTGGGTAACCTCAACAATCTCTTCATCTTCTACTTCAGATCTAGACTCCTTAGGATCAGATTCATCAAACACTACATGGGTTGTTTCTTCCACCACCAAAGTCCTCCTATTGAACACCCTAAAAGATTTCCCCACACTTGAATATCCTAAGAACACTCCTTCATCAGATTTGGGGTCAAATTTTCCTAAGGGTGACTTTCCGTTGTTCAGAATGAAAACCTTACAGCCAAAGACATGGAGGTGGGACAGATTTGGTGTTCTTCCCTTAATGATCTCATAAGGTGTCTTGTTCAGTTTGACTCTCACATTCACCCTATTCAGCACATAACAGGCAGTGTTCACCGCTTCAGCCCAAAAGTATTTTGGAAGTGAATACTCGGCAAGCATGGCTCTAGCGGCTTCCACTAAGGTCCTGTTCTTCCTTTCAGCTACCCCGTTCTGCTGAGGGGTCCTAGGAGCTGAAAAATTGTGACTAATCCCATGATTCTCACAAAAACTTCCAAATCTTTCATTTTCAAACTCCCCTCCGTGATCACTATGGATGGTAATAATCTCACATCCTAACTTCTTCTGAATCCAAGTAGAGAAAGATCTAAACTCATCAAATGACTCAGACTTGTGTGACAAAAACTTAACCCAAGTGAACCTTGAATAATCATCAACAATCACAAAACCATAGACTCTCCCCCCTAAGCTGGCAGTGCTAATGGGTCCAAAGAGGTCCATGTGAAGAACTTCTAAAGGTCTAGAGGTGCTAATGTCCTTAACAGAGTGAAAAGAGGACTGGACTTGCTTCCCCAACTGACAGGCATCACACAGGTGATCCTTAGTGAACTTAAGCTTGGGCACACCTCTAACTAAGTCTTTTTGGGTGACTCTCCTAAGGGTTTTTCATACTGGCATGACACAATCTCCTATGCCATAACCAAGACTCATCAGCAGCAGTTTTTAAGCAAATTGAATTATCAGATTTAATGCTACTTACATCCAGCTTGTAGACGTTGTTGATCCTTTGCCCCTACAAAACAACTTCATCATTTAAGCTTAAAATGCAGCCAGTGGGCAGGAATTTGATGCTGTATCCCTTGTCACAGAGTTTACTGATGCTCAGTAGGTTGTGTTTCAGTCCATCTACAAGAAAAACATTATCAATCATAAAGTTCTTTGAATCACCAATTATACATGTGCCTACCACCTTCCTGGTGGTGTTATCTCCAAGTGTAACCTTGCCTCCAGCTCTGGCCTCCAGCGAAATGAACTGATTTGCATCTCCAGTCATATGTCTAGAACATCCGCTGTCCAGGTACCACATGCTCTCATGAGGTCTTGTGTGAGAGCACCCCTACAAAATCATCAAATGTCAGTCTTAGGAACCCAAACAGGTTTGGGTTCCTTCTTATGAAAAGAAGAATGCGATGCATGCGTGCTGTGCTGTGAAACAGGCAGTTTGGGTCTCCACACCCAATGTGTACTACGGTGAACAGTATAAGTGTGTGATATGTGTCCTAACATGCCACATGAAAAACATCTAACACCAGGAAAAGGATTAACTAAACATCGTGAGTGATAGTACCTCTTCCTAGTAGTGTATGAAACAAGCTTTGATGAACTTGCAACAGAATTTTTAAAAGGTGGCGGTGCATAAAACTGTTCAAAGGTAGGCGGTGTTTTATTCTTTTCAAAAGCATTGATTTTTACTTCCAAAAACTCATTCTCTTTCTTTAAACTTGCAATTTCAAATTTTAAAGCGCCATTGTTACTTTCTACTTCACATGCCATTGTATCTAACTCTTTAAAAGCTTTTTCTAAATCAACATGCGTGGTTTTCAAAGAATCATGCTCAGAAACTAAATCAGAATATTTTTTGTTCAATTCATCAAACTCATCAAGCAGAGATATGTGATTGGAATTAAGTGTGGAATAATCTTTAACTACATAATCATGCTCTTTTTGTAAAGTCAAATAATCTAATTTCAAACTAGCATGGGTTTTCTTAAGCTTCCTATACGATGTATAAATCTTTTCAGAAACTTCAAATAACTGATCGTAAGTAAGCTCACATACCTCTTCCTGGTCCGACTGACCAGGGTGATCATCCGCCATCAGACACAAGTTTGTTTCCTCCTCTTCAGCTTCAGTCTCAGAAGAGTCGGATGCAGAGTCTGCCCAGAACGCCTTCTGAATCTGCTTCTTGTCCTTTCTGAACTTTGGTTTCTCCTCACCCTTCTCCTTGCTTGGGTGAGCTTTAAGTGTTGTACAATCAGCCTTAATGTGTCCAGGCTTCCTGCATTCAAAACAAACCGATTCAGATGAACCCTTAAAGTTTTTATTGAACTTACCCTTGTTCCACTTCTGATAGTTCTTATGTTTCTTCCTTAGAAAGCTTTTGAATTGCCTTGTGATTAAGGCAACTTCATCGCTATCAGACCCGAAGTGCTAGCATCTGAATCTTTGGCCTTTAGTGCCACGGTCTTCTCTTTCTTGCGTTCACCTGCATCAAGTTGCCTTTGGTTCACCCCTTGCTCGTAAGCAATGAGTGATCCAAGTAAGCTGTCAATAGAGTAAGTATTTAAATCTTTAGATTCAGTAATAGCAGTAATCTTAGCATCATAAGAAGCAGGCAAACATCTAAGAATCTTGTTCACTCTTTCATAGTTGGTAAGTTCTCTACCTAAAGCATGCAAAGAGGTAACAATCTGAGTGAACCTTGTGTACATTTCTGAAATAGTCTCACTAGGTTTCATGCGAAAAAGTTCGTAATCATGTAACAAGATATTTAACCTAGATTGTTTGACTTCAGCTGTACCTTCGTATGTTATACATAACCTATCCTAGATTTCCTTTCCCGTTGTACAAGTAGAAACACGCATATAGTCTTCAGATTTCAAAGCACAAAAGAAACAGTTCAAACATTTTACATTCAACTGTGCTAAATCACGATCATCAAACGTCCAATCAGCAAACGGCAATTCAGTTATCACATTGTTAATCATTCGAAAAGGTGGTTCGTATCCGTCCTTAACTAACATCCACATGCGATAATCAATAGATTGCAGAAAAGTAGACATGTGTGTTTTCCAAAAATCAAAAGGAATATTGTCAAACAACGGTGGTCTGGCAATAGAATAACCTTCAGCAGTATTACGATTGTTACAGTTAGCCATTGGATCAAATTCAAAAGTTTTTAAACAGAAATTTTGAATCCCTCTCTGATACCACTTGAAAGTTCGAAAGGGATGTTAAGCCCTAGTGAACTAGTCCCGAGGCTAACCAAGAGGGGGGGTGAATTGGTTATTTAAAAATTTCACGATAACTACAAAAATCTTTTCGTTACTTAGCAGCGGAAACAAGTAAACAATAACGAAAAGATCAACCAACGATATTCACCCAAGCAGTTTATATTGAAAAGTAAAGTGCAAAACTGAATCAGAAAAGCAAACAAGATTTTATAGTGGTTCAGTCAACTTGACCTACGTCCACTCCCCGGAGCCTCCCCTCCGGGTATTGCACTAAACGAAAGTGACTCTCCTTTTGCTCCCACAGCAAGGCGGAGAAGCCTGTACAAAACACCTCCTTTTCACCACACGGTGAGGCAGAGAACCTGACCTCCTTTCGCTTCCTCCTGAAGTAGGCAGAGAACCTTCGAACTCCTTTTGCTTCCACCTGAAGGGGGCAGAGAACTCCGGATCTTCTTGCGAACGATCCTCCCACGAAGAACACCGACTAGACGACAGACGACGAGCGGAGAAGACGACTCTGATCCATGCTTGGAGCAACCTTAGTGAATCCCTCACTAACTCCCCCTCACAAGATCTCTTCTCTCTCTCCCAACTCTCTCTTCTCTCTAGGGTTTCTCAGGGAAGGAAGGTAGCAAAAGATTTTTCCAAAATCTTGAAAAAGTTCTTTTAAAGGAGGGCTTAAAATTTGCCCTAAATCTCAACTGGTCGGCCATGATCGTCCAGGACGATCGGTAGATCGTCCTGTACGATCAGTTCAAATTCAGCTGTTTTAGCCTGGACGATCTAGCTCTTCTGGACGATCAGTAGAAAAAGTTGTTCATATCGTCCCGTACGATCCTGCGATCGTCCGGGACGATTAGTTCAAATTGAGGGAAATCGTCCAGAAAACAGTTCGGGTCGTCCAGAGAAATCTGTGCTGGACGACCAAAAAATGACTTGATCATCCCGGACGATAGGGTCATCGTCCAGTATGATTAGTTTAAAAAGGCCCCAAATCGTCCTATACATAGTTCTGGACGTACAGCTTAAATGCACTAGATGATCAAGATCGTCCAGGACGATCCTGCGATCGTCCAGGACGATATGATCGTATCAACCAAAAATTAATTGCTTTCCTTAATTACCAGATTAAATTAGGCATGATTGTACTGGATCGTCTGGGACGATACACGTATCGTCCGGGACGATCAGACCAAGTATCTAAAAATAAGAACTTGCCTAACTTGATCTTGCGGCTGAGAATTTCTGATTTGGGAATATCGTCCCGTACGATCCATAGATCGTCAAGGACGATCGGCTCAATCAGACCCTCTTAACTTAGTTGCCCTAATTAGGGTTTCTGTTTTAACTGGATCGTCCAGGACGATGTGGATATCGTCCAGGACGATCTTAACAAATTTTTAACAGAAACTCTAATTCACTCAATCTCTCTCCCTAAGTGTGTGTGTGCAAGGTTACTTAGCTAGGGAATCAGTTACATTACAATTGACTCAATAAAAAGAAAAATCATACATTTGACACACTTGGACCCGATCTTGAGTTGGCTTGAGTGGCTCGCGGTCTTTTGTGCCTGAAACAGATTAGCCAAGCAAATCACACTGGAAACATGTTTGTCATCATCAAAACCAGATTTGCAACAGAAGAGAGGTTTTGTAAGGGCTTCTCCATATTGCTGCGGGGGCAAAAGGAGAGTCACTAGTGTTTAGTGCAATACTTGGAGAAGAAGTCTCCAGGGAGTAGACGTAGGTCAAGTTGGAACGAACCATGATAAAATTTTGTGTTCTTCTGTTCCTTTACTTTTTACAACATTTTATTTTTTCCATATTTTAAATTTCTGTGGTTGAAAAATATTTTGTGAAAATCTAATCAACAACATATTTTGAGAATCATTGATTAAATTTTCCAACAATGGTTTTCAATAATCGAAGAGATTTTTTTAAAAATTACCAATTCACCCCCCTCTTAGTTAGCATTGGGATAGTTCTATTAGGTCTAACAACCTACATGAACTTTCAGATTTGATTGCATATGTGTGGAGTTTAAATTTGGGTAGAATGTATGTGAGATATTTTAATAATTTGAGTGAGTTGACCATGTCAACTCACCATGAATTGACTCACATTGAACATGAGTTCACTCAAGGCATGAAGTGGAGTGCACTTAAGTTGTTTAGGATTTGGTTTAATTATAATTAAGGGTTTGACTTTCAATCATGAATTTTTAGGTTTTGATGATTTTTTAGATTTTTAGGAGATGTAGTCAACCTCATTTAAAAATGAGGTCAATAAATGGACCCCCAATAGGTGTGATGAATTTTGAAAGAGTGAGTCACACGTGTTGGCATTAATTAAAGCAGTCAATAAGATCTAAATGATTTGAGGTTTGATTTCATTTGAGTTTTAGAATTAAAAATGGAGATTTTATTTGAGGCTTGCTTCACAACTAGCAGATCTAAGTTTAATTTGAAAATAGGATGTTGTCTTAAGGGGCTTACTCCACCATTAATAGATTTTAGTTTGATTTGAAATTTAAGAATGAATGAATTTATTTGAGGCAAATTCTTTTTTATTGTCAAATAACTACAATAGTTGGTCATTCTTTTGCTAAGGATTTAAGGGCAGTTGCGTATGTCATTCTCTCAAAGGAAAACGAATTTTAGAAAAGATAACTTTGATTTAATTTACTTAATTTTGAAGATAGGAAGCGCGTGAACTCACACGTAACCTCAAGTCTAAGGGATGCTAACAATGGACTTATACCTAATAAATAGATTTCTTTTGAATTTGATTTACCTACATATTGAAGGAAAGGAAGCACGGGGACTCACACCTAACCTTGAGTCTAAAGGACGACAAAGATATGATTGGGCCAGCATGCTTAAATCCAATAATAGTAAGCCCAAAGAGATAGGAAGCTTAGGTACTCACACCAACTCCTCAAACATCATAATTTCTTTTAGATTTTCAATGACTAACCTAGATGGAAATCAAGAGGATGCATATCTAACTAGGGGAAACTAGTCAATGAGATTGTCAACCTAAACCTCCATGAATTTGATGAAATCTATTAAATTTTATATTTAATTTTAATGCTAGGATGGTACCGTGGAAGGCTTACGCCATAACTAGCGGACGTAATCCTGATGAAAGGAGCTATAGGGGCTCACACATATACTTAAAAGATTAAGAGGTGACTAAGATGTGAAGGGGCCTAGTTGGCTTAAATTCAACACTAGCTAGTCTAGGAGATAAGAAGCTCAGGGGCACACACCTACTCTTAAAAGACCCAAATTTTTATTTGATTTTGATGCTAGGATGGTGTCACAGAGGGCTTGCTCCACTACTAAAAGATTTACTCCCAAGGAGAGGAAGCAATGGTGTTGTGAATCTGGATTCAAGGATTATGATTTTGATGATAGCAAAAATTTCCATATATGTTTGAGTGTCTAACATTTCAGGTTCACAGGATCAATTGTAATTCAAGCTAACTCAAGATCAAGTCGGTCTATTTGTGTTTCAGGTTCAATGTACTTTTTCATTTTTCTTGAGTCAAGTGTAATGTAACGGATCCCCTTGCACACACACACTCGGGGGGAGAGTTTTAGTGAGTAAAAGTTTCTATTCAAAATTTTATTCATATCATCCGGGACAATATTCACATCATCCTATACAATCCATTAAGAATAAAAACCCTAATTATGGCAACCATGTTAAGTTGGTCTGATTAAGCAGATCATCCTAGATGATACAACCATAGTATAGGACAATATACTCAAATTAAAAATTCTCAACCGCCACACTAAGTTAAGCAAGTTTTATTTTTTGAGTTTTTATCTAATCGTCCTGGTTGATACGTGTAACATCCTGGACGATCGATTATAATCATGCCTAAATTAGTTAGGTGATTAAGAAAAGTAATTAAGGTTTGCTTGATTCGATCACATCATCCCGAATGATTAAAAGATCATCCTGGATGATCAATTAGAAATCCTGTATGTCCAGTGCATTTCACCTGGACGCCCCAAATAGTCTGCTAGATGATATTCCCAGTTTTGACCTAATTGTATAGGATGATAGAGATATCATCTTAGATGATTAAGTCATTTTGAAATCGTCCAGCAAGGTTTAGTTATACGACCCGGGCTGTGTGCCGGACAAAATCAAGCACTTTTGAGCTAATCGTACATGACCATAAAGATATCATCCTGGACGATCAAGTCATTTTCTTGTGATCGTCTAGGCATTTTTCCTGGGCCACTTGAAGTATCCTCTGGATGATATTCCAATTTTGAACTATTCATCCAAGACAATCATAAAATCATCCCAGATGATCTGAACAAACATGTCTTCTAATCGTCTAAAGGAACCATATCGTCTAGACCAAAAAGGGCTGATTTACACTGATTGTATAGGACGATCGATAGATCATCCTGGATGATCTTTGACGATAAGTTGTAATTTAGGGCTATTTTTTAGCCCTTCTATTTAAGATCACTTTCGTTCAACTATTGAGATCTTTTGCCATTGTACTTTCCTGTGAGAGCCTTCAGAAGGAGAGAGAGAAATTGGGAGTGAGAGAGAGGATCTTATGAGGGGGAGTTTGTGAGTAGTTCACAAAGGTTGCTCCAAGTAAGGATCTAAGTCATCTCCTCTGGTCATCGTCTCTTATCCTTTTGGAGTCTCTGTGGAAAGATTATCTGCAAGAAGATCAAAGTTCTCTGCCTGCTTCAGGAGGAAGCAAAAGGAGGTAAGGTTCTTTGCCTGCTTTAGGAGGAAGTAAAAGGAGTTCGGGTTCTCTACCTCACCGGTTTGGTCAAAAGGCATTTTGTAAAGGCTTCTCCGCCTTGTTGTGGGAGAGAAGGAGAGCCACTTTGTTTTAGTGCAATACCTGGAGGGGAGGCTCTCGGGAGTGGACATAGGTCAAGTTGATCGAACCACTATAAAATCTTGTGTATTCTTTCTGATTATTTTTTGCACTTTATTTTACTGTAATTAATAGCTTGGGTGAAATCTGTATTTGATTTGTGCTATTGCATTTATTTTAAAACATTCAAAAAAAATTTTAAAATCATTTTTGCTCATAAATTTTTTAGAACTACCAATTCACCCCCCCCCCCCCCCCCGCCTCTTGGTTAGCCTCGGGCTAGTTCATAAGGGCTTAACATCCCTAACAAACTTTCAAGTGGTATCAGAGCGGGATTCATAAAATTAAGTTTTGAAAAACTTTTGAATTTGATCCATGGCTAACTTTGGTAATAGAAATACTGCTGAAGGTTATTCCATTACTAGACCACACTTATTTGATAACATTCCCTTTAATTTTTGGAAAACTCGCATGTCCGCATTTTTACAATCTATAGATTATCGCATGGGAAGCTTATTAAGGATGGATACTCTGCACCTTTTAGAATTGTTCATGGCATTATAATTGAATTTCTATTTACTGAATGGACATTTGATGATCTTGACTTAGCACAACTGAATGCAAAATTCTTAAACTATTTTTTCTGTGCTTTAAAATTTGATTATTACATGCGTGTCTCTACTTGCACGACTGGTAAAGATATCTGGGATAGATTGTGTATCACTTATGAAGGTACATCTGAAGTTAAACAGTCTAGGTTTAACATCCTACTTCATGACTATGAACTCTTTCGCATGAAACCTAGTGAGTCAATATCTGAAATGTATACCTTGTTCACTCAAATTGTCACCTCCCTACATGCCTTAGGAAGAGAGCTTACTAATTATGAGAAAGTTAACAAGATTTTGATATGTTTGCCTTATTCCTATGATGCCAAGATAACTACAATTTCTGAATCCAAGGATTTGAATACTTATTCTATTGATAACTTACTTGGATACTGATTGCTTACGAGCAAGGAGTGAACCAAAGACAGTTTGATGTAGTTTAGAAGAAAAAAGAGAAGACTGTTGGACTAAAGGCAAATGATACAGATACTGATACTTTTAGGTTTGAAAGCAATGATGTTGCCTTAGTCGCTAGGTAATTTAAAAGTTTTCTAAGGAAGAAACACAAGAACTTTTAGAAGTGGAACAAAGATAAGTCTAACAAAAATTTTAAAGGTTCTTTTGATATAGTTTATTTTTTAATACATGAAGCTAGGATATATAAAAGCTGATTGTCCTACACTTAAGGCTCACTAAAGAAAGGAGAAAGGTGAGGAGAAACCCAAGTTCAGGAAGGACAAGAAGTGGATTCAAAATGAGTTCTAGGTGGATTCTATATCTGACTCCTCTGAGACTAAAGCTGAAGAGGAGACTACAAACTTGTGTTTGATGGCGGATGATCATCCTAGTCAGTCTGAGCAAGAAGAGGTATGTGATCTAACCTATGATCAATTGCTTGATGTTTTTAAGAAAATTCATTCATCATATAGGAAACTTAAGAAAACTCAAGCTAGCCTGAAATTGGATTTCTTAAACTTACAAAATGAGCATGATGTTTTGCTTAAGGATTATTCTACACTATATAGCAATCACATATCATTACTTGATGAATTTGATGAACTAAATAAAAAGCATTCTATATTAATTGTTGAGCATGATTTATTAAAAACATCACATATTGATTTAGAGAGAGCTTTTAAAAAGCTAGACAGCATGACATGTGATTTAGATAGTTGTGAGCATGCATTTAAATTTAAAATTACAAGTCTTAAAATATAAAATGAATTTCTAAGTGTAAAGATTAGTGCATTTGAGAATAATGAAACACCTCCTACATTTGCACAATTTTATAAACCTCCACCACTTGAAGAATCTCATTCAAAATCATTAAAGTATGTATCATCCAAACCTAGGAAGAGGCACTATCACCCACATAGATTAGTTAACTCTTTTCCTAGCCTAAGATGTTTCTCTAGTGGCATGTTAGAACACATCTCCCATACCTACACTAATCACCAAAGTATATATTAGGTGTAGATGCCCAAATTACATGATTCACAGCATAACATACATACATTGTATTCTTCTTTCCATAAGAAGGAACCCAAACTTGTTTGGGTTCCTAAATTAGATATTTGATGATTTTGCAGGCTTTCTCTCACATAAGGCCTCGTGAGTGCATGTGGTACCTGGACAACAGATGCTTAAGATATATGACTAGAGATGCAAATCAATTCATTTCGCTGGAGGCCAGGGCTGGAGCCAAGGTCACTCTTGGAGACAACACCACCATGAAAGTGGTGGGCGCAGATATAATCAAAAACTCTAAGAATCTTTTGATTAAATATATTTTACTTGTAGATGGACTGAAACACAACCTGTTCAGCATCAGTCAACTCTATGACGAAGGGTTCAGTATCAAGTTCCTGGCAAATACTTGTATTTTTAGCTTAAATAATAACATTATTTTACAGGGCAAGAGGATCAATAACATCTACATGCTTAATTTAAATAATATTGAATGTGTTAGTTCATTTTTCTTAAAAATTGCTGCTGATGAGTCTTGGTTGTGACATGGGAGGTTATGTCAAGCCAGTATGAAACCCTTAGAAGAGTAACTCAAAAGGACTTAGTTAGAGGTGTCACTAAGCTTAAGTTCACTATGGACCACCTGTGTGATACCTGTCAACTAGGTAAGCAAGTCCAATCCTCTTTCCACTCCATTAAGGACATCAATACCTCTAGTCCTTTAGAAGTCCATCACAAGGATTTTTTTGGACCCATTAGCACTACGAGCTTAGGGGGAAAAGTCTATGGATTTGTGATTTTCGATGACTACTTGAGATTCACTTAGATTAGATTTTTGTCACATAAAGATGAGTTATTTAATGAATTTAAATCTATCTCCACTTCAATTTAGAAGAAGTTAGGTCATTGAGATCTTGACCATTCATAGTGTTCATGGTGGAGAGTTTAAAAATGTGAGATTTGGAACAATCTGGGAGGATCAAGGATTTATCCATAACGTTTCAGCTCCCAGGACCCTTTAACAGAATAGGGTAGCTGAAAGAAAGAACAGAACTTTAGTGGAAGCTACTAGAGCCATGATTGCTGAGTATTCACTTTCAAAATACTTTTGGGCAAAAGTGATGAACATAGCCTGTTATGTGTTGAATCAGGTGAATGTTAGATCCAATCTGAATAAGACACCCTGTGAGATCATTAAAGGTAGAACTCCAAATCTGTCCCACCTCCATGTCTTTAGCTGTAAGGTTTTCATTATTAACAATGGCAAATCATCCTTAGGAAACTTTGACCCAAAATTTGATGGAGTGTTCTTAGGATATTCTAGTGTGGGGAAATCCTTTAGGGTGTTCAATAAGAGGTCTTTGGTGGTGGAGCAGATAACTCATGTGGTGTTTGATGAATCTGATCCTAAGGAGTTTAGACTTGAGGAAGTATGAGAGATTACCCAAGGAGTTGAAAATATAAATCTAGAGGAAAGGGTAGAACCTCAAAACACTTTGCATAGAGATTGGAGATATTCTTTGAGTCATCCTAAAGAACTGATCTTACGAGACCCTTCTGAATGTGTTAGAACTAGGCATAGACTTAGAAAGGAAGTAAACCATTCTACCTTTATCTCAATGACTGAACCCACCAACATCAATCAAGCCCTTTCTAACAAATTTTAGATCTTAGCTATGTAAGAAGAACTTAACCAATTTATGAGAAATGATGTCTTGGAGTTAGTAGAAAGACCTAAAGATCAAAGTGTAGTTGGAACCAAATAGGTCTTTAAGAATAAAATGAATGATTCTGGTGTGGTGGTTAAGAATAAGGCAAGATTGATGGCTAAGGGGTACAACCAAATAGAAGGGATTGATTTTGAGGAGACCTTTGCCCCTGTAGCTAGATTGGAAGCCATTAGGGTGCTACTAGCCTTCACCTGTTATAAGGGATTTAAGCTTTTTCAAATGGATTACAATAGTGCCTTTTTTAAATGGGGTAATAAAAGAGGATGTCTTTATAGAGCAACCCCTAGGTTTTGAGAACTCTCAACATCCAAATCATGTTTACAAATTAAAAAAGGCCTTATATGAATTGAAATAGGCACTCAGAGCTTTGTATGATAGGCTTAGCACATTCCTCCTAGAAAGAGAGTTTGTTAAGGGGAGCATAGACACCACCCTTTTTCTTAGGAAAGTAGGAGATGATCTACTCATTGTCCAGATCTATGTTGATGATATATTTTTTGGATCTTCTGATAAAAATTTATGTGATGATTTTTCTAAGATAATGAGTAAGAATTTTTAGATGAGTATGATGGGAGAATTGTCCTACTTTTTGGGGTTTAGCATAAGATAAATGGATGATGGAATCTTTCTCAATCAATCAAAATACACTAAGGACATCTTGAAGAAATATGAAATGGACAAAGCAAAGCCAATCAACACTCCCATGAGTTCCACTGTTCAGTTAGATAAGAATTCAAATGGAAAATCTGTTGATAAAAAAAAGTACAGAGGAATAATTAGATCACTACTTTACCTGATTGCTAGCCGACCTGATACCATATTTAGTGTTTGTCATTGTGTTAGATTTCAAGCTGATCCTATGGAATCCCACCTAATTGTAGTTAAGAGAATTCTTAGATATCCCTTAGGGACCCCAAACTTAGGAATCTGGTATCCTAAACATAGCACTTCTTTTGAGATTATTGGATATTCTGATTCTAATTTTGTAGGGTGTAGGGTGGATTGAAAGAGCACTTTTGGAACTTGCGAATTCATAGGACAGTCCTTAGTCTCCTAGTCCAATAGAAAACAAAACTCTATTGCACTTTCCACTGCTGAAGCTGAATACTTTTTCTTAGGAAGTTGTGTGGCACAGGTTCTTTGGTTGAAGCAATAAATCTTGGATTTAGGATTGCTTGTTGGCATAATTTCAGCTCTGTGTGATAACACTAGTTCCATCTGCATCTCTAAGAATCCTATCCAACATTCAAGAACCAAACACATTGATATAAGGCCTCACTTCATTAGGGACCATGTTACCAAAGGGGACATTGAGTTACACCATGTAGCAACTGAAAACCAACTGGCTGACATCTTTACTAAACCACTAGCCTTTGACTCATTCAGCCTTTTAAGGTCCAGATTGGGTGTGATTGACATAGATGCATAAATTCAATGATCACTGATTTTTGAAGTTTCTATTTTTGAGTTTTCCTTTATTTTTATTTGATTTGATTACTCTGTTTTCTTTCTAGTTTTTATTCTCTATAGATTTTCCTTATGTCGTTATGCTTTTTCTGATTTGATTATTTCTCTTTATACATTTTCCTTTTTCCTTTATTAATTTACTACTAATTTTCTTGAGAATCAGATCAAAGCTCACTAGTGTCAATAAACTGGATTTTTTACTGAGAGTTTTTGTCTTAGTTTTTGTTTGAAATCTTGTAAGCAGTAATTGACTCCTCTGAAATAGTTAAAGGGAAGAAACATTGATGCTTATTTCTCTTCCTCTAACTCCTTTAATGGTGTATTATTCCTTTCGGATAAAATCGATTTCAAAATTTATCATATGGAACATAATTTTATTCTGTGAATAGTGTTTATCTTCCTATAGTAATTTATCTCATATGAATAGTATTTTCAAAACATTCAATCATTGTTATGTTTTTTCTTAATTAGGTGATTGCACTTATCATATGGAACATAATTTTATTCTGTGAATTACCCCTCCTTACTATAAAGAGTGAGTTCTTTTTTCTTCTCTTATGTTTGGAAGGTAATTTCACAACTAAGATTATTTAGAGATTATGAAAGGAAGCAAGCTTACAAAATAAATAAAAAGTGGCACAAAATAGGCCCACAAATAAAAAGATGTACAGTGAAGCAAAAAAATTGAAAAGATATACAAAGTGTATCAAAAAATCAAAAGATGCGCAAAGTGATCCAAATAAATTGAAAAAGAGGCACAAAATGAGCCCGAAAAGAAATAAGCTTTCTTCCCTTTCAGATCCTTAAATGTTTTAGAAAAATCCATGCGTCACTTAATATTTTCAAAATCTTAAGATTGAAAATCATGATTTCTAATTCTTTACTTTGTAATACTATTTTATTAGATATTTTTCTGGAATGAGGCTTGAAAGGATCTCTTTTCAAATCCAATTTCTTTTCTTCTGAATCAGATTTTTATTTTGAAAGGAATTTGAACCTACAAGTTGTCCGAGGAAGGAGTTATGAAAATCAATTTTCTAACTTTTTTGTATTTCAGTATTGTCGATTTTCTTCTTATTGGCTTTTGAAATAAAAATTAAGAAAAAAAATTCTGATTTACTCGAGTTAATTAATTCAAAAAAAGGGTGTTTTTTCTATTGTTTTCTTGTCTCTATTTTCTTTGATTTCATTTGATTTTGATTTCTTTTTTGTGATTTTTTGGGGTTCCCTGATCATTCCTCTCCATCCTTCAGTTTTTCACTTTTTGTTCACATCATCCGGGACGATCCAAACATCGTCCTAGACGATCTGATCAAATCATACCCATCTTGATCCAATGGTTGATCTAAACCAATTATTGGTGATCATCCTGGATGATACACCTCATCAACCTAGATGATACACCTCATTATCTTGGACAATCTACATGGCAGTAACTAGATGATTCTAATTCGGCCCGTTTGATTCATTTATTACATATCATCTTGACCGATCCACCTAATCATCCTGGATGATACCTTTCATCAATAGTTGTCCAGCTTAACTCCTCGGGATGATCACCTGAGTCTAATCATCCTAGATAACATCTGATCATCCTGGATGATCTGACCGCCTTCCTGGATACCATTATTTCTCCTATCATTCTAGACGATCATGCAATCATCTTGGATGATATGGCCGAATTCTATTTAAACAGTTAATTTCCACCATTTTTTCATCACACCTTCCTTAACTCATTTCTCAAATCATCTTCTCATGGCTGGTGGCAAGCGATCTAGGCAATAGGGTGCTAGTTCCTCCCAGGGAAATGTTGATCCCCGCTTTTCTAATGCATCCGATCAGGCTACCTTCCAGCACTACCTTGATGTGGAGATCACTCTATCCAAAATAGTCAACCCTCATATTCTCATGTATCTGGTACTTGACCTTTTTGCTCACACTTCCCTCACCTTCAACCTGACACAAGCTTTTTCATTCAGTACTGAGCTTCTCCATTTTTCTTTGTGAACCTTCGCATCGATTTCTCTTACTCCACCCTCGATCTTTTATTAATCGCTGCCCTGTAGAATTGACCGCCCAAGATTTCCATGATATTCTCCAACTGTTCATTACTGGTGATAAATTCCATCTTTTATCCTCTAACCTTGACTTTGATTGGAGTGTCATAAATCACTTTCTTAGGAACACCAATGCCCTATATCACAACAATGCCTACACTTTCTTACTTAAGGATGCTCGAACAATCCAGCATGTCCTTCTCTCCTCTATCATTCCAAAAGCTGGGGACTGCATCCACATTATCCCCTTGCTCTCTATGACTACCTTCTACATCATATCCCACCGTGATTTTATTGCTACCGATCTCCTCTTTTGCTACATCGAACACCTCTCTAGCATTAGGGATCCGGGCCATAGGAGATGCCCAAATCTAGCCTTAGGACACATCATTGCCTATGCTTTTGAAACCAAATACAATCTATAATATCTAGTTTCAGCCAATGTCCCTCCTTCCTTCTACTCCAATAACTCCTTCCATGTTCTTTAAAGTACTCGACTTCATCCAGAGCCCAGCACGGATATTGAAGGAGAAGAGGAAGAAGCTGTTCCTGAACCTACTGCACCTGCTCCTCTTTGTATAGAATCACTAATAGATCACTTAGTGCATAGGTTTGACTAGTGGGACGCATGCTTTGACTCTTACATAGTTGCCCAGGAGCAGCAGCATGCTGAGCATGTGTACCGTTTCAATACCTACGTAGCCCAATAGCAGCAGTAGCATGATAGACATGGCCTGGTTTGGAGAACAGTTTGCCACCCTCCACAGCCTGTTTCAGCGACCACCACCTCCTCCTCCATCTGATCAGGATCCCCCTCTTTACTAGCTTGACTGGTTTTCTTATGTTTTTGTGATGTTTTTGTACTATTTTTATATGTATTTATTTATATTGTTTTCTACCTTTTTGAGATGTCAAAAAGGGGAGTAGTTTGTGTTCTGTGTCATTGTATGTTTTGAATTATCAATGTTCAAATGTTCAATGTTTTAAATTATCAATGTTCCAATATTCAGCATTTTGAATCATCAATATTCAATGTTTATTTACAGAATTTGAAAATACTGACAAATGTTTCCCATCATCAAAAAGGGGGAGATTGTTATGAATCTGGATTCAACGATTATTATTTTGATGATAGCAAAAATTTTTGTTTATATTTGAGTGTCTAACATTTCAGGTTCATAAGATCAATTGTAATTCAAGCTAGCTCAAGATCGAGTCAATCTTTTTGTGTTTCAAGTTTAATGTACTTTATCATTTTTCTTGAGTCAAGTGTAATGTAACGGATCCCCAAGCTAAGTAACCTTGCACACACACACTCATGGGGAGAGTTTTAGTGAGTAAGAGTTTCTATTCAAAATTTTGTTCATATCATCCTAGATGATATTCATATCGTCCTAGATGATCCATTGACAATAAAAATCCTAATTAGGGCGACCATGTTAAGTCAGTCTGATTAAGCAGATCATCCTAGATGATACCACCATCGTACAGGATGATATGCTCAAATCAAAAATTCTCAGCTGACAGGCTAAGTTAGGCAAGTTTTATTTTTAGAGTTTTGATCTAATCATCCTAGATAATACGTGTATCTTCCTAGATAATCCATTACAATCATGCATAAATTAGCTAGGTGATTAAGGAAAGAAATTAAGGTTTAATTGATTCGATTATATCATCCTGAACATTCAAAAGATCGTCCTGGATGATCAATTAGAAATCCTTTTCGTCCAGTGCATTTCACCTGGATGCCCTGAACAGACTGCTAGACAATATTCTCAATTTTGAACTAATCATACAGGATGATAAAGATATCATCCCAGACGATCAAGTCATTTCGAAATTGCCTAGCATGGTTTGACTAAATGACCTGGACTATATGCTGGATGAAATCGGGCACTTTTGAACTAATCATATAGGATGATAGAGAAATCATCCTAGATGATCAAGTCATTTTCTTGTGGTCATCTAGGCATTTTTCTTGGTTGACCCAAAGTATCCTCTGGATGCTATTCCAATTTTGAACTAATCGTCTAGGATGATCGTAAAATCATCAAGGATGATATAAACAAACATATCTTCTAATTGCCCAAAGGAACTAGATCATCCAGACCAAAAGAGCCTGATTTACACTGATCATACAGGACGATTGATAGATCATCCTGGATGATCTTTAACTACAAGTTGTAATTTAGGGCTATTTTTGATCCCTTCTATTTAAGATCTCTTTCATTCAACTATTGAGATCTTTTGCCAATGTCCTTTCCTGTGAGAGCCTTGAGAATGAGAGAGAGAGGATGTGTGAGGGGGAGTTTGTGAGGAGTTCACAAAGGTTTCTCCAAGCAAGGATCTGAGTCATCTTCTCTGGTCGTCGTCTCGTATCTTTTTGGTGTCTCTGTGGAAGGATCATCTGCAAGAAGATCAAGGTTCTCTGCCTGCTTTAGGAGGAAGCGAAAGGAGGTAAGGTTCTCTACCTGCTTTAGGAGGAGGCAAAAGGAGTTCGGGTTCTCTGCCTAACCACGTTGGTGAAAAGGAGTTTTGTAAAGGCTTCTCCGCCTTACTGTGGGAGCAGAAGGAGAGTCACCTTGTTTTAGTGCAATACCTAGAGGGGAGACTCCGGAGAGTGGACATCGGTTAAGTTGATCAAACCACTAAAAAATCTGGTGTGTTCTTTCTGATTATTTTTTGCACTTTATTTTACTACAATTAACTGCTTGGGTGAAATTTATGTTTGATTTGTGCTATTGTATTTGTTTTAAAACATTAAAAAAGATTTTTAAAATAGTTTTTGCTCACAAATTTTTTAAAATTATCAATTCACTCCCCTCCTGGTTAGCCTCGGGCTAGTTCATAAGGGCTTAACATCCCTAACAAACTTTCAAATAGGACTAATACTCAACCTTCAGGATTAGAAGTTTTTAATTTTGATTCTAGATTTGAAATTTGAATTTCAAATTTTGAATTTAGAAACTTGGATTTGAAGAGATTTGAAACTAAAGATTTTTGATTAATTTTAGATTTGAATTACATCAAGTATAATATTTCTTAAGAAAATTCCCATTTATCAAAAGCATTAAGTGATTTCCTTTACAATCAATCTACTGATTGCAGCCTCCTTCATAGACCATCTCTACATAAAAGTCCAACCCACATTAGTTCAAACTTTTATCTTATCTTTTAATGAGTTGGAATTGGCCAACTAAGAACCAAGACTAAGACTCCTACTTGGAAAATTCTAGGGTGAACAAATTTATCATGAGCTTGAACCATTCATAATTTATATAATTCCAAGTTTTACTAAGCTTATAGACAATGTTGTTCAAGGCCTTCAATTTCATCAAATCATAGTTTGGCATTTTATTCGATTATGGTTTAATTTTGAATGGCCAATCTTAGTGATAGAAGCTGCACTTATAAAGGAAGAATGACCGTAAAACCATAGACTAAAACAAATGGAGTCGATTGAGTTGGAGTCCTAAAGGTGGTTTGATAAGCCCACAAGGCTTCAATCAATCTCTCATGTTAGTGTGCTTATTATCATTTAAAGCCTTCTTTATAATTTGTACCAAAGTTTTGCTCAATGCCTCAGCCAAACCATTGCCCAAAGGTAGTAGATGGTTGAGTATCTCCAATCAATATTGTATCAACTTGCAACATTATTTATTTTTGTTGAGTTGAATACTGACCCATTATCAGATATGATTCTTCATGTACACCAAATTGATATATGATATGGTCACGAAAGAAATTTAATACATGATGTGATGTTACTTTCCATAGGGGAATTACTTCTGCCCACTTGGAGAGGTAATCATTCACAACTAAGATGAAGTTATTATCCTTTGAATGAGGAGTGTCAATAGGCCCAATAATATCTATGCTCCAACCTTCATCACAAGTGCAATGAGAGGGTACATTTATTTATTTTATTGGCAAGTGATTTTTTATGAGGGAGTTTGCCATCTTGAAAGTAATAAATGAAAGAGTATCTCCAATCACCTTTTTCATGACTCATTGAAGAGGTAGATAGGATTTTAGAGTATTTCTCATTGATGTGCTCAAAATTTATAGGAGCTAGAACCTATCGTCTTTAAACTTCTATGGGAATGGAGACTTTTTTTGGACATGCAAATTTATTTGCAAGCTTTACTAAGGCATCTACTATAGAATTATTCTGTGGGGAATCATATACAAATTTCCAACATGACCTTGCTTAAGGAGATGGTTTGTGTACTGATGGTATTTTAGGAGTTTTGAATATAAATCTTATAGGTTCCTATAATCTGGATGATAACTCGTTTAGAATCTCAAAATTTTTTATTTTTTTATATCGATCAATAGTACAAGAACCAAACCAGTTATTAGAGCTTTATATTCAGCCTAGTTGTTTGTATAAGGCTCTGATAAATAATAGAAAAAATGCTTTATTCCCTTTTATGGTGTAATGAAAATTAGAATGATTTCAACTGTTCTAAGAAGACTATGTTTTAGTGCTTTATTCCACTAAAAAGATTACGCAACATCAAAATATAATTCTCAGGCATGATGATCATATTGCTCTAAACTCATGATTTGATCATCAGGTAAATCATCATTTAGGGGAGATTCTATCGAAAATGGATGCACAGCGAGGAAGTCGATAATGGCCTATCCTTTCACAACACGTAGGGGAATGATATTTATTTTAAATTGAAGTAATATCATAAACCACCATGCCATACATCTAGACAACGTAGATTGGGTCATAAGATATTGCAACAAATTTATTCAAAATATTATACTTACCTGATGAGAAAGTATGTAATGCCTTAGCTTTTGGGCTACCAAAATTAAAGCAAGACAATATTTCTCAATGAAAGGATATCAAATTTCTATCGAAATTAGTCATCAACTAAGATAGTACAATGCCTTTTATTTTCTATCATCATCAACTTATATTAATAAAATTCCAAACGACTCATCTAAATTGGCAGTGTACCAGAATAAAGGCTTCCCAAGAATTGGGGCTATCAAAATTGGAGGATTTATATGATATTGATTTAAGTTTTCAAAATCAATTTGACATTTCACATACCATATGAATTTGGTATCTTTTTTAGCAAGGATAGAAAAGGGATGACATTTTCCAAAGATAATGGAAATGAACCTTCTTATGTATGCCAGCCTACCTTGAAGAGATCAAAATAAAGTAAGACTTCTAGGAGGTGGCATGCCTAAGATGGATTCAATTTTACTCGGATCAATTTGATTTTGTAGTGCCTCACTATGATGCCCAAAAGTTTCCTGGAAGTGACACTGGAGGCACTCTAAGGGATTCATTTTAAGGTCGTAGTGGCTCAATTACTCAAAGATAATTCTTAAGTCATATAGATGAGCCTCTTTAACATAACATTTGATGACTAAACCATCAATGTAACATTTTACCTAATTATGAATAAGTTCATTAAATATTTGGTTCATAACTTGATGGTAGGTTACACCAGTATTCTTAAGACAAAATGGCATCACCATATAATAAAAGATCCCAATAAGAGTTTTGAATGTATTATATATATATCATTTTCTAAGGCCATCTTGATTTAGTTATATTTAAAGGAGCCATCCATAATAGAGAAAAAATACGAGAAGAGGTGATATCCACCATGAGTTCGGGTATAGAAAATGGGATATGCCTTATTTAGATCTGTATAGTCGACACAGATTCAGATATGACCATTTTTCTTCCAAATTAGCATGACACTAGCCACCCAAGAGGGATATTAATCATCTCGAATAAAACCTATCTTGACCAATTTCTTGATTTCAAAAATGACTTATTATTTATTCTAAAGAGGCATGTATCGAGGAGCTTTCTTAGTAGAATGGCATCAAGTCAAATCTCAAGTTTATAAACCACTACATTGGAGGACAAGCTAGACATTCGGTCAAATGACAAAGCAAAGTAAACCTTAACATAAGAAAGGAGTTTAATTAGATTGATTAATTAATCTTCACTCACTAAAGAGCTAATAAAGGTAGGGTGTAGGTAATGCTCTATTCCAGGATTTATTTCTTCCTCAAATTCTAGGGGTGCATCCCTAACTTGAAGTTTATCTAAGTCATCTGATGTTTCTAAATAAAGCCTATCAAAAGAATCAGCAGTTTTAATAAGGACCATTTTAGAGTTGAGATGACTTATTATCATAAAATAATACTCATCATCACAGAATGGATCAACAATACCAAAGCTGATACCACTATTCAAATTTCTTTTATTTTTTGTATACTAAAAGTTTTCATGGTATTTAGCTTGACCCTTTGTCTATTAATTAAGTCTGAGACCTTTAGAGACATAATTTATCACACATAGGAAAATAGACAAAAGGTAATTCCATTAATTCATTAAAATCCTCCTCCTCAAGGTTTACATCATTTTCTTTCCTTGATGTGGACGGATTAAGAAAGAACTTCTTGTTCTTACCTACTTCACCACCCATATTAGGAGAGTCCTTAACTACTAATGATGCAACCCTGTCAATGGACAGTGGGGTTATGGTTAAGGCTTTAATTCTTTTAGTAAACTTTACATGTATTGCCAATTTAGGCTCATCACTTTGAATTTTTGGAATATCATTCTCAAGATCACTATCACGTTCTAAAGTGATATTAAATTTTGGAGGAGGATTGATCTTATTATAGTCCAAAGGAATTTTTTCACCTCTCGCCTTTGAATCCTATCTAAACTTGACTTCGATTCAATTTGCATCGGGGGGGAAGGGGGAGAGGCCTTTTAAATGAAGTACAGCCTCAACCATGTTATCTTTGAGTCATTCTCCCAACTCTTTGAGTAAAAGTCTTTGGAGTCTTAAAGATCATGACCTCGATGTCATCTTTATTATTTATATTTTCTTTCTTTATTTTTTTTCTTTTTCTTTTTCCTTTTCTTTTAACTTTACCTTTCCATTTTCTTTTTCTTTTTTTTATTTTCTCCTCCTTAATCATAATTTCACTTTTAGAACAAGTACATCCTTATCAAAAAAGTTTACTCCTGGGATTTCTATGAAATATACAATTTAATCTTAGGAAATTTCAACCAGCTGAGATAAACACATCTCTTGGTCAAGAAGTGAAAGTTCATGAGAGTTATTAAACCCTAAAGAACTAGTCTCGAGGCTAACAAAGAGGGGGTGAATTGGTAATTTTAAAAATTCTTTTACAAAATGAAAAAATAAAAAACCCCTTGTTGTGGAAGTAGATCAATTTCACAGTAACAAGAATTTCAGCAATTTCAAACACTGAACAATTCACAGAAAAATGCAAAAATTAATTACGAAAAAATAAATAGAAAAAACACACCAGATTTATAGTGGTTCGGTCAACTTGACTTATGTCCACTCCCCAGAAACCTCCTTTCCAGGTTATGTACTAAAAGTAGTGTCTCTCCTTTTTCCTCCACAGTAAGGCGGAGAAGCCCTTACAAAACTTTTCCACCGACCCGGTGAGGCAGAGTACCTTGAATCCTTTTACTTCCTCCTGGAGTAAGAAGAGAACCTTGAAATACTTTTACTCCCTCATGGAGTAGGCAGAGAACCTATAAATCCTTTTATTCCCTCCTAGAGTAGGTAGAGAACTTGGATCTGATGCTGATGAAAATCTTAAAAGAGCCACCAAGGAACAAGACAAGCAGCTTGACGAAGATGGAGGAAACCTTGCTAGGAGCAACCTTTGTGAATCCCTCACAACTCTCCCTTACAAGGATTTCTCTCTCTCCTGAAAGTTCGATAGGGATGTTAAGCCCTAGTGAACTAGTCCCGAGGCTAACCAAGAGGGGGGGTGAATTGGTTATTTAAAAATTTCACGATAACAATGAAAATCTTTTTATAACGTGCAGCGAAAACAAATTAAAACAACGATAAAAAGATCAACCACAGATATTCACCCAAGTAGTTAATATTAGAAAAGTAAAGTGCAAAACTGAATCAGAAAAGCAAACTAGATTTTATAGTGGTTCGGTCAACTTGACCTACGTCCACTCCCCGGAGCCTCCCCTCCGGGTATTGCACTAAACAAAAGTGTCTCTCCTTTTGCTCCCACAGCAAGGCGGAGAAGCCTATACAAAAAACCTCCTTTTCACCACATGGTGAGGCAGAGAACCCGACCTCCTTTCGCTTCCTCCTGAAGCAGGCAGAGAACCTTCGAACTCCTTTCGCTTCCTCCTAAAGCAGGCAGAGAAACTTCGAACTCCTTTTGCTTCCACCTGAAGCAGGCAGAGAACCCTGAATCTTCTTGCGAACGATCCTCCCATGACGAACACCGACTAGACGAAAGACGACGAGCGGAGAAGACGACTCTGATCCGTGCTCGGAGCAACCTTAGTGAATCCCTCACTAACTCCCCCTCACAAGATCTTCTCTCTCTCTCCCAACTCTCTCTCTCTCTAGGGTTTCTCAGGGAAGGAAGGCAGTAAAAGATTTTTCCAAAAATTGGAAAAAGTTCTTTTAAAGGAGGGCTTAAAATTTGCCTTAAATCTCAACTGGTCGGCCAAGATCGTCCAGGACGATCGGTAGATCGTCCTGTACGATCAGTTCAAATTCAGCTGTTTCAGCCTGGACGATCTGGCTCTTCTGGACGATCAGTAGAAAAAATTGTTCATATCATCCCGTACGATCCTGCGATCGTCCGGGACGATTAGTGCAAATTGAGGAAAATCGTCCAGAAGACAGTTCGGGTCGTCCAGAGAAATTTGTGCTGGATGACCAAAAAATGACTTGATCGTCCAGGACGATAAGGTCATCATCCTGTACGATTAGTTCAAAAGGTGCCCAAATCATCCTGAACACAGTTCGGGTCGTACAGCTGAAATGCACTAAACGATCATGATCGTCCGGGATGATCCTGCGATCGTCCAGGACGATATGATCGTATCAACCAAAAATAAATTGCTTTCCTTAATTACCAGATTAAATTAGGCATGATTGTACTGGATCGTCCGGGATGATACACGTATCGTCCGGGACGATCAGACCAAGTACCTAAAAATAAGAACTTGCCTAACTTGATCTGGCGGCTGAGAATTTTTGATTTGGGCATATCATCCCGTACGATCCGGAGATCGTCCAGGACGATCTGCTTAATCAGACCCTCTTAACTTAGTCGCCCTAATTAGGGTTTTTGTTTTGGCTTTATCGTCCAGGATGATGTGGAAATCGTCCAGGACGATCTGAACAAAATTTGAACAGAAACTCTAATTCACTGAATCTCTCTCCCTGAGTGTGTGTGTGCCAGGTTACTTAGCTAGGGAATCAGTTACATTACAATTGACTCAATAAAAAGAAAAATCATACATTTGACACACTTGGACCCGATCTTGAGTTGGCCTGAGTGGCTCACGGTCTTTTGTGCCTGAAACAGATTAGCCAAGCAAAACACACTGGAAACATGTTTATCATCATCAAAACCAGATTTGTAACATCTCCCAAGCTCTTTCTCTTCCTTCTCTAGCTCTCTCTTAAGAAGACTAAATAGAAAAAGATAATCTCAAGGATAATAAGAGAGCTTAAATAGAGAGCCTCCAAAAGAAGTCCTAATTACAAATAGCTATCAAAGATCATCCAGTGTGATCATAATATCATCATGTATGATTTGCTTAAAATAGCACATTCATCCTATATGAACTGCATTATCTTGTATGATCAATTCAAGTATTTGTAAGTAGCATCCCATACAATTTTTTTATCATCCAGGATGATTATCTCACGAGCATGAATTGATCATCCAGTATAATTATCGATGATTAAATATCATCCCATGTAGCAATCGGTTCATTAAGTACGAAGGAGGGTTATCATATAGGATGATTAGTTGAAATATTATGGTCTTCATCATGTATGATGGGTGACGATTAAATATCATCACATGTAGGGAAATGTTCGTACAGTAAGATCATCATCAATAATCCTGTATGATGTGACTGATCAATTTAACCATAATTAGACCCCTAATAATAGGAATAATTTAGGCATGATTATCATAAATCATCCAGTACAATATAGATCATAGAGTATGATTTGTGTAAAACTTGTATACTAAGAAAATTACCAAAATTATGATTGGCGACTACTTTTCATGTCTATAACTGATCCTCCTTGATCATATGAATCATCCAGTATGATTAGTTAACTAATCTCACTTAATAATGGGTGTCCTAATTAGGGTTTTCTGCATAACTGATCGTCTAGTATGATATATATCATACTGTACGATTAGTTCAAAAAATAAAAAATTTTTCTAACTCACTAACTCACCCCCTTGATAGTGTGTGTGTAAGGTTACTTAGCTTGGGGTCCACCAGATATATTACTTGACTCAAGAAAGGTAAAAAGTATATTAAATTTGAAATAACAAATAGACTCAACCCTAGCCTACCTTATCTTGAGCTGAATGGCATTGCTAGTGAATCTTGTGGACCTAAAAGGTTAGTGAGCAGGGAAAACAAAATAGATATGCAATGATAACAGTAGTAAAGAACCAATTGTAATTATTATCATCAAAATCATAATCCTTGGGCCTAGATTTGCAATAATCTCCCCATTTCTGATGATGGAAAACATTGTTGTTTAAAGAATTTCAAAGCCCTAAATCATTCTCTAAAACTCCCCCTTAGAAGATGAAATTTTGAAAGTAGGAGTTAAAAAATAAATTTGTATATATATATATATTATTTTTTAAGAAAAGTGTAAGATATAAGTAAAGATAAAAATAAATAAACAAGTAGAAAGCAAACTAATTTTACTAAAACATAAGAAGCAATCAATACCCTAAAAAACACACTACTCCCCCTTTTAACATCACAAAAAGGAGGAGACAATAGAAAAGAAAATGACATACGAAAAAGACAATACAAAGTATAGAACTAAAATATAGCACAACTACAGCAACAAACAAAATAAATCAAAATCAATAAAAAGTAAACTAGAAAAAAGGAAGAGTCCTGATCAGGTGGAGGAGGTGGTGGTGGTGGCTGAAAGAAATTGTGAACGGAAGCAAATTGATCCCCAAACTAGGTCATATCCTGGTCATGTTACAACTACTATTGGGCTACATTGGCATCGAAGCGAGCTGCGTCTTGTTCATGCTGCTGCTACTCAGCTACGTAAGAGTCAAATCTTGACTGCCACTTGTCAAACCTCTAAACTAATGCATCATACTGAGTCTGTTGGTTTATAGGTGTGGGTGTTGGTATCGGTGCTGAACCTCTCACTTATTCTTGTGGTTCATGATCACGATATCGAGCTTGGTGACAAGTGACACTTTGAAGAACATGGAAAGAGCTATTGGAATAGAAAATTTGAAAATGATCTGGTGGTATAGGGTATTAAAAATTATACTTGGATTCTAGGACAAAGGTAATGATATGTCCTAAAGAAAGATTGGTTTGTCTCTTATGGAGGGGATCTCAAATGATAGTCAGATTTTCAATATAGCGAATAAGAAGGTCAGCAGCATTGAAATTAATTTGAGCCATAATGTAGTAGGTTGTAAGAGAAAGAGCAGGAGTGATGTTTATCCTATCACTAGCTTTAGGAATGATGGAGTTTCTAAGTTTGTGTTGGATGATTCAAGCATCCAGAACTAAGGTGTTGAGATGGGGTATGTGGTAGTTAATGTTGGATTCCCTAAGAATGGTATTTACTTGTGTCCAGCTATAGTCAGTGTAAGAAGCGACATGGTGAACTTTCTCACCAATTATGGAAAGGTGGAGAAAATCATGGAAGTCCTGATAAGTCATTTTGATAGACCTTCAATTAACGTAAGATTGGAGGGTAGTGCCCTCACAATTAATGTGATGGTTGGCAAAAAATTCAAAAAGGAGCTCTAAATTATAGGGATAGACAAGTGTAAGGATGAAGCCAAGAGTGGTGTGGGCAAATAGATTGAGTACCTGGAAGGTCAAAACTTCCTAATTGACAATTTTGGAAGGTTTAATCCCAGCAGCTTTGTATCGATGATAAGCTTCTTCATCAGCAGCCTCAGTGAAGTGAGGGTCGATAGTTCATCGAGAGAAACTACCCACTCATGCCCGAGATCATTTACCCCTAGCCATTTTAAGAAGGAAAAGCTTAAGAGGAAAGTTGAAGATTTTGAGAATTTGAATGGTGTGAAGAGTTGAATAATTTTGGCCTATTTAAATAGAGTCAACCATATCGTACTGAACGATCGTGAGATCATACAGGATGATATGGTGTAATCAATTCAGCCAAATGATTAGTACAAAAAAGTTTATCTGTTTATTTAGTACGATCAGATATCATACGGGATGATTAGACTCAGGATGATCATCCCAAAGAGTCAGACTATACGATCATTGACCAAGTTGATTGTACACGATGAACACATGTATCATCCTGGACAATTTATCTTAATGGATCAGCCTAATAGCATTCAAATTGTTCAATGCCTTCGACCATATCGATCGTATAGGACAAAGTGAAAATCATCCAGTATGATCACCAATAATTGATTTAGATCAATTATTGGATGTTCAGAGATCAGAGATTGGAATTTTTATTTAGATCATACCAAACGATGTGGATCATCCTGGATAATGGGAGCAAAACTTGAAAATTTTAGTAGATGAAATGTGATGATCAGGAGAATTTCGACACAAAAATGGAAACATGAAAAGCATAAAGTAAAATAAGAATAAGATAAAAATAGTCATAAATAAAATTCAAAAGCACTTTTTTTTAATCGATCAACTTCAGTAATTGATAAATTTACCTTAATATTATAATTTAAAATCTGTAAGAAATGAATTGATAATGCGCAAATCCAAAAAGGTTACACTTTTATCTTGTTAACCTTAGCTCGGACTCCTTACAGGTCAAAATCCTTTTTAAATAAAAATCTAAATTAGAAAAGAAATTAGTTAGGAAAAGTGATCTTTTCAAACTTCATTTCAAAAAAATATCTGATAGAAATAATATTGAAATGCAATGAATCAAAAATCATGATTTTTAAATTTAAGTATAGGAGATATCAATATGCACATAAAGTCTTCCAAGTGTTTAAAGATTAGAAAGGAAGGGAAGCTCAATTTATTATGGGCTTATTTTGTGCCTCTTTTTAGTTATTTGGCGCACTTTGTGCATCTTTTGATTTTGACAAACTTTGTGTATCTTATACATATTTATCAGTCATTGCGCAAAAGTCAAAGTGCAAATATGTTGTTAGACCTATTGCTCACGTCCCTAGGCTAACCAAGAGGGGGGGGGGGGTTAATTGGTCCTTTAAAAATTTACTCTTGGGATTTTGGAAAATTTTAAAGCTAATCGTACAGTACGATATTACTTCGTACAGTACAAACAGAATTGATTTTAGCACTTTATTTAAATACAAAAATTCAACCACAAATAAAATAAACTACAGAAAAATAAAATTCAAAAAAGTAAACAGTGAACAGAAAACACCAGAATTTATAGCGGTTCGGTCAAACACGACCTACATCCAGTCCCTAGATACTCCTTCTCTAGGTATTGCACTAAACTCAAGTGACTCTCCTTTTGCCCCCGAGGAAAGGCGAAGAAGCCTTTACAAAATCTCTTTCACCAAACCCAGTGCGGCAGAGAACCGTCATTTTTTTCACCCTCTAAGTGCGGCAGAGAACCGTCGTCCTTTTCACCCTCCAAGTGCGGCAGATAACCATCATCCTTTTCACCCTCCAAGTGCGATAAAGAACCGGAATCCTCTCAAACAACACTCTTGCAAAAGTCTCCAAGGAACTAGGAAGATGCTTGAAGAATAAGTAAAAGAAATCCTCTCACAATTTTCTCTTGAAAGATCTCTCAATACTCACTCCCAATCACTCTCCTTAGACTTCTCAAAAGAATTTTTGCAGAAGGATTTTTCTTTCAGTTAGTTTTAAGTCATTTATATACTTGGGACAAGAAAAACCGTCCAAAAATTGAATTTTCAAGTTTAATCCCTGCCGATCATCCCGTACGATCGACGATCATACTGTACGAATAGTTCAAAACATCGAACGATTTGTCCCGTACGACTCATGAGACGAACAAGTCAGAGCCATTCGTACGAACATTTCATCCCGTACGAACTCTAGGATGATCAAGTCAGAGCCCTTCATATGACCATTTCGTCCCAGACGAACCCTTGGACGATTAAGTCAGAGTGCTTCGTACGAACAGATCATCTTGGATGAACCCTTTAATGATCAAGTCAGAGCGCTTTGTACGCTTAGTTCATCCCGTACGAACCCTTGGTTGAACAAGTCAGAGTGCTTCATACGCTTAGTTCGTCCCGTACGAACCCTTAGACGAACAAGTCAGAGCGGTTCATACAACAAAAAATCATGTACGAAAGGTATTTCATATAATATGAACATGCCTAGAAAATTTTCTTGCCATATGGGTTCGATATGGAGGACATATTCTACAAATCATCCCGTACGATATCAAATCGTATTGTATGATCAGTTTAAAAATTTAAGTTTTTTACTCCCCCATAGTGTGTGTGTGCACAGTTATCCAACTGACAATCACACTCTTAGACTCAAGAAAAAGAAAATTTACAGACTTCATTTACAGTGAATAAGTGAACTTGAAGTCTTCAGCAATCTGGAGTGTGAATTTCCTAATAAATACTTTAGTGCACACAACAAAACTCAAATAATATTTAGGAGAAGATTTAAAACAAACAATAAACTTTTGTAATCATCAAAAACATAACTTGGATTAGAATTTACTTGAACAAACAAATGTACCCAAATCATAACAATCTCCCCCTTTTTGATGATGGAAAAATAATTATTGTTTGGTTTAAAAAATATATGTCTCCTAAGCTCTCACTTTCTTCCACAAATGTATCCACAAATGTACACTCCCCCTAAATAAATGATCTCCTAAGCTCCCCCTAAACCCTAAATAACAAAATCGAATAAGAGGTTAGTGGATCTAACACGGAATACACAAGGGAAGAGTAGAAAAGATAAAAGCAAATACACACATAAGTAAATATACAAGCACACATACATGAGAATACAATCAAACAAACAAAGACAAACACACAAGCAAATATACCCTAAACACACACGGAATGCACAAGGGAAGAGTAGAAAAGATAAAAGCAAATACACACACAAGCAAATATATAAGCACACATACATGAGAATACAATCAAACAAACAAAGACAAACACACAAGCAAATATACCCTAAACACATATATGAGAATACAATAAAATAAACAAAGACAAATAAACAATACAACACTCCCCCTTTTGACAACAACAAAAAGGGAAGACACTCAAAAGAGTTGTTGATTTGAAAAATGCTAAAGAAAGATTGACTACAATTTAAAATTCACATGCAGCAAGTAAAGACTCAAAAAGATCTAGATTGCATATAATAATGAGGAGAAGAAAAGTTGATCTTTGATATTAATGTATTAGACAGATTAAGTAACCACAATAATTGCACAGAAGATGAAATAAGATTACCAAAAATTCTAAATCAAGAGTGACAATCATTGATTAGTGAATTTGGAGAAAATATTAAAGGAAAGGATAATTGGAGACATTACACATCTTTTTCATTATTTGGGCTAATTTTGTGCCTCTTTTCAAATTTGGCGACATTGCGCATCTTTTATTTTATGGCACACTTTGTGCATCTTTTTAAGCTTTGCTCTTTTTGTCTTCATTTAATAAGCTTCTTTCCAACAACAATATCCATTGATCACTTTTACAATAATGAACACTTTGATATAGGAATTATAAGTAATATTAAGACATCAAATATACAATAATTTAGGCTAAGTAATGTAAGTCTAAATTAAGATAAATTAAGATCTTTTAATCTACACCAAATCATAATGAAATCTAAATATTTTGAGAATTTAATTTTATGCACAGAGTTTTTATTGTAATAAATTCTCAATTCACATTTTAGAAATCTGATCAACTACGGTCAAGTGTAATAGTGTAAGAAAAATTTTCAGTTAAAATACACAAAAGATATGTACAAAAGCACTACAACATTGCTCATTTCATAATAATTTAAAATACATCATACAACTACTAATAAAACAAACATAATAGTAAGTTTTCTGGTGTAGCACATAGAAAAAGATAAACTTGCTAAACTCTCATACAACTCACCAACAACAAACACACAACAAGGAACAACAACAATCACATCCAACCAAGCAAAACAGAAGAAATACTAATAATCAAAGGGACCCTGATCTGGAGGAGGTGGCTGATTGCCAAACAGTGCAAAATAGCTATTTTGCATTGTAATGTTAGTATTCACAGAGTCAAACTGATCCCTAATCCAGACTCTATCCTCCTTGTACTGATCATCTTATTTCTTCAAATGCGCCTCCATGTGATCAAATCTTCGATCCATTCTCTCAAAAAGTTGGACCATATTTTGATAGAAATCTTGAGATGGTCCAGATGCAGTTGAGGGTGCAATTGAAGGAGCAGAAGCAGAAGGAGGCTCATCATCTGAGCTGTCAGCAGTACCTTCTTTCCCAAATAATTCTCAAAAGGAAGCGTCAGTGAAGTACAGTGGGAGTTCAGAAGGACCAGAAGGATAGATTAGGTTGTATTTCTTCTCAAGGATATAGCACACAACATGTCCTAAAGCAATGTTTTTCTTTCTTTTCACACTAGCCAAACCAATATCAGAAAGATAGCAGATGTAGTCTAAGATTAATTGGGATTCATCTATAGGTTGGCCAGTCATAATAAGAAAAGTTATTGAAGAAAGAAGTGGGGTCATTTTTATCCGATCTCCTACTTTAGAAATGATAGATGTCCTAAGCACATGCTGAATTATTCGTGCATTTTGGTTCAAGGAATCTACCTGGGAAACACGTGTGGGTGTGTGTACACCTCTAAGAACTTAGTTTACATCCGACCAACCATTTTTTGGTCTAGTGGAGAATGTGTGAGCCCTCATCCCATGGGTTCTCAGATGAATATATTCCCCTAGATCCTCCTTGGTTATCACTACTCTCTGCTTTAAGACATATGAGGAAATGATAGAGTGATCCTCATTGAAAGACATGTTGGCAAGGTACACATAAAAAGGTCCTTGTTAAAAGCATAGATTAAATTCAACAGAAAAGCTAATTGGGTGTAGTCAAAAAGAGGCATTACAGCTAAGTAAATATTTTCCTGCAACAGTATGCGAGAAGGGGTGACCTTAGACGCAGCATACCTAAGGTATGCTTCCTTATTTTCCTCACTTAGAAAGTTCTCATCCCAGTTCCTCCTAGCAGTAGGACCCCTAGCAACACGTACTCTTTTGCCACTGCCTGATATCTTGAATTCTAAGCTCTAAAGGGTTTTAGAATTAAAGTGAAATGAATGAAAATGACCCTCCTTTTTTATAGAAAATGCCTACGATCGTACTGTACGAATCTAGATCGTACAAGATGAACCTGACTTCGTCTGGGACGAATCAAATTTCATCCGGGATGACTGAAAGCAGTCAAAATGAAATAGTTTTTAGTCAACAACACGTACCAAGGCATACTTTCGTATAGGCTTTTTGACTTCCTGATCATACAGACGATGACGTGTTCGTCCGGGATGATCAGAAAATTTAAGATCATGCAGGCGACGGTTAGGTTCGTCCCTCACACGAAATGACATGTGGATCGTACAGATGAATGACATATTCGTACATACGATCCTCAATAATAACTGACACTAACCGTGATTCCTCCCAATTCGTACAGACGAAGTGCATGTATGATGATGTAATCATACAGTATGATAAGGTCATCATACAGTACGAATAAACACAAAATAAACTCTCATCTCTCCAAACTTACATTCTTTCAATATTCAGTCAAGGAATAAAACACAACAATTTTTTTTTATTTTTCTTTTTAAAAAATAACACACAATAAACTAATAAAACATAAAACACTAGAAAATAAAACACTTCTAATGAACAAACCAACAAATATATATAAAACTACATTTGTAGAATTTTTAATCAAGCATTAAGATCAATCACACCTAGCCTTGTCCTTAACATGCTAAATGTGTCCAAGGCTAAGGGTTTTGTGAAAATATCTGCAAGCTGATCTTTAGTAGCGACATGATGTAGTTCAATTTCCCCTTTCGCTACATGATCTCTTATAAAATGATGCCTTATATCAATATACTTAGTTCTAGAATGTTGAATAGGATTCTTTAAAATATAAATGGCACCAGTGTTATCACAAAAGATTGGAATGGTGCCAATTGAAAATCCTAAGTCACTCAATTGTTGCTTCAACCGAAGCACCTGTGCTACACAACTTCCTAAGGAAATGTATTCTGCTTCAGCTGTAGAAAGTGCTACTGAATTTTGTTTTCTACTGGGCCAAGATACTAATAAATTTCTAATGAATTGACATATCCCAGAGGTACTTTTCCTATCCACTCTACAGCCTGCAAAATCAAAATCTGAGTATCCAATAATATCAAAAAAAGAACTGTTCTTAGGATACCAAATTCCTAAATTTTGAGTTCCCAGAAGATATCTTAAAATCCTTTTCATTGCTATCAAATGTGATTCCTTTGGATCAGCTTGAAATCCAGCACATAAGCAAACACTAAATATGATGTCAGGTCTGCTAGTAGTCAAATAAAGCAAAGATCTAATTATTTCTCTAAATTTCTTTTGATCAACAGATTTTCCCTTAGGAACCTTATTTAATAGGACTGAGGAACTCATGGGTGTAGTTATTGGTTTAGCATTATCCATTTCATACTTTTTGAGGATATCCTTAACATACTTAGATTGACAAAGAAAAGTTCCTTCCTCACTTTGCTTTATGCTAAATCCAAGAAAATAACTCAAATCACCCATCAAACTCATCTCAAATTCACTACTCATTGTCTTTGAAAATTCATCACATAAAGTTTTATTAGTTGATCCAAAAATGATGTCATCCACATATATTTGTACAATGAGTATTTTTTTCCAATTCTTTTCAAAAATAGAGTGGTGTCCACACTTCATTTAACAAATGATCCATTTAATAATAAAGTTCTTAATCTCTTATATCATGCTCTAGGTGCATGTTTTAGTCCATATAATACCTTTTTAAATTTGAAAACATGATTAGGAAATTTAGAATTTTCAAAGCCTGGAGGTTGCTCAACATAAACATCCTCTTCTATCACCCCATTTAAGAAGGCACTTTTGACATCCATCTGATACAATTTAAAATCTTTAAAATAGGGAAAGGATAACAAAACTCTTATTGCTTCAAGTCTTTCTACAGGGGCAAATGTCTCCTCAAAATCAATTCCTTTAATTTGATTATACCCCTTAGCTACTAATCTAGCCTTATTTCTCACAACTACTCCTGAATCATTCATTTTATTTTTGAACACCCACTTAGTCCCAACTACACTTTGATCTTTTGGCCTTTCAATTAACTCCCAAACATCATTTCTCTTGAATTGATTCAACTCCTCTTGCATAGGCAAAATCCAAAATTCATCCAAAAGTGCTTGTTCTATATTAGTGGGTTCAATAATTGAAATGAATGCTGAATGATTTACTTCTTTTCTCAAACCATGCCTAGTCCTTACTCCTTCACTTGGTTCTCCTAAAATCAACTCTTTAGGATGACTCTTTACAAATTTCCATTCTCTAGGAAATTGGTTTCCTCTTCTTTTTCAACCCTTTCTTCAACTTTTTGATCTTCAAGTTTTTGGGTTACTATCTCAACCTCATCTTCATCCAACTTAGACCCTTTACTACCATAAGATGCATTAAAAACAACATGTGTGGTCTCCTCAACTACCAATATTCTTTTATTAAAAACTCTATAGGATTTTCCAACACTTGAATAACTTAGAAAGATTCCTTCATCAGATTTTGGATCAAATTTTCTAAGAGAGTTTTATCATTATTATGAATGAACACTTTACATCCAAAAATATGTAGATGTGAGAGGTTGGGACTTCTACCTTTAAGAAGTTCATAGGGTGTCTTATTTAATTTAGACCTTATGTACACCCTATTCAACACATAGCACGCTGTGCTAACTGCTTCAACCCAAAAATATTTAGGAAGTGAATACTCTACTAACATGGCCCTAGCAGTTTCAACTAATGTCCTGTTCTTTCTTTCTACAACTCCATTATGTTGAGGTGTCCTAGAGGCTGAGAAATTCTGTTCAATTCAAGAGATTTGCAAAAATTATTAAACACAGAGTAGTAGAAGGTTTAATAGAATTCAAATCTAGCATGTAAACATTATTAAATCTATCACTATTCAAAATAACAGTTCCATTCAGTCTAATAACACAACTAGTAGGCAAAAACTTTATATGATAGCCTTTGTCACAAAATTGACTTATGCTCAACAGATTGTGTTTCAAACCTTCAACCAATAGCACGTTTTCAATCACAAAGTTTCTAGAGTTTCCAATTATAACTGTACCGACCACTCTCTTGGTAGTATTATCTCCAAGTGTAACCTTGCCTCCATTCATGGCTTCCATCGATATAAATTGATTCATATCTCCAGTCATATGCTTTGAGCAGCCGCTGTCCAGGTACCAATTACTCTCACGAGGTCTTATGTGAGAGCGTTCCTGTAAAAAGATCAAATGTTAGTCTTGGGAACCCAAACAAGTTTGGGTTCTCTTCTTCACAATTTTAAACCAGATGCATGTGTGATATACTCTGATTTATGCACCTTAGGTCTCCACACTAAATGTGTTCTATATTTAAGTGTACAAGTGTGTGAAATATGTCCTAAACTACCACAAGAAAAATACTTTATCCCTGGAAAAGGATTCACCAACCTATTATTCCTGAAAATTTTCTTCTTAGATCTTGAATCAGTGATCTTGTAGTAGGATTCATGAAACTCTTCAAGTTTAGGTGGATTTCTATTTTCCTTAAGTGCTTTTATCTGAACTTTAAGATAAGCATTAGCACTTTCTAGAATCAAATTGTCAATCTTCAACTCATGTTCTCTAGAATCTGATTCATCCATAAAAGTCTTAAAATTATTTTCAAGTTCAGTGTGAGATGAAGACCAACTCCATGATTTTAGTGAGAGAAACTCATCACTGCACTTACTTTTGAATTTTTTTGGTAGTGAGAGAAACTCCAGGATTTTAGTCAGAGAAACTCAACATTTTTTTCAAATTCCTCCTTTCCCGCTACTGCCGGTTTCTCCGGTGGGGAGGTTTAGACATGGCAGCGGCCGATCTCCGGCCTCCATCAGCCTCATTATCCTCCCTTCCTTCTTCTTCAAGAGTGGATCATCAGAATTCTAAGGCTTTCGAGGACCTGATTGCTTCTGGAAAGTGCGGAATCTGCGATGCTGAAGAAATTCGAAGATGGAAAGCTAACGGAGAACTCGTCATTTCCGATCATGTTTGTTCTAAATTGAACTTGGTACATCATGTTGAAGGTAAGGGGAAAGAAATTTCATTAGTAATAGACTGTAAAACTCCTCGGTTTGTTAAATCTCCTAGATTTTCCTGTGCTAAATATGTGGATCCTGATGCTTCTCTTCTGGGATGAATATCTTTGTTAATAGAAATGGAATTTCAAATGCAATCCCTATCCCTGATAGTAACATAAATGCAAAATCCATGAACTCTATAAATAAAGATATTCTCCAGTCTTCCAATTTGGCTTTAAATTCGATCAATGGATCCGTTAATGACAAAATCAGATCTGCTGATTCTGTGAATGATAAAAATAAAATGCCTGAGAAATCTTCTTTGGTTAGCAACATGGATACTCCTTGGAGGAAACCACAGCATATTAAGCTTAATATAAATAATATCAAGGTGTCACTTACAGAGGATGCAAGAGTAGTTAAACTAAGAGAATCTTCTGAAGTTCTGAATGCTAAAAGACTAGAATTATCTTTGGCAGTTAAGGTCTTTGGCAGCATCCCTCCACCTCATGTTGTAGCTGGGGAATTAAGAAGGCAATGGTCTCCCTTCGGTCAATTTCATTTTATATCCTTAGGTAATGGATGGTACTTTGTTTCTTTCAAATCTTTGGAAAGCATGGAAGGAGTCTTATCGGGTGGCCCTTGGTTTGTAAATAATCACATAGTGGGTATGGAGAGGTGGGCACCTGATTTCTCCCAAGATTCTATGAAAGGTCTTACATCTCCTATATGGATCAGAATGCCACATTTGCCTCTGCAGTGTTGGGACGAAGAGAATGTGGCATTGATTGCCTCCGGGGTTAGAGTCCCCTTGATGTTGGATGGCAATATGTTCCATTGGGGGAGGAGAGAATTTGCAAGAGTATGTGTTCGGGTTGATCTTGGCAAACCTCTACCATTAGGAATTTGGGTGGAAGGAATGGCGAGTAGATTTTTTCAAAAGTTGGAGTATGAAAGAATCTCATCATTTTGTTATGGATGTGGCATGTTGGGCCATGATAGCAGTGGCTGCATTAACATAATTAAGGAGGTCAAGGTCTCCGAGAAATCTTCAATTTGTCAAAATGATATAGACCATTCAAAGTCAGTAAAGGAATTGCAAGTTGATGAAGCTTACGGCCCTTGGATACATGTTAACTATCATAAAAATAATAAGTCTTTTAGAGATAGGAAGGTTGTGAGATCAGCTCCTATCAAAAATTATAATCCTACTGTCTTACCGAGAGCTCCTTTATCCAAATTGAAGATGACAACTGACAGGTTAGTAGAGGCGGACAAGAACTATCAAAGCTCTCTTGAAGAGGGGGAAATTCTTCAGGCTGGAAATTTGGGATTGAAAATAGCAGAGGAGGTTGCTAGCATCCCGGTTGACAGCCTTCAGATTGATCAGGTTGCAGACAAGGTGTTAACTCCTTTACAGATTCCTAGTTCTATTATTGCAGCAAATAAATTCAAATCTTTAAGTGATAATTTGGAGGAAAATGTGGGTATACAAACTACCACCATAATTCATGAGCTTGAAATTGAACGTGAAGTCAAAAATAAGGATAGCAAAGAAATTATTGCGGATGTTAAAACTGGTAGCATCAAAAAGGCGGTGAAGAAGAAATCTGAGTTTAATAATGACTCCGCTAAAACCAAGCTTGCCAAGGAATTGAGGTCTCTCGGTCCGGTTAAAGGGGCTTCTCGAGCAAGAGGTATGGAGGGAAATATTAAAACAAGAAGTGGGGGCTTTTCCCCCTTAATTGATTAATGGAATCTGTTGCATTTTGGAATTGTAAAGGGGCCAACAAGAAAGAGGCCTTCCTCTATTTGAAAGGGTTTATTAAAGACCATAAAGTTTTCTTTGTTGGCTTGGTTGAGACTAAGATTTCTTTATTAGACAAATCAATGTTTCAAAAGCTGCTTGGCAATGATTGGGATTTTTTCATCTTCCCATCAATTGGCCAATCTGGTGGTATATTAATTATGTGGAGAGTGGATATGGCTAACTTTTCTATTGTTAAAACTTCAGATCAATGTGTTATTGGAGACCTTGAAGTTCACAATAAAGGTACATGGATGATTTCTACTGTTTATGGCAGAAAAGAGGTAACTAAGAGAAAGCTTTTGTGGAACTTTCTTAGTGAAGTTTCTCCTAGGAAACTACCTTCTATTATTGGAGGAGATTTTAATTGTATTTTATCTCAAGGAGACAAAAGGGGAGGCAAGAAATTTGTTTTTTCTAAAGGGTCTAAAGACATGATTGAATTCATGAATCTTTATGATTTCCATGACATTGGGGTGATTGGTCCAAGGTACACTTGATGTAATAACAAAAGTGGTGGAGGGAGGATTTTGGAAAGATTGGATAGATGTCTCCTTAATACTTTTGCTATGTGTAAGATTCATTTGGCAATGGAGAGGCATATTTCTCATGTGGCATCCGATCATTGTCCTATCATTTTGAAAATATTTGATTCTCCCATCAAAATTAAGAGCTCTCTTAAGTTTGAAGATGTTTGGACCTCTTTTCATGCCTCTACAGGTATTATCAAAAATGTTTGGAGGAAATCTTTCAAAGGTGTTGATATGCAGAGATTAAACAAGAAATGTAAGAAGTCTTTGAAGGATTTGTTTTATTGGAGCAAAACCAAAATGAAGGACTTCATGTCTCTTAAAGAAAGCTTAAAAAAAGACATTTTACTGCTTCAAGAGGAGGAAGCTTGTTGCGGCTGCCTTGATGATGCTAAATTGTTACTCTTAAGGAAGAAGGTGGGTGAGCTCAACACTCACCTAGCTAGACTTAATACATGGTGGAGACAAAGAGCTAAAGCTAAATAGATGGAGGAAGGGGATGCCAATTCTAAATTTTTCCATGCCTTTGCAAATGCAAGAAAAAATTCTAATTGGATCAAACGCATCAAGACACCATACGGGATTTTGGTTGACAAACCGAGTGAAATTGAGGAAGTCTTACTTGACTATTTCCAGTCCAATTGGGGCGAGAGAGATTATTCTTTACTCAATTGGCCGGCTCCTTGGAGGGTGTCGGAGGAAGATGACAAAAGAAGCTTAGAAGCTGATTTCTCTAATTTGGAAATCCTACATGTTATTAAAAGTTTGGGTGAGAATATATCGCTTGGAAGCGATGGAATTACTTATTCCTTCTTCAAAACATATTGGAACTTTGTTGGTGAAGATGTTTGTAAAGCTATTAACTGCTTCCTCTCCTCGGGAAAATTGTGTGATGAGTGGAAAGAGACCATAGTTGTCCTTATTCCTAAGGTTCAAGATCCGATCTCTCCAGCTGGTTACAGGCCGATTAGTCTTTGCAATTCTATATATAAGATAGCAGCAAAAATACTTGTTAATAGAATGCTCTTGGTGATTAACAAGGTGATATCAGAAGAGAAAGTTGCTTTTATTAAAGGAAGATGTATTCTGATCATATATTCTTGGCTCAAGAGGTTTGCAACAAGATTAGATTCTCCAATTCCAAAGAAGGATTTTTGTCAATCAAGATTGATACGGAACAGGCTTACGATAGCATGTGTTGGGCTACCTTGGAATAAATGATGCAGGTTTTGGGTTTCCCAACAAAATTCTCGGCTCTTGTGATGGAATGTGTCAAAAATCCAGCTTTTTCTATCATGATCAACGGAAGCAATTCTAGATGGATCAAAGGATGCTGTGGATTTCGGCAAGGTTGTCCACTCCCTCCCTACTTATTATTCTCACTTCTCAATTGCTGTCCAACTTGTTTTTGGAAAAAGGAATGGATATGGGAATCAAGGTCTCTAGTAAAGTTAACAGGATTTCTCATCTTTTGTATGCGATGACATTCTACTCTTCTCCAATGCTAAGGTGGAAAACATCAAATTGTTGAAAAGATTAATTCATGATTACTGTAATTGGACAGGGCAAAAGGTGAATTACCTCAAATCCTCTATTCTTATGGGGAAGAGTATTGGGAAAAGGAAGAAAAAGAAAATTTCCAAACTGCTTAATATTAAAATTATGGAGGAAATGGATTACTTTGGCATCAAATTAGTCTTGAGAAGATTGAAGAAATCTGATTTCCAAATCCTTTTGGATAAAGCTTCAAAGAAACTCAATGCTTGGGGGAATAGATTCATATCTATGGCTGGAAGAATTACTCTAATCAAGTCGGTGTTTCTTGCTTTACCCTTATTCATCTCTTCTCATTCCGTGGTTCCCTTGAGTATCTTGTATGAATTTGACAAGAATTGCAGAAATTTTATTTGGAATAAAAATAATGGAGCTCATGGCATCCACTATGTGGCATGGGAGGTAATGTGCAAACCTAAGGATTGTGGTGGCTTAGGGATTTTTTCTGCTGTCTCTAGAGTGGGCCCTCTTAAAGCTAGATTTGCTTGGAACCTTTTGGAAAATCCAAATTCTCTACTTAACAAAGTCTTAGTAGCTAAATATGGGAAGAACTGGTGGGATCATAATAGGATCAATAAGCCATCATCTACCTGGAAAATCATCATGGACGGTTGGAATAATCTTAAGGGAGTTCTTAGATGGAGTATTTCTACCGGCTCTATGATTGATATAAGGAAGGATGTATGGATCCTTGGTAAGAGTCTTGAAAAATGGCCAACATTTGTCACCAATTGGGAGGAAGAGCCTTCGACTATCAATAATCTCATTTCTAATGGAGCTTGGGATGTTCACAAACTTTCTCATTACTTTGGGGAGGATCTAGTAAAGTTGATCTCCCAAGTTCAGATATCGTAAAGATTGGAAGAAGACAAGTTGAATCTCGTTGCTAGGCTGTCTGGTAAGACTATCCCAGGTCTCTGCTCCATAAAGAAGTACGGTTTTCCATGGCAAGATATTGCAGAAAACTGGTTCTTCAAGATTAAACTCAATCCATGAGTAGAACTTCTCATTTGGAGGTTAACTTTGAATGCTATTCCTACCAACGATTTCTTGTTTTATAGAAGGCTGTCTCCTAACAATTCATGTCCTAGATGCGGTATTGGAGTATAAAATGTAGATCATTGTGTTGCTACTTGCCCGAAGCTGAAACATGTCATTCAAGTGTTGACTTCTTGGGGATTTTTTCTACTAGAGTTCTCTTCTTTTGATGATTGCATGAAAAGTCTTAAGTTAATATCTTCCAAGAATATATTCATGGTGCAAATGTATTTTGTTTTGGTCTTCCATTACTGGAATACTAGGAACTACGTCAAGCATGGAAAGGGGAACGAATCTGCCACAACTACTGCTGCTAAAGTCATTAGTTACATGGCTATTATGCACAAGGATAGGATCATCTTGGACAACTTGGGCAACTGGGATATCAATCAGCCACCTAGGCTGTCTAAACTTTGGTATCCCCCTCCACCCAATTGGTTGAAGATTAATATTGATGGATCCCTTCAAAACTCTTACATAGCTGGTGTAGGAGTAGTTATCCGTGATTGGAAAGGGAGGGTTTTAATGGCTTTTGGTTGTGGATATGTTCAATGGGATATTACGCAAGTTGAGCTATTGGCTTTTAAATCTTTAAGGAGATTCTTAAAAGATTGGATGCTTGAAGCTAATGGCATCATTATTGAAGGAGATAATCTCAACGTCATCAAATTTCTCCACATCTTGTATAGCAATCCGAATAAGGATTGGGAACAGCGTCTTGGTGAAGATCTCTTATTCTTCAAGGATTTAAATAGGATTTTATTCAAGTTTGTAAATAGAAATTGTAACAAGTTAGCTAATTATTGTGCTAACTTAGCTTGTGAATATGATTTCTTTTCGGAAGATATTAGTGACAATAATATTCCTCCTTCCTTTGTTCTTTTGTTGAAGGAGGAATGCGATTGTTTGGCTTTGTTTTAGTAGCTTGTATCTAGGTCTCTTTCTTCCTTTTTATTTTAATGCATTTGTCATTTCTTAAAAAAAAAAAAGGTTCTGTGTGAGATGATTTTAAAAGACTATGTTGTTTGTTTAAATCATCAAACTCATCGAACAAAGTCATGTGGTTGCTATCAATTAATACATGATCTTTCCTAAGATCTCATATTCTTTCTGCAGCTCTAAATAATCCAAATTTAATTTAGCATGCAGTTTTTTCAGTTTCCTATATGCTGTATGTATGCGTTCAGAAACTTCAAACAATTCTTCATAACTTAAGTCACGTACCTCTTCTTGATCTGATTGATCAAGATTGTCATCCATTAAGCACAAATTTGTGACTTCCTCTTATGGTGCAGTTTCTGAGGAATCTGAAGCTGAGTCCGCCCAAAATGCTCTTTGAAGTCTCTTTTTACCCCTTCTTTCCTTTAATTTCTCCTCGACCTTCTCCTTGCTAGGATTTCCTTTGAGATTGGGGCAATCTATCTTTATGTGTCCTGGCTTCCTGCACTCATAACATATAACTTTATTAAAAGCCTTAGCATTCTTTTGGAACCTTCCTTTATTCCACTATTGGCGTCTTCTCTACTTCCTTTTTAGGAAACTTCTGAATTGCCTTGTCATCAAGGCAATATCCTCTTCATCCTCAGGTAGTGACTGATCACTTTCAGAATCTTCCACCTTCAAAGTGATATTCTTCTCCTTTTGCTTCTCACCTGCATCAATCTGTCTTTGAGTCACAGATTGCTCGTAAGTAATTAGTGATCCAAGAAGATTGTCAACAGAATAAACATTCAGATCTTTAGATTCTGTTATTGTAGTTATCTTTGCATCATATGCAGTAGATAAACAATGAAGTATATTGTTAACTTTTTCTACATTTGTCAACTCCCTATCTAAAGCATGCAATAAAGTAGCTGTGTGTGTAAAACGTATGTACATGTCTGATATTGATTCATTCAGTTTCATGCGAAATAGTTCATAATCGTGCAAGAGAATGTTCAATCTAGTTTGCTTCACTTCATTTGTACCTTCATAAGTAATGCAAAGCCTATCCCAAATTTCTTTCATGATTTACATGTTGAAACACGCATGTAGTCTTCTGATTTTAAAGCATAAAAGAAACTATTCAAACACTTAGCATTTAGTTGGGCTAACTCACGTTCTTCTACAGTCCAGTTTGCAAAAGGTGTTTGAACTCTTATTCCTTCTACAATTCTAGTAGGTTTTGTATAACCATCCTGAACTAACATCCACATGCGATAGTCTACAGATTGTAGAAATGTAGACATGCGAGTTTTCCAAAAATCAAATGGAATATTGTCAAACAAAGGTGGTCTAGTGATCGAGTAACCTTCCATAGTATTTCTATTTCCAAAATTAGCCATGATCGAATTTCTAGAAGTATTTTAAACAGTGATTTTTTAAATTAGCTTTGATACCACTTGAAAGTGCGAATAGGTTGTTAGACCTATTGCTCACGTCCCTAGGCTAACCAAGAGGGGGGGTGAATTGGTCCTTTAAAAATTTACTCTTGGGATTTTGGAAAATTTTAAAGCTAATCGTACAGTACGATATTACTTCGTACAGTATGAACAGAATTGATTTTAGTGCTTTATTTAAATACAGAAATTCAACCACAAACAAAATAAATTATAGAAAAATAAAATTTGAAAAAGTAAACAGTGAACAGAAAACACCAGAATTTATAGTGGTTTGGTCAAACACGACCTACAGCCACTCCCTAGAGACTCCTTCTCTAGGTATTGCACTAAACTCAAGTGACTCTCCTTTTTCCCCCACAGCAAGGTGGAGATCCTTTACAAAATCTCTTTCACCAAACCCGGTGCGACAGAGAATCGTCATCCTTTTCACCCTCCAAGAGTGGCAGAGAACCGTCATCCTTTTCACCCTCCAAGTGCGGCATAGAACCATCGTCCTTTTCACCCTCCAAGTATGACAGAGAATTGGAATCCTCTCGAACAACACTCTTGCAAAAGTCTCCAAGGAACTAGGAAGATGCTTGAAGAATAAGTAAAAGAAATTCTCACAATTGGATAACCTTATGAATCCCCTCACAATTTTCTCTTGAAAGATCTCTCAATACTGACTCCCAAACACTCTCCCAATCACTCTCCTTAGACTTCTCAAAAGAATTTTCACAGAAGGATTTTTTCTTCAGTCAGTTTTAAGTCATTTATATAATTGGGACAAGAAAAACCATCCAAAAACTGAATTTTCAAGTTTAATCCATGTCGATCGTCCCGTACGATCGACGATCGTACTGTACGAATAGTTCAAAACATTGAACGATTCGTCCCGTATGACTCATGAGACGAACAAGTCAGAGCCATTCGTACGAATATTTTGTCCCGTATGAACTCTTGGACGATCAAGTCAGAGCACTTTGTATGACCATTTCATCCCAGACAAACCCTTGGACGAACAAGTCAGAGCACTTCGTACGTACAGATCATCCCGGATGAACCCTTAGACGATCAAGTCAAAGCGCTTTGTATGCTTAGTTCGTCCCGTACGAACCTTTGGATGAACAAGTCAGAGCTCTTCGTACGCTTAGTTCATCCCGTACGAACCCTTGGACGAACAAGTCAGAGCAGTTCGTACAGCAAAAAATCATGTCTGAAAGGTATTTCGTACTGTACGAACATGCCTTAGAAAACTTTTCTTGCCATATGGGTTCGATATGGAGGACATATTCTACAAATCATCCCGTACGATATCAAATCATACTGTACGATCAGTTTAAAAATTTAAGTTTTTTACTCCCCCATAGTGTATGTGTGCACAGTTATCCAACTTACAATCACACTCTCACAGACTCAAGAAAAAGAAAATTTACAGACTTCATTTACAGTGAACAAGTGAACTTGAAGTCTTCAGCAATCGGGAGTGTGAATTTTCTGAAAAATACTTTAGTACACACAACAAAACTCAAATAATTATTAGGAGAAGAATTAAAACAAACAATAAACTTTTGTAATCATCAAAAACATAACTTGGATTAGAATTTACTTGAACAAACAAATGTACCCAAATCATAACAAAAAGAATTTCCAATTTTGGGCTCATTTTGTGCCTCTTGTCATTTTTGCAAGCTTGCCTTCTTTCAAAATCTTTAACTATTCTTAGTTATGACATTATCTTCCAAATATTAAAAAAAATTCCTTTCTTATATAAGGAAAAGTAAGCCACAAAATAGAATCCTATCCATATACTATATGCAAATAACATGGTTAAAAAATTTGAAAGAGATTCATTGACTTGGAACATCATTCATATGAGATAGATTACTGTAGGAAAGATAAATTAAATCTCTATTTTCAATTCTAATTTTTAATTTGAAATAAATTTTTATTCAAAAAGAAAATACATCACTATATGAGTTAGAGGAAGAGGAACAATCATCAATGTTTCTTTCTTTAACTGTATTTAGAGGAGTCAATCACTGCTTATATATTCCTAAATAAAAATAAGGCAAACTGGCATTTGAAACACAAACTCAAAAGAAGGAAGTGAGTAGTGATTTGATTCTTTAAAACACTTAAAAGAAAATAACATTAAATCAAAAGCATAAAGCAAAAAATCATAAGTTTAAGCAATCTTACACCTAAAAAAGAAACAAACACAAAAATAAATTAAAAACAAACAAAAATTAAGCTAATTAGAAATAGAAAGCAGTAATTTCAAGCATGAATGTCCATTACACCTAATCTGGTTCTTAAGATGCTGAAAGTTTCAAAGGCCAGTGGTTTTGTAAGGATATCAACAAGTTGGTTTTCAATGGCTACATGGTGTAGCTCTATGTCTCCTTTTGTAACATGGTCCCTAATAAGTGGTACCTTATGTCAATATGTTTGGTCCTGGAGCGTTGGATTGGATTCTCTTAAATATAGATGGTAATAGTGTTATCACATAGGATTGAAATTATGCCTACAGGTAATCCTAAATCTATAATTTTTTTCTTTAACCAATGGACTTGGGCCACACAACTTCCTAAGGCTATGTATTTAGCTTCGGCAATGGACAATACAATTGAGTTCTATTTTCTATTGGACCAAGAGGCTAAAGATTGTCCTATAAATTGATATGTTCTAGAAGTGCTTTTTTTATCAACTCGACATCCTACAAAATCTGAATCAGAATATCCTATGATTTTAAAGGAGGTGTTATGCCTTGGATATCAGATTCTAAGTCTTTAGTTCCTAAGAGATTTTAATAATTCTCTTAACAGCAGTCAAGTGGGACTCTTTTGGATCAGCTTGAAATCTAGTACAACAATAAACACTAAATATAATATCAGGTCTACTAGTATTCAAGTGAAGTAGTGATCCAAGTATCCCTCTATATTTCTTTTGATCAATAGATTTTCCATTTGAATCCTTATTTAACTGACCAGTGGAACTCATGGGAGTGTTGATTTGCTTGGCTTTATTCATTTCATATTTCGTAAGGATATCCTTAATGTATTTTGATTAATTAAGGAAATTTCAATCATCCTGTTGCCTTATGCTAAATCCAAGAAAGTAAATCAATTCTCTCATCATACTCATCTCAAACTCCTTACTCATTATTTTTGAAAATTCATCACATAGATTTTTATCAAAAGATCCAAATAGAATATCATCAACATAAATTTGGACAACCAGTAGTTAATCTCCTACCTTATTCAAAATAGGGTGGTGTCTATGCTCCCCTTAACAAAGGTTCTTTCTAGTAAGAATATGCTTAGCCTTTTATACCATACCCTAGTGCTTATTTTAGTCCATATAATGTCTTTTTCAATTTGAATATATGATCAAAAAATTGTGAGTTTTCAAAGCCTGGGCATTATTCAATATACACATCTTCTTTCATTACCCTATTTAAAAAGGTACTCTTAAATCCATTTGGTATAATTTGAGTCCCTTAAAATAAGCAATGGCTAGTAGCACCTTAATGGCTGCTAATCTAGCTACAGGGGCTAAGGTCTCTTCAAAATCAATTCCTTCTATCTGGTTATACTCCTTAGCCACTAATCTTATCTTATTTCTCACAACCACACCAGAATCATTCATTTTATTATTGAAAACCCATTTAGTGCCAACCATACTTTGGTCCTTAGGTCTTTCAACTTGCTCCCAAACATCATTCCTCACAAATTAATTTAACTCTTCTTATATGGCTAGGATCTAGAATTCATCAAATAGGGCTTGATTTATATTGGTGGGCTTAATCATTGAGATGAAGGCAGAGTGGTTAACTTCCTTTCTAAGTCCATGCCTAGTTCTAACAACTTCAGATGGGTCTCTTAAGATTAGTTCTTTTGGATGACTTGAAGAATATCTCCACTCTAGGCAGTACATTTTCTGGTTCTACCCTTTCCTCCAGATTTGTAGGTTCTACTCCTTGGGTGACTTCTACTATTTCTTCTTCTTCCACCCTAGACCCACCAGAATTATCTGATTCATCAAAATTAATATGAGTGGTCTCCTCTACTACTAGTGTCCTTTTATTGAAGACTTTATAGGATTTTCCACCATTTGAGTAACCTAGGAACACACCTTCATCAGATTTTGGGTCAAACTTTCCTAGTTGAGACTTCCCATTATTTAGAATGAACACTTTATATCCAAAAACATGAAGGTGAGAGAGGTTGGGTGTCCTACCCTTAATGATTTCATAGGTTGTCTTATTCAGGTTAGATCTAAGATTAACCCTACTCAGAACATAACTGGTTGTATTCACTGCTTCTACCCAGAAATATTTAGGAAGTGAGTATTCAGCTAACATGACTCTGGCGACTTCTACCAGGGTCCTGTTCTTCCTCATAGCTTCCCTATTTTGTTGAGGGGTTCTAGGAGCTAAAAGATTATGATCTATCCCTTGCTCCTTACAGTAAGATTCAAAATTTACATACTCAAATTCTCCATTGTGGTCACTATGAATGGTTAAGATTTTACAACCTAGTTTCCTCTGAATCCAAGTGGAAAAAGATCTATACTCCTTGAATGATTCACTTTTATGAGATAGGAATCTAACCCAAGTAAACCTCAAATAATCATTAACAATCATATACCCATAGAATTTCCCTCCTAGGCTTGCAGTGCTGACAGGTCTAAAGAGATCAATATGAAGGACTTCTAAGGGTTTGCAAGTGGTAATGTCCTTGATTAAATGGAGGGAGCATTTGACTTATTTTTGTAACTAACAGCCATCACACAGGTGGTCCTTAGTGAACTCTAGTTTGGGAATACCTCCCACTAAGTCTTTTTTGGTGATTTTTCTAAGGCTTTTCATGCTTGCATGACACACTCTTCTATGCCATAATATGGACTCATCAGTATTATTTTTAAGCAAAGAGAAGTATAAAATTTAAAGTAATTAAGATCAAGCATGTAGACATTATTGATTCCCCTTCCCTATAAAATAATTTTATTATTTAAGCTTATTATGCAGTTGGTAGACAGAAATTTTATGCTGAACCCTTTATCGTAGAGCTGGACAATGCTAAGCATATTATTTTTCAAGCCATCTACAAGTAAAACATTTTTAATGATAAAATTCTTTGAATTGCCAATTATACCTGAGCCCGCCACTCTCCTGGAGGTGTTATCTCCAAGTGTCACCTTGCCTCTTGCCCTAGCCTCCAGTGAAATGAATTGATATGTATCTCCAGTCATGTGCCTTGAACATCTGCTATCAAGGTACTACATACTCTCACAAGGCCTTTTGTGAGATTACTCCTACAAAATCATCAGATGTCAGATTTGGGAACCAAAAGAAGTTTGGGTTCCACCTTATGGAATGTGGGATTAAATGCTTGCATGATATGCTATGAATTTTGCAATTTTAGTCTCCACACCAAATGTGTTCTACGGTGAATAGTGTAAGTATGGGAGATATGTCCTGGTGTGCCGCAAGAAAAATATCTAACACCAGGAAAAGGATAACTAATCTATGTGGGTGATGGTGCCTCTTTCTAGGTTTGAATGCATACTGTGGTGATAGTTTATGAAATTTAGTAAGTGAAGGTGGTGTTTTATTTTCTTTCAAAGTAGTTAACATTTCTTGCAAAAATTTGTTTGCATTTTCAAGAATTGAATTATCCATTTTTAATACATGCTCCCTACTGTCAAATTCAGATGCAATATTTTCTAATTCTTTAAATACATTTATAATTCTTTTTTTCTTTTGAAAATGCAAGAAGCAATTTTATTGATTCAACTACTTAAAAGCATATTCCTCCTTTAACAGAGCTAAAAAGGAAGGAGGAATATTATTCTGAGAAACATCATCCAAAAAAAAAGAAGAATTAAGAGCATAGTTAGCGCATAAATCAGCTAACTTATTACATTCTCTCTTAGAGAAAGAAAAAATAAATTGCTTAAAACTAGATAGAAAATCTAAATCCTTATTATTTAGAAAGTCTTCTACAAGAATTGGATTCTTCAAAGAATTTTGAAAAATTTTGATGACATTGAAATTATCACCATCAATCACAAATCCTTTTACATCAAACATCCAATCATGAATGTAATTCCTCAAACCAAGAATAACTAAGATCTCCAACTGAGAGAAACCCCAATGAAGGCAGCTAAAACCAATACCAGCAAAGAAGCGACCTTTGAAATCCCTGAAGACTCCTCCTATACCAGCCTTATTGTTTGATTGCACCGAAGCATCTACGTTTACCTTAATCCAACTGTTGCAAATCTGGTTTTGATGATGACAAACATGTTTCCAGTGTGTTTTGCTTGGCTAATCTATTTCAGGCACAAAAGACCACGAGACACTCAAGCCAACTCAAGATCGGGTCCAAGTGTGTCAAATGTATGATTTTTCCTTTTATTGAGTCAATTGTAATGTAACTGATTCCCTAGCTAAGTAACCTTGCACACACACACTCAGGGAGAGAGATTGAGTGAATTTGAGTTTCTGTTAAAAATTTGTTCAGATCGTCCTGGACGATTTTCATATCATCCTGGACGATCCAGCCAAAACAGAAACCCTAATTAGGGCGACTAAGTTAAGAGGGTATGATTAAGCAGATCGTCCTGGACGATCTCCGGATCGTACGGGTTGATATGCCCAAATCAGAAATTCTCAGCCGCTAGATTAAGTTAGGCAAGTTTTATTTTAAGTATTTTGGTCTGATCGTCCCGGACGATACGTGTATCGTCCTGGACGATTCACTACAATCATGCCTAAATTAGTCTGGTAATTAAGGAAAGCAATCAATCAGGCTGAAACAGCTGAATTTGAACTGATCGTACAGGACGATCTATCGATCGTCCTGGACGATCTTGGCTGACCAGTTGTGATTTAGGGCAAATTTTAAGCCCTCCTATAAAAGAACTTTTCCAAAATTAAGAACAATCTTTTGCTGCCTTCCTTCCCTGAGAAACCCTAGAGAGAGAGAGAGTTGGGAGAGAGAGAGAGAAGATCTTGTGAGGGGGAGTTAGTGAGGGATTCACTAAGGTTGCTCCAAGCACGGATCAGAGTCGTCTTCTCCGCTCGTCGTCTTTCGTCTAGTCGGTGTTCGTCGTGGGAGGATCGTTCGTAAGAAGATCCGGGGTTCTCTGCCCGCTTCAGGTGGAAGCAAAAGGAGTTCGAAGGTTCTCTGCCTACTTCAGGAGGAAGCGAAAGGAGTTCGAAGGTTCTCTGCCTGCTTCATGAGGAAGCGAAAGGAGGTCGGGTTCTCTGCCTCACCGTGTGGTGAAAAGGAGGTGTTTGTACAGGCTTCTCCGCCTTGCTGTGGGAGCAAAAGGAGAGACACTTTTTGTTTAGTGCAATACCCGGAGGGGAGGCTCCGGGGGAGTGGACGTAGGTCAAGTTGACCGAACCACTATAAAATCTGGTTTGCTTTTCCGATTCAGTTTTGCACTTTACTTTTCTGATATTAACTGGTTGGGTGAATATCTGTGGTTAATCTTTTTATCATTATTTTAATTCGTTTCCGCTGCACGTTATAAAAAGATTTTCATTGTTATTGTGAAATTTTTAAATAACCAATTCACCCCCCCTCTTGGTTAGCCTCGGGACTAGTTCACTAGGGCTTAACATCCCTATCGAACTTTCAAGTGGTATCAGAGCGGGATTTAATATTTAGGTTTAAAAACTGTTGAATTTGATCCATGGCTAACTGTAACAATCATAATACTGCTGAAGGATATTCTATTACAAGGCCACCGTTGTTTGATAATATTCCTTTTGATTTTTGGAAAACACGCATGTCTACTTTTCTGCAATCTATTGATTATCGTATGTGGATGTTAGTTAAGGATGGATACGAACCACCTTTTAGATTGATTAACAATGTGAAAACTGAACTGCCTTTTGCTGATTGGACATTTTATGATCGTGATTTAGCACAGTTAAATGCAAAATGCTTGAACTGTTTCTTTTGTGCTTTAAAATCTGAAGACTATATGCGTGTTTCTACTTGTGCAACGGGAAAGGAAATCTGGGATAGATTATGCATAACATACGAAGGTAAAACTGAAGTCAAACAGTCTAGGTTAAACATCTTGTAACATGATTACGAACTTTTTCGCATGAAACATAGTGAGACTATTTCAGAAATGTACACAAGGTTCACTCAGATTATTACCTCTTTGCATGCTCTAGGTAGAGAACTGACTAACTACGAAAGAGTGAACAAAATTCTTAGATGTTTGCCTGCTTCTTATGATGCTAAGATTACTGCTATTACTGAATCTAAAGATTTAAATACTTACTCTATTGACAGCTTACTTGGATCACTCATTGCTTACGAGCAAGGGGTGAACCAAAGGCAACTTGATGCAAGTGAACGCAAGAAAGAGAAGACAGTGGCACTAAAGGCCAAGGATTCAGATGCTAGCACTTCCGGGTCTGATAGCGATGATGTTGCCTTAATCACAAGGCAATTCAAAAGCTTTCTAAGGAAGAAACATAAGAACTATCAGAAGTGGAACAAGGGTAAGTCCAATAAAAATTTTAAGGGTTCATCTGATTCTTTTTGTTTTGAATGCAGGAAGTCTGGACACATTAAGGCTGATTGTTCTATACTTAAAGCTCACCCAAGCAAGGAGAAGGGTGAGGAGAAACCAAAGTTCAGAAAGGACAAGAAGCGGATTCAGAAGGCGTTCTGGGCAGACTCTGCATCTGACTCTTCTGAGACTGAAGCTGAAGAGGAGGAAACAAACTTATGTCTGATGGCTGATGATCACCCTGGTCAGTCGGACCAGGAAGAGGTATGTGAGCTGACTTACGATCAATTATTTGAAGTTTCTGAAAGAATTCATTCATCGTATAGGAAGCTTAAGAAAACTCATGCTAGTTTGAAATTAGATTACTTAACTTTTTAAAAAGAGCATGATTCTGTAGTTAAAGATCATTCCACAATTGATTCCAATCACATGTCTTTGCTTGATGAATTCGATGAGTTGAATAAAAAATATTCTGATTTAGTGTCTGAGCATGATTCATTGAAAACTACGCATGTGGACTTAGAAAGAGCTTTTAAAGAGTTAGATACAATGGCATGTGAAGTAGAAAGTAGCAATGGAACCTTGAAATTTAAAATTGCAAGTTTAAATAAAGAAAATGAGTTTTTGAAAGTAAAGATCAGTACTTTTGAAAAGAACAAAACACCGCCTACTTTTGAACAGTTTTATGCACCGCCACCTTTTGAAAAATCTATTGCAAGTTCTTCAAAGCATGTTTCATATACATCAAGGAAGAGGCATTATCATCCACGTAGATTAGTTAACCCTTTTTCTGGTGTTAGATATTTTTCATGTGGCATGTTAGGACATATTTCTCACACCTGCACTGTTCACCATAGTACACACTGGGTGTGGAAACCCAAACTGCCTGTTTCATAGCACAGCACGCATGCATTGCATTCTTCTTTTCATAAGAAGGAACCCAAACCTGTTTGGGTTCCTAAGACTGACGTTTGATACTTTTGTAGGTGTGCTCTCACACAAGACCTCGTGAGAGCATGTGGTACCTGGACGGCGGATGTTCTAGACATATGACTGGAGATGCAAATCAGTTCATTTTGCTGGAGGCCAGAGCTGGAGGCAAGGTTACACTTGGAGATAACACCACCAGAAAGGTGGTAGGCTCAGGTATAATTAGTGATTCCAAGAATTTTATGATTGATAATGTTTTGCTTGTAGATGGACTGAAACACAACTTGTTGAGCATCAGTCAACTCTGTGACAAGGGATACAGCATCAAGTTCCTGCCCACTGGCTGCATTTTAAGCTTAAATGATGAAGTTATTTTGCAGGGGCAAAGGATCAACAACGTCTACAAGCTGGATGTAAGTAGCATTAAATCTGATAATTCAATTTGCTTAAAAACTGCTACTGATGAGTCTTAGTTATGGCATAGGAGATTGTGTCATGCCAGTATGAAAACCCTTAGGAGAGTCACCCAAAAGGACTTAGTTAGAGGTGTGCCCAAGCTTAAGTTCACTAAGGATCACCTGTGTGATGCCTGTCAGTTGAGGAAGCAAGTCCAGTCCTCTTTTCACTCTGTTAAGGACATTACCACCTCTAGACCTTTAGAAGTTCTTCACATGGACCTCTTTGGACCCATTAGCACTGCCAGCTTAGGGGGGAGAGTCTATGGTTTTGTGATTGTGGATGATTATTCGAGTTCACTTGGGTTAAGTTTTTGTCACATAAATCTTAGTCATTTGATGAGTTTAGATCCATCTCTACTTGGATTCAGAAGAAGTTAGGATGTGAGATTATTACCATCCATAGTGATCACGGAGGGGAGTTTGAAAATGAAAGATTTGGAAGTTTTTGTGAGGATCATGGGATTAGTCATAATTTTTCAGCTCCTAGGACCCCTCAGCAGAACGGGGTAGCTGAAAGGAAGAACAGGACCTTAGTGGAAGCCGCTAGAGCCATGCTTGCCGAGTATTCACTTCCAAAATACTTTTGGGCTGAAGCGGTGAACACTGCCTGTTATGTGCTGAATAGGGTGAATGTGAGAGTTAAACTGAACAAGACACCTTATGAGATCATTAAGGGTAGAACTCCAAATCTGTCCCACCTCCATGTCTTTGGCTGTAAGGTTTTCATTCTGAACAACGGGAAGTCACCCTTAGGAAAATTTGACCCCAAATCTGATGAAGGAGTGTTCTTAGGATATTCAAGTGTGGGGAAATCCTTTAGGGTGTTCATTAGGAGGACTTTGGTGGTGGAAGAAACAACCCATGTAGTGTTTGATGAATCTGATCCTAAGGAGTCTAGATCTGAAGTAGAAGATGAAGAGATTGTTAAGGTTACCCAAGGAGTTGGAAATACAAATTTGGAGGAAAGGGTAGAACCTCAAACTGAGTTGCCTAGAGATTGGAGATATTCTTCGAGTCATCCTAAAGAACTGATCTTAGGAGACCCTTCTGAAGGTATTAGGACTAGGCATGGACTTAGGAAGGAAGTAAACCATTCTGCCTTTATCTCAATGACTGAACCCACAAACATCAATCAAGCCTTATCGGATGAATTTTGAATTTTAGCTATGCAGGAAGAATTGAATTAATTTGTAAGGAATGATGTTTAGGAGTTAGTAGAAAGACCTAAAAATCAAAGTATTGTGGGAACCAAGTGGGTCTTTAAGAATAAGATGAATGATTATGGTGTGGTGGTGAGCAATAAGGCAAGATTGGTGGCTAAGGGGTATAATCAGATAGAAGGGATGGATTTTGAGGAGACTATTGCCCCTGTAGCTAGATTGGAAGCCATTAGAGTGCTACTAGCCTTTGCCTGTTATAAGGGATTTAAGCTGTTTCAAATGGATGTCAAGAGTACCTTTTTAAATGGGGTAATTAAAGAAGATGTTTTTGTAGAACAACCCCCAGGTTTTGAGAGTTCCCAATATCCAAGTCATGTCTATAAATTAAAAAAGGCCCTATATGGATTGAAAAAGGCACCCAGAGCTTGGTATGAGAGGCTTAGCACATTCCTGTTAGAAAGAGAGTTTGTTCAGGGGAGCGTAGATACCACCCTTTTTCTGAGGAAATTAGGAGATGACTTACTCATTGTCCAGATCTATGTTGATGATATAATTTTTGGATCTTCTGATAAATATTTATGTGAAGAGTTTTCTAAAATAATGAGTAAGGAGTTTGAGATGAGTATGATGGGAGAATTGTCCTACTTTTTGGGGTTTAGCATAAGGCAAACGGATGATGGAACCTTTCTCAATCAATCAAAATACACTAAGAACATTTTGAAGAAATATGAAATGGACAAAGCCAAGCCAATCAGTACTCCCATGCCCTCCTCAGTTCAGTTAGATAAGGATTCAAATGGAAAATTTGTTGTTCAGAAGAAGTATAGAGGGATAATAGGTTCACTGCTTTGCCTGACTGCTAGCCGACCTGATATCATGTTTAGTGTCTATCTTTGTGCTAGGTTTTAGACTGATCCTAAAGAGTCCCACCTGACTGTTGTTAAGAGAATTCTTAGATATCTTTTAGGAACCCCAAACCTAGGAATTTGGTACCCTAGGCACAGCACCTCTTTTGCGATCATTAGATATTCTGATTCTGACTTTGCGGGGTGTAGGGTGGATAGGAAGAGTACTTCTGGGACTTGTTAATTCATAGGACAGTCGTTAGTCTCCTGGTCCAGTAAAAAACAGAACTCAGTTGCACTTTCCACTGCTGAAGCTGAGTACATTGCCTTAGAAGTTGTGTGGCCCAAGTTCTTTGGTTGAAGCAACAAGTCTTGGATTTAGGAGTACTTGTTGGCACAATTTCTATTCTGTGTGATAATACTAGTGCCATCTGTATCTCTAAAAATCCAATCCAACATTCTAGGACCAAACACATTGATATTAGGCATCACTTCATTAGGGACCATGTTACAAAAGGGGACATTGAGCTACATCACGTAGCAACTGAAAATCAGCTGGCTGACAGATTCACTAAACCACTGGCCTTTGACTCATTCAACATTTTGAGAACAAGATTAGGAGTGATTGATATAAATTCTTAATTCTGATGACTGCTGATTTATGATTGTTCTGACTGGTATTTCTGATTTCTGTTAGTTAGTTTTTGTATTCTGATTTCTGATTTCTACTAGTTAGTTTTGGTATTCTGATTTCTGATTTCTGTTAGTTAGTTTTGGTATTCTGATTTCTGATTTCTGTTAGTTAGTTTTGGTTTAATTAATTGCTTTCAGTTGATTTTATTTCTTCTGCTAATTTCTATGTTAACCTTACTGTTAGGTTGATTTGAGTATTTACTTTGCTGTGTTTTTCTACCTGTTTTTATTTATTGGTTCATATCTTGCACTTACTGTTTTATGCTTTTCAAGATCTGATCACCGCTCACTACTTCTGATGATCTAAATTTTTGACTGGGAGTTTTTACCTTATTTTGGTTTGGAAGCTGGTAAGCAGTGATTGATTTCGCTGAATCTGTTAAAGGGAAGAAACATTGATGATCGTTTCTCTTCCTCTAACTTCTTTACTGGTGTATGGTTTCTTTTGAATAAAAATCCTCTTCAAAATTAAAATGTTAGTTTTTGAAATAGAAATTATTTTATCTTCCTACAGTAATCTGCCTCATATCAATAGTGTTTTTCAAAGTCTGGAGTCATTAGTTTGATTTTCTAAACCAAGTGATTGCATTTATCATATGTTGTATGGCTTTTGTTTTGTGAATCGTTCTTCCTTACTGTGGAGAGTCATCTCCTATGTCTGGAAGATAATCTCACAGCTGAGACTCTTTTAGTGATTATGAAAAGGAGAAAGCTTATAAAAGATGCGCAGTGCGTCAGATAATTTGAAAAAGAGGCATAAAATGAGCCCAAAACTAAAAAGATGCGAAATTGCCAAATTGGATACACAAAAGTGTATCAAAAATCAAAAGATGCGCAAAGCGCCAACCAATTTGAAAAAGAGGCACAAAATGAGCCCAAACCAAGCTTTCTTCCTTTTCAGATTATTAAATGTCTTAGAAAAATCTGTGCGCCACTTAATATTTTCAAAAGCTTGAGTCTTGAAAATCCTGATTTCTGATTTTTTACTTTGTAATACTATTATATCAGATATTTTTCTGGAACGAGGCTTGAAAGGATTTCTTTTCAAATCTAATGTCTTTTATTCTGAATCAGATTTTTGTTTTGAAAGAGGTTTGCATCGATAAGGTGCCCGGGGTCGGAGCTACGAACGTTGATTATTTCCAACCTTTTTTGGATTTCAGCGCTGTCAATCATCCTGTCATTGGTTTTCGAATCTAAAGTCAAGGAAAAAATTCTGATTTTCTCGAGCAGCTTAATCAAAAAAAAAATGCTTCTATGTGTTTTTGCGGTCAATTTTATTCATCTTTTTGTTATTTTGATTTCGTGGTTGTGTTTTTGGATCCTGATCGATCAACTTCATCCTTTTCTGCTTTTCTTCACATCGTCCTGGACGATACACCGATCATCCTGGACGATCCTCTTCGTCCTGGACGATCCAAAAATCATCCTGGACGATTCATTCAAAATCATATCCTTCGCATTGCCTCTCCCCTTGACCACCTGGTGCAGTGCTTTGACCAGTGGGATGCCCGTTTTGACTCCTACGTGGTTGCCCAGGAGCAGTGGATCAATGAGGACCTCCAACGCTTCACGGACTATGCTGCACAGCAGCAACAGCAGCATGACCAGGACATGGCCTGGTTCGGAGCTCAATTTCAGGTCATTCACCATTACTTCAACGCTCCACCACCACCTCCTCCTTCCGATCAGGATCCACCTCTGTTTTAGTTTCCTGGTTTTGTAGTTATTCTCTTCTATATTTTATTTCCGTGTTCAATTTTTTTTTTCTCCTCCTTTTTGTGATGTCAAAAGGGGGAGTCAGTTGTAGCGTGTCTGTTTCTGTTTTATGAGTCATGGTTCCTGTATTGTGGTAGTTATTAAATGAAAATTTAGAAAAATGTTTGTTGTGTTTGATCTCCTAGTTTACTTTTATTTGCAGACTACTTTACAAATGTTTGCCATCATCAAAAAAGGGGAGATTGTTACAAATCTGGTTTTGATGATGACAAACATGTTTCCAGTGTGTTTTGCTTGGCTAATCTGTTTCAGGCACAAAAGACCGCGAGCCACTCAAGCCAACTCAAGATCGGGTCCAAGTGTGTCAAATGTATGATTTTTCCTTTTATTGAGTCAATTGTAATGTAACTGATTCCCTAGCTAAGTAACCTTGCACACACACACTTAGGGAGAGAGATTGAGTGAATTAGAGTTTCTGTTAAAAATTTTGTTCAGATCGTCCTGGACGATCCAGCCAAAATAGAAACCCTAATTAGGGCGACTAAGTTATGAGGGTCTGATTAAGCAGATCGTCCTGGATGATCTCCGGATCGTACGGGACGATATGCCCAAATCAGAAATTCTCAGCCGCCAGATTAAGTTAGGCAAGTTTTATTTTAAGTATTTTGGTCTGATCGTCCAGGACGATACGTGTATCGTCCTAGACGATTCACTATAATCATGCCTAAATTAGTCTGGTAATTAAGGAAAGCAATTAATGTTTAATTGATACGATCACATCATCCTGGACGATCGCAGGATCGTCCCGGACGATCATGATCGTCTAGTGCATTTCAGCTGTACGACCCGAACTGTGTACAGGATGATTTGGGGCCTTTTTTAACTAATCGTATAGGACGATGTCCCTATCGTCCTGGATGATCAAGTCATTTTTTGGTCGTCCAGCACAGATTTCTCTGGATGACCCGAACTGTCTTCTGGATGATTTGCCTCGATTTGCACTAATCATCTCGGACGATCGCAGGATCGTACGAGACGATATGAACAACTTTTTCTACTGATCGTCCAGAAGAGCCTAATCGTCCAGGCTGAAACAGCTGAATTTGAACTGATCATACAGGACGATCTGGACGATCTTGGCCGACCAGTTGTGATTTAGGGCAAATTTTAAGCCCTCTTTTAAAAGAACTTTTCCAAAATTAAGAACAATCTTTTGCTGCCTTCCTTCCCTGAGAAACCCTAGAGAGAGAGAGAGTTGGGAGAGAGAGAGAAGATCTTGTGAGGGGGAGTTAGTGAGGGATTCACTAAGGTTGCTCCAAGCACGGATCAGAGTCATCTTCTCCGCTCGTCGTCTTTCGTCTAGTCGGTGTTCGTCGTGGGAGGGTCGTTCGCAAGAAAATTCGGTGTTCTCTGCCTGCTTCAGGTGGAAGCAAAAGGAGTTCGAAGGTTCTCTGCCTGCTTCAGGAGGAAGCGAAAGGAGTTCGAAGGTTCTCTGCCTGCTTCAGGAGGAAGCGAAAGGAGGTCGGGTTCTCTGCCTCACCGTGTGGTGAAAAGGAGGTGTTTGTACAGGCTTCTCTGCCTTACTGTGGGAGCAAAAGGAGAGACACTTTTTGTTTAGTGTAATACCCTGAGGGGAGGCTCCGAGGAGTGGACGTAGGTCAAGTTGACCGAACCACTATAAAATCTGGTTTGCTTTTCTGATTCAGTTTTGCACTTTACTTTTCTGATATTAACTGCTTGGGTGAATATCTGTGGTTGATCTTTTTATCATTGTTTTAATTCGTTTTCGCTGCACGTTATAAAAAAATTTTCATTGTTATCGTGAAATTTTTAAATAACCAATTCACCCCCCCCCCCCCCCTCTTGGTTAGCCTCGGGACTAGTTCACTAGGGCTTAACATCCCTATCGAACTTTCACCAACAAGGAGGAGGAGGATGCCAAGAAGATTGAGATAGCTTACATAGCTAATTAGCATCCCAGTTATCCTTAATCAGACAAGAATGAAATGAAGAAATAGCCTGCATGATAGAATTTGTAGCAATGATAGAATACCTATCTTCCATACCTCCATAAACTAACTTGTTCCTGCTTTTCAAGCAAAAGAACACCACAAAACAAAATAAATTGCCAAGAAAAGAATTCACATCAGCAAGTTTACTCAAAACCCAATAACAATCACTCAGGGAATCAAAAAGAAGAATAAGAAAATTCCAATCAGCAAGCAGTTTCACCCCTTTTTTTACCATATAGCATTGGACAGCAACATGTTCTACATTTTCCACCACCACACATCTTCGCGGACATCCTTCAAACTCAGCCAATCTCCTATAAAGTAGGAAAGCATAAGCGGGAATAGCATCCCTACACAGACACCACCAAAATATTTCAATTTTCAGCCTTAACTTCAGCTTTTTCCTGCAACGCTAGATCTCATCTTCCCTATCATCTTCATACTTCTTACCATAGGCAATAGCTGCAATCAATTTTCCAGTACATTTACACATAAGCTCCATCTGATCATCACCGAATCTTGACTGAATAGGTATTGAAATGATAGCCTTAACCAAATGCTATCCAAAAAATAAATTTAGCATATTCAAATCCCACTTCCCATAAGAGATAAATGTCGATAGACGATGGAGTTCAAGACTTAAATCAGCTACAAAGGTAGGCCACTTATCAATGGTCTTATCAAGGATCCGAATATCTTTAAAAGTATCCACTTTATCACCATTAGAAATCCTCCATCTCATGATTTGATGCAAAAAATCTGCTCCGTTCATAATAATCTTCCAAGTTGAAAAATAACACCTTCTACCATCAGCATTCCATATATCTTCTCTATATTTGGACCTCAAGGTTCTATTATTAAGTATAGAGTTTGGATATTTAATAAAGTTAAGAGCAAATTTAACCCTCAAAGGCCCCAATTTCTCCACCATCGAATGTAAACCATGGCCACCTCTATTCTTTGGCTTACACATGATATCCTAAGTGACATAATGAATGCCAAAACTACCATCCCTCTTTTTCCAAAGAAAATCTATACACATTTTATCCATTACATTCAAGACCCCCAAGGGGACTAATGAATGATTAGAAAGATAAATAGGTAGGGAAAGAACAAATGCATTGATTAAAGTTATCCTTCCTGCAAGGGAAATGAATTTGGAACCCCAAAGGTTCAATCTACCAGCAGCTTTAACAATAAGATTGCTAAAATCAAATTTAACCAACCTTCTTAACGTAATCTTGACACCCAAATATTCTGTCTCATTCACCACTTTCATGTAAAGAATTTTAGAAAGAGATCTACCTTTCCTCATGTTGATAGATTTACCAAACAGCATAGCTGACTTGAGAAAATTAATTTTCTGACCGGTCCACCTGTAATAGTTCTTCAGAACCTTATCAACCTTCTTCAAGCTCTTACTACTATCCTCTAAGAAGATCGCAATGTCATCCACATACATTAAATGAGAGATCATAGGAGCATTAGGAGTAACCTTCACCCCGACCCCTCTACCACTACGAGCAAACTCTTTAGACAATAATTGGGAGCACAGGATAAAGAGGTAAGGAGACAATGGGCAACCTTGTTTGAACACACTTTTCACCTTAATCCACTCAGAATTTTTCCCATTGATCAAAATAGAAAATTTAGGATCATTAACACATTCCATAATAAGCTCAAAAAATCTCTTAGGGAAACCAATACAATCAAGCACTTTAGTTAGAGTGGACCAGCTTATACTATCATAGGCTTGTTCCATATCTACTTTGATAGCAACCAAACCCTTTTTAGATTTAGAAATTCTAAATTTACTAAATAGTTCTTCAGCAAGCAAGACTGATCAGACATGGACCGGCCTTTAACAAAGGCATACTGCACTTCAGAAATAATTTTGGGAAATACAAAACTCATCCTATTTAAGATCTTTCTAGCCATAATCTTATAAATGGAATTACACAAACTAATAGGATGGTAATTTGAAGGCACCAAAGGATTTTCCACTTTAGGAATCAACACCACATTTGTCTCTCTCCAAACAGGGCAAAGAGAACCAGACATCAAAAAATCACTGATAGCCGCCCACACATCATAATGGATAATAGACCAATACTATTTGATAAAAGAGTAAGTAATACCATCATTACCTGGAGACTTATTAGCTCCCAAATGCATAATTACATCCTCCAACTCCTCCCTAGAGAAATCTTTGTTGAGTAATCTTCTATCTTCATTATCAAGCACCTTAGAAGCAGAAGGCCAACCTTCCAAACTACAGTTCCTTAGTCTCCATTTACTTTTAAAGAACTTTAGAAAAACCTCTTCGATACTCTGATGGTCTTCACTAACCAAGCCACCAATACCTTTAACACAATTGATCCAGTTTCCGTTTCTCCTAGCTGTAGCATATGCATGAAAGAACCTAGAATTAGAGTATCCCTCCTTCATCCATTGCACTTTCCCCCACTGCTTCTACCATGTGCTAAGATGCCCAAGAGTAGCGTTAAGTTCAGCAACCTTAGACCTCATATAAATAAGTTTAAGATCGGATAAAACTCCTGCCACAACTTCCTCTTCTTGCAGTTCTAGAATTTCCCTTTTAAAACTTTCTTTCAAATCAAATAAAGACTTATTCTTAGCCTTACTCCAAAAGAATTAAGATCTCAAAGTTCTTCTAAATTTTATATTTTGAATTTCAGTAGAATTACCAAAAGCATATTTGTTCCACGATGCCCGCACAATGGAATGAGAAGCAGGGTAAGAAGACCAAACATCTTCAAACATAAAAACCCTCCTATTCATAAGCCTAGAAGAAACAATTTTAATCATGATTGGACAATGATTCGAAGCCACTCTAGCCAAATGCCTAACCACCACAACTTGAAGAAGATCTAGAGCAACACAGTTAAGGAGACAAAGATCTAACCTCTCTAAGATCCGGGCTCCACTAGTTTTGTTATTACACCAAGTGTATTTAGGACCCAAAAATCCTACATCATGAAAGTTACAATCCCTCATAAAAGATAACAAATCTTGTTCTCCTTGGGAAAGGATGAATTTTTTACCACCTCTCTTCTCATTTTGAGACAAAATGTAATTAAAGTCACCCCCAATAATTACAGGAAATTTAATGCCTGAAAGATTTTCCAACTTACTCAAAAGGAACTTCCTTTCACAACTCTCCCTGCTACCATACACCATGGCTAACAACCAGCTCCCAATATTATGAATTTTCAATTCACCCAACACTACTTGCTTTTTTGCTTCAACAGTAGTAAAGGAAGCCAAATCAAACCTCCAGCAAACCATAATGCCACCTGATAAACCTGCTGCAGGAAACAAAAAAAACTCTCATTTATCTCCAATATTCCTCTTAAATTCTAATGACTCCATAGATGAAATCTTAGTTTCAATAAGGCCCACAAAAATAACATTATTATCCTTCACAACCACTTTCAAGTATCAGGAGGCTTCAACTTTCTTAACCCCCCTACAATTCCAAAAAATTAGGGAACTCATCTTTTCTTTGAAGTGGGATTAGAGCCACCACAAATCTCCTTACCTGACTCACCCTTCCTTATTTTAAACTTCAAATATGTATTACCCAAGGATTTAAGTTCTTTTTGCAATTTGAACTTAGTTTCATTCAGGTTACTATCTTTCACCATATCCTATGCTTTCTCCAACTCCTTTTCAACCACCACCAGCTCCCCCTCTTCTCTGTCAACCAATGTACAGCCCATCAAACTTTCCACATTTTCACCCTCATTAATAGATCGAAGAATCGAGAACATATTCTTCTCCTCAGGTATACCAGGAAGGCCAATAACCGAGCTCAAACTTGCCTCCTTTTTAGTGGGTTGGATGCAATTGTTATCAGGATCAGCAGTTACCACACTAGAATCTACTACATCTTCATTACTCAACTCCTTGCAAGCAATTTCCTTCATAATCTCTACATTCAAGCTAGCCTCCAGCACTTTATCACCCAGCCCGACAGATATATCTGCCTCCTTATTCACAAACTTATTTTGCATCTTCTTGCTGACTATTCTTTGAACAGGATTCCTAATAGGAACACCCTTAGATCCCTTTTTATTTCTGTTGTAATTAACATGGATCCAAGGTACGTAGGTAGAATTGCTAACCATATCATGTCGAGGATTAACTAGGTTCCCTTGATTTTACTTGATTACTTCACCACCAAGATCATAGTCCACAGGAGCATCCTTCTTACATTTTGACTTCTCATGCCCTATCAAGCCACAATCAAAGAAAAAAGAAGAAATCTTCTCATTTTCAATCTTTTCAAAAAACCTTCCCACCATGCTTTCCACCCAAACCCCTAAAGAAAGAGGTTTATCCAACTTCACATGGACACAAACCCTAGCAAATTCCCTTCTTCCCCATTGGAACATATTACCATCAAGCATCATAGGTAAGCCATCCATAGAAGTGATCCTTGCTACATTGACCTCATCCCAACACTGCAAAGGCAAATGAGGCATTCTAATCCAAATTGGAGATGAAAGACCTTTAATGGATGATGGAGAAAACTCTGGGGACCATCTATCCATACCAATAATATGACCATTTACAAACCAAGGCCCACCTATAAGAATTCCATCCAGAGCTTCAACGTTTTTGAATGAACACAAAAACCAACCCTTCCCTAGGGTCGTGAAATGAAATTGACCAAATTGGGCACATTGATGCCTTAACTCCCAAGCCACTACATGAGAAGGAATATCTTTACCAAAAACCTTTGCAACAAAAGAATTATTGAGCCGTTTAGCATTCTAAATTTCATTTCCCTCTTCCAATTTAACAGCTTTACCATCATCTGATAAGAAAGTGTCTCCTGCTTTAAAGTTTAGTTTAATATAAGGTTTCTTACTCCACGGATTCTTCTCATTCCCACTATTCTCAAGCAATTTATCAAACATCGGAACTACATCTTGTCCAATAATCGAAGAAGAGTCTACTCCACAACCCTCAAGAGCTTCTTCGATAGAATTACAAAAAATTTTGTTAGCAGATGACATGGAATTCACATTTATCACACTTCCAACAGGGATTACATTTGAATTACCAAATCTACTAACAAAAAGATTTATAACTGATGAAGAAGCTTCAATATCATTATTTTTTAAAGGGGATAAACCGATAAATTTCATTAGACCAGGAGTTTTACAATTAGAAGAAAGAGAAATTGACTTATCTTTACCTTCCACCAACACTTTCTTCTTAGCAACACGTCTAGAGCTTTCGTTAATAACAAGATAACCTGAAGATCTTCTTTTTCCCATACCATCAGCACTCTGAATCAAACCACCATTATGTTGAGCCAAAACAACTATAGCTTGAATGATCGATCCACCATCTATGCGGATATCTTCTGGCGATAAGATAGATGGTTGGTGGTGATGCACCACCATCCCCTAACAACGAGAAGAAAAAATGGAAAAATCCAGGAACTAAGGAAATTTGAAAAAAATGGGACTTTCTCTCTCTAGCAGGACTTTCTCTCTCTAGCAGGGCACAACACGCACTGATTAACTAAACCAAAAAAATAAATGCATTTTCTAATTCAACATGTGATGATTTCAAAGTTTCATGTTCAGCAGTTAAATTAGAATGCTTCTTGTTTAAAATATCAAATTCATCTAACAAAGCCATATGATTGCTATCTAGAGTGGAGTGATCTTTCCTTAAGCATTCTTGCTCTTTCTACAAAATTAAAAAATTAGATTTGGGGCTTACATGTAACTTTTTAAGCTTCCTATATGTAGAATGAATTTTTTTAGAAACTTCAAATAGTTGTTCATAGGTAAGCTCACATAACTCCTCTTAATCAGAATGATCAAGATGATCATCTGCCATTAACCATAAGTTGGTTACCTCCTTTTCTACTTTTGTTTCAGAAGAGTCTGATGCTGAGTCTACCCAAAAATCCTTTTGATTCCTTGGCTTTCCTTTTTTGAATTTAGCTTTCTCTTCACCCTTATCTTTGCTTGGGTAAGCTTTAAGAGCTGGGTAATCAGACTTCAGGTGCCCTGGCTTCCTGCATTTAAAATATATAACGTCAGAAGAAACTTTAGAATTCTTATTAGTCTTAACTTTGTTCCATTTTTTATGATGCTTTTTCTTTCTCTTTAGAAAGCTTTTGAACTACCTAGTCATCAAAGAAATGTCATCATCATCTTGTCCAGAAGAGTTACTGTCAGAATCATTAGCCTTTAAGGCTACAATTTTCTCTTTCTTCTTTTCACCTGCATCAAGCTGCCTTTGACTCACTCCTTACTCATAGGCAATGAGTGACCCAAATAAGTTATCAATGTAATAAACATTCAAATCTTTAGATTCGGTAATGGCAGTAATTTTTGCATCATAGGAAGAAGGTAAATATCACAAAATCATATTAACTTTTTTATAATTAATGAGCTCTCTTCCTAAAGCATATAGGGAAGTACCAATTTGAGTAAACTATTATACATTTCAGAAATAGATTCACTAAATTTTATGTGAAAAAGTTCATAATCGTGAAACAAAATGTTAAGCCTAGATTATTTCACTTGTTTGTTCCTTCATAAGTAATATAGAGTTTGTCCAAAATCTCTTTACCAGTTAAACAAGTAAAAACATGCATATAATCTTTAGATTTTAAAGCACAAAAAAATAGTTTAAACATTTAGTATTCATTTGGGCTAAATATCTATCTTCTATGCTCCACTCAAAAAAATGAAGCTCAATTTTAACACCATTTACTAATCTAAAAGGTGCATAATATACTTCTTGAACTAACATCCATATGTCATAATCAATTGATTGTAAAAAGGTGAACATGCAAATTTTCCAAAAATCAAAAGGAATATTATCAAATAAAGGTGGTCGTGTGATTGAATATCCTTCAGCAGTATTTTGATTACCAAAATTAGCCCAGGATTTTTTTTAAATGTTTTCCAAAAAATTAGCTTATGAATCCTCCTCTGATACAACTTGAAAGTTTGTGAGGGTTATTAAATCTTAAAAAACTAGTCCCGAGGCTAACCAAGAGGGGGCATGAATTGGTAATTTTAAAAATTCTTTAACAAAACAAAAATAAATAAAAAACCCCTTGATGTGGAAGCATATCGGTTTCACAGTAACAAGATTTTTTGTGATTTCAAACATTGAATAATTCACACAAAAACATAAAAATTAAATGTGAGAAAATAAATAGAAAGAACACACCAGATTTATAGTGATTCAATCAATTTGACCTATGTCCACTCCCCAAAAACCTCCTTTCTAGGTATTTCACTAAAAGTATTGTCTCTCTTTTGCCCCCAAAGTAAGGCTGAGAACCCTTATAAAATATTTCTACCCCCTAGTGAGGTAGAGTACCTTTATTCCTTTTAATCCCTCCTAGAGTAGGAAGAGAACCCTAAAACCCTTTACACCCTCCTAGAGTTGGCAGAGAACCTGAAAATCATTTTACTCCCTTTTGGAGTTGGTAGAGAACCAGGATCTGATACTGATGAAAATCTTCCCGGAGCCACTAAGAAACCAGACAAGCAGTTTGATGAAGATGGAGGAAACCTTGCTTGGAGCACCCTTTGTGAATCCCTCATAACTCTCCCTCATAACAATTTCTCCCTCTCCCAAGCTCTCTCTCTTCCTTCTCTAGCTCTCTCTCACGAAGTCTAAAAGAAAAAGATTATCTCAAGGATAATAAGTGAGCTTAAATAGAGAGCCTCCAAAAGAAGCCCTAATTTCAAATAGCTGTCAAAGATTATCCAACATGATCGTAATATCATGTTGTACGATTTGAACAAAATAGCCATCCAGTCAATACAAACTACATTATCATGTATGATTAATTCAAGTATTTGTAAGTATCATCCCATATGATCTTTCGATCATCTAGGATAATTAATTCACGAGCGTGTATTGATCATCCAATATAATGGCTGGTGATTAAATATTACTCCATGTAGCAATCAGTTCATCCAGTACAAAGGAGGGTTATCGTTTAGGATGATTAGTTGAAATATTATGGTATTCGTCCTGTATGATGGGTGATGATTAAATATCATCCCATGTATGGATCTGTTTGAAAGTTCGATAGGGATGTTAAGCCCTAGTGAACTAGTCCCGAGGCTAACAAAGAGGGGGGGTGAATTGGTTATTTAAAAATTTCACGATAACTATGAAAATCTTTTTATAACGTGCAGCGGAAACGAATTAAAACAACGATAAAAAGATCAACCACAGATATTCACCCAAGCAGTTAATATCAGAAAAAATTAGAGTGCAGAATTGAATTAGAAAAGCAAACCAGATTTTATAGTGGTTCGGTCAACTTGACCTACGTCCACTCCCCGGAGCCTCCCCTCCGGGTATTGCACTAAACAAAAGTGTCTCTCCTTTTGCTCCCACAGTAAGGCGGAGAAGCCTGTACAAAAACCTCCTTTTCACCACACGGTGAGCCAGAGAACCCGACCTCCTTTCGCTTCCTCCTGAAGCAGGCAGAGAACCTTCGAACTCCTTTCGCTTCCTCCTGAAGCAGGCAGAGAACCTACGAACTCCTTTTGCTTCCACCTGAAGCGGGCAGAGAACCCCGGATCTTCTTGTGAACGATCCTCCCACGACGAACACCGACTAGACGAAAGACGACGAGCGGAGAAGACGACTCTGATCCGTGTTCGAAGCAACCTTAGTGAATCCCTCACTAACTCCCCCTCACAAGATCTTCTCTCTCTCTCCCAACTCTCTCTCTCTCTAGGGTTTCTCAGGGAAGGAAGGCAGCAAAAGATTTTTCCAAAAATTGGAAAAAGTTCTTTTAAAGAAGGGCTTAAAATTTGCCCTAAATCTCAACTGGTCGGCCAAGATCGTCCAGGACGATCGGTATATCATCCTGTACAATCAGTTCAAATTCAGCTGTTTCAGCCTGGACGATCTGGCTCTTCTGGACGATTAGTTCAAATTGAGGGAAATCATCCAGAAGATAGTTCGGGTCGTCCAGAGAAATCTGTGCTGGACGACCAAAAAATGACTTGATCGTCCCGGACGATAGGGTCATCGTCCGATACGATTAGTTCAAAAAGGCCCCAAATCGTCCTGTACATAGTTCTGGACGTACAGCTTAAATGCACTAGACGATCAAGATCATCCGGGACGATCCTGCGATCATCTAGGACGATATGATCGTATCAACCAAAAATAAATTGCTTTCCTTAATTACCAGATTAAATTAGGCATGATTGTACTGGATCGTCAGGGACGATCAGACCAAGTATCTAAAAATAAGAACTTGTCTAACTTGATCTGGCGGCTGAGAATTTCTGATTTGGACATATCGTCCCGTACGATCCGTAGATGGTCCAGGACGATTGGCTCAATCAGACCCTCTTAACTTAGTCGCCCTAATTAGGGTTTCTATTTTAACTGGATCGTTCAGGACGATGTGGATATCGTCCAGGACGATCTGAACAAATTTTTAACAGAAACTCTAATTCACTCAATCTCTCTCCCTGAGTGTGTGTGTGCAAGGTTACTTAGCTAGGGAATCAGTTACATTACAATTAACTCAATAAAAAGAAAAATCATACATTTGACACACTTGGACCCGATCTTGAGTTGGCTTGAGTGGCTCGCGGTCTTTTATGCCTGAAACAGATTAGCCAGGCAAAACACACTGGAAACATGTTTGTCATCATCAAAACCAGATTTGCAACAATCTCCCCCTTTTTGATGATGGCAAACATTTGTAAAGTAGTCTGAAAATAAAAGTAAACTAGGAGATCCAGCAAACAAATATTTTTTAAATTTTCATTTAACAGCTAAAACAATACATGAAACATGATTCAGAAAATAGAAACAGACACGACTACAGCTGACTCCCCCTTTTGACATCACAAAAAGGAGGAGTGAAAAACATTACACGGAAATAAAACATAAAATAAAACATACATAGAACAACAACACGACAGAAAAATCAGAATTTTTCCTTGATTTTAGATTCAAAAACCAATGACAGGATGATTGACAGCGCTGAAATCCAAAAAAGGTTGGAAATAATCAACTTTCGTAACTCCAATCCCGGGCACCTTATCGATGCAAACCTCTTTCAACACAAAAAACCGATTCAAAAGAAAAGACATTAGATTTGAAAAGAGATCCTTTCAAGCCTCGTTCTAGAAAAATATCTGATATAATAGTGTTACAAAGTAAAAAATTAGAAATCGAGATTTTCAAAACTCAAGCTTTTGAAAATATTAAGTGGCGCACAGATTTCTCTAAGACATTTAACAATCTGAAAGGGAAGAAAGCTTGATTTGGTCTCATTTTGTGCCTCTTTTTCAAATTGGTTGGCGCTTTGCGCATCTTTTGATTTTTTTTGATACACTTTGTGTATTCAATTTGGCAATTTCGCATCTTTTCAGTTTTGGGCTCATTTTATGCCTCTTTTTCAAATTATCTGGCGCACTGCGCATCTTTTATAAGCTTTCTCCTTTTCATAATCATTAAAGAGTCTCAGCTGTGAGATTATCTTCCAGACATAGGAGATGACTCTCCGCAGTAAGGAAGAACGATTCACAAAACAAAAGCCATACAACATATGATAAATGCAATCACTTTGTTTAGAAAATCAAACTAATGACTCAAGACTTTGAAAAACACTATTGATATGAGGCAGATTACTGTAGGAAGATAAAATAATCTCTATTTCAAAAACTAACATTTTAATTTTGAAAAGGATTTTTATTCAAAAGAAACTACACACCAGTAAACGAGTTAGAGGAAGAGAAACAATTATCAATGTTTCTTCCCTTTAACAGATTCAGCGAAGTCAATCACTGCTTATCAGCTTCCAAACCAAAACAATATAAAAACTCCCAGTCAAAAATTCAGATCACCAGAAGTAGTGAGCGGTGATCAGATCTTGAAAAGCATAAAATAGTAAGTGCAAGATATGAACCAGTAAATAAATAAAAACAGGTAGAAAATCATAGCAAAGTAAATACTCAAATCAAACTAATAATAAGGGTAACACAGAAATCAGCAGAAGAAATAAAATCAACTGAAAGCAAATAATCAAACCAAAACTAACTAACAGAAATCAGAAATCGATATACCAAAACTAACTAACAGAAATCAGAAATCAGAATACAAAAACTAACTAACAGAAATCAGAAAACCAATCATAACAATCATAAATCAGCAGTCATCAGAATCAAGCATTTATATCAATCACTCCTAATCTGGTTCTCAAAATGCTGAATGAGTCAAAGGCCAGTGGTTTAGTGAATATGTCAGCCAACTGATTTTCAGTTGCTACGTGATGTAGCTCAATGTCCCCTTTTGTAACATGGTCCCTAATGAAGTGATGCCTAATGTCAATGTGTTTGGTCCTAGAATGTTGGATTGGATTCTTAGAGATACAGATGGCACTAGTATTATCACACAGAACAGAAATTGTGCCAACAGGTACTCCTAAATCCAAGACTTGCTGCTTCAACCAAAGAACTTGGGCCACACAACTCCCTAAGGCAATGTACTCAGCTTCAGCAGTGGAAAGTGCAACTGAGTTCTGTTTTCTACTGGACCAGGAGACTAACGACTGTCCTATAAATTGACAAGTCCCAAAAGTACTCTTCCTATCCACCCTACACCCCGTAAAGTCAGAATCAGAATATCCAATGATCTCAAAAGAGGTGCTGTGCCTAGGGTACCAAATTCCTAGGTTTGGGGTTCCTAAAAGATATCTAAGAATTCTCTTAACAACAGTCAGGTGGGACTCTTTAGGATCAGCCTGAAACCTAGCACAAAGACAGACACTAAACATGATATCAGGTCGGCTAACAGTCAGGTAAAGCAGTGATCCTATTATCCCTCTATACTTCTTCTGATCAACAGATTTTCCATTTGAATCCTTATCTAACTAAACTGAGGAGGGCATGGGAGTATTGATTGGCTTGGCTTTGTCCATTTCATATTTCTTCAAAATGTCCTTAGTGTATTTTGATTGATTGAGAAAGGTTCCATCATCCGTTTGCCTTATGCCAAAACCCCAAAAAGTAGGACAATTCTCCCATCATACTCATCTCAAACTCCTTACTCATCGTTTTAGAAAACTCTTCACATAAATATTTATCAGAAGATCCAAAAATTATATCATCAACATAGATCTGGACAATGAGTAAGTCATCCCCTAATCTCCTCAGAAAAAGGGTGGTGTCTACGCTCCCCTTAACAAACTCTCTTTCTAACAGGAATGTGCTAAGCCTCCCATACCAAGCTCTGGGTGCCTGTTTCAATCCATATAAGGCCTTTTTTAATTTATAGACATGACTTGGATATTGGGAACTCTCAAAACCTGGGGGTTGTTCTACAAAAACATCTTCTTTAATTACCCCATTTAAAAAGGCACTCTTAACATCCATTTGAAACAGCTTAAATCCCTTATAACAGGCAAAGGCTAGTAGCACTCTAATGGCTTCCAATCTAGCTACAGGGGCAAAAGTCTCCTCAAAATCAATCCCTTCTATCTGATTATACCCCTTAGCCACTAATCTTGCCTTATTTCTCACCACCACACCAGAATCATTCATCTTATTCTTAAAGACCCACTTGGTTCCCACAATACTTTGATTTTTAGGTCTTTCTACTAACTCCCAAACATCATTCCTTACAAATTGATTCAATTCTTCCTGCATAGCTAAAATCCAAAATTCATCCGACAGGGCTTGATTGATGTTGGTGGGTTCAGTCATTGAGATAAAGGCAGAATGGTTTACTTCCTTCCTAAGTCCATGCCTAGTCCTAACACCTTCAGAAGGGTCTCCTAAGATCAGTTCTTTAGGATGACTCGAAGAATATCTCCAATCTCTAGGCAACTCTGTTTGAGGTTCTACCCTTTCCTCCAAATTTGTATTTCCAACTCCTTGGGTAACCTCAATAATCTCTTCATCTTCTACTTCAGATCTAGACTCCTTAGGTTTAGATTCATCAAACACTACATGGGTTGTTTCTTCCACCACCAAAGTCCTCCTATTGAACACCCTAAAGGATTTCCCCACACTTGAATATCCTAAGAACACTCCTTCATTAGATTTGGGGTCAAATTTTCCTAAGGGTGACTTCCCGTTGTTCAGAATGAAAACCTTACAGCCAAAGACATGGAAGTGGGACAGATTTGGAGTTCTACCCTTAATGATCTCATAAGGTGTCTTGTTCAGTTTGACTCTCACATTAACCCTATTCAGCACATAACAGGTAGTGTTCACCGCTTCAGCTCAAAAGTATTTTGGAAGTGAATACTCGGCAAGCATGGCTCTAGCGGCTTCCACTAAGGTCCTGTTCTTCCTTTCAGCTACCCCATTCTGCTGAGGGGTCCTAGGAGCTGAAAAATTGTGACTAATCCCCTGATCCTCACAAAAACTTCCAAATCTTTCATTTTCAAACTCCTCTCCGTGATCACTATGGATGGTAATAATCTCACATCCTAACTTCTTCTAAATCCAAGTAGAGAAGGATCTAAACTCATCAAATGACTCAGATTTATGTGACAAAAACTTAACCCAAGTGAACCTCGAATAATCATCTACAATCACAAAACCATAAACTCTCCCCCCTAAGCTGGCAGTGCTAATGGGTCCAAAGAGGTCCATGTGAAGAACTTCTAAAGGTCTAGAGGTGCTAATGTCCTTAACAGAGTGAAAAGAGGACTGGACTTGCTTCCCCAACTGACAGGCATCACACAGGTGATCCTTAGTGAACTTAAGCTTGGGCACACCTCTAACTAAGTCCTTTTGGGTGACTCTCCTAAGGGTTTTTATACTGGCATCACACAATCTCATATGCCATAACCAAGACTCATCAGCAGCAATTTTTAAGCAAATTGAATTATCAGATTTAATGCTACTTACATCCAGCTTGTAGACGTTGTTGATCCTTTGCCCCTGCAAAACAACTTCATCATTTAAGCTTAAAATGCAGCCAGTGGGCAGGAATTTGATGCTGTATCCCTTGTCACAGAGTTGACTGATGCTCAGCAGGTTGTGTTTCAGTCCATCTACAAGCAAAACATTATCAATCATAAAGTTCTTTGAATCACCAATTATACCTGTGCCTACCACCTTCCTGGTGGTGTTATCTCCAAGTGTAACCTTGCCTCCAGCTCTGGCCTCCAGCGAAATGAACTGATTTGCATCTCCAGTCATATGTCTAGAACATCCGCTGTCCAGGTACCACATGCTCTCACGAGGTCTTGTGTGAGAGCACTCCTACAAAAGTATCAAACGTCAGTCTTAGGAACCCAAACAGGTTTGGGTTCCTTCTTATGAAAAGAAGAATGCAATGCATGCGTGCTGTGCTGTGAAACAGGCAGTTTAGGTTTCCACACCCAATGTGTACTACGGTGAACAGTGCAGGTGTGAGAAATATGTCCTAACATGCCATATGAAAAACATCTAACACTAGGAAAAGGGTAACTAATCTACGTGGATGATAATGCCTCTTCCTAGATGTATATGAAACATGCTTTGAAGAACTTGCAACAGAATTTTCAAAAGGTGGCGGTGCATAAAATTGTTCAAAAGTAGGCGGTGTTTTGTTCTTTTCAAAAGCACTGATCATTACTTTCAAAAACTCATTTTGTTTCTTTAAGCTTGCAATTTCAAATTTCAAGGTTCCTATGCTACTTTCTACTTCACATGCCATTGTATCTAATTCTTTAAAAGCTCTTTCTAAGTCCACATGCGTAGTTTTCAATGAATCATGCTCAGAAAATAAATCAGAATATTTTTTATTCAACTCATCGAATTCATCAAGCAAAGACATGTGATTTGAATCAAGTGTTGAATGATCTTTAACTACAGAATCATGCTCTTTTTGCAATGTTAAGTAATCTAATTTCAAACTAGCATGAGTTTTCTTAAGCTTCCTATACGATGTATGAATTCTTTCAGAAACTTCAAATAATTGATCGTAGGTAAGCTCATATACCTCTTCCTGATCCGACTGACCAGGGTGATCATCAGCCATAAGACACAAGTTTGTTTCCTCCTCTTCAGCTTCAGTCTCAGAAGAGTCGGATGCAGAGTCTGCCCAGAATGCCTTCTGAATCCACTTCTTGTCCTTTCTGAACTTTGGTTTCTCCTCACCCTTCTCCTTGCTTGGGTGAGCTTTAAGTGTAGGACATTCAGCCTTTATGTGTCCAGGCTTCCTGCATTCAAAACAAACAGATTCAAATGAACTCTTAAAAATTTTATTGGACTTACCCTTGTTCCACTTCTGATAGTTCTTATGTTTCTTCCTTAGAAAGCTTTTGAATTGCCTTGTGATTAAGGCAACATCATCACTATCAGACCTGGAAGTGCTAGCATCTGAATCCTTGGCCTTTAGTGCCACTGTCTTCTCTTTCTTGCGTTCACCTGCATCAAGTTGCCTTTGGTTCACCCCTTGCTCGTAAGCAATGAGTGATCCAAGTAAGCTGTCAATAGAGTAAGTGTTTAAATCTTTAGATTCAGTAATAGCAGTAATCTTCGCATCATAAGAAGCAGGTAAACATCTTAGAGTTTTGTTCACTCTTTCATAGTTAGTAAGTTCTCTACCTAGAACATGCAAAGAGTTAACAATCTGAGTGAACCTTGTGTACATTTTTGAAATAGTCTCACTAGATTTCATGTGAAAAAGTTCATAATCATGTAACAAGATGTTTAACCTAGACTGTTTGACTTCAGTTGTACCTTCATATGTTATGCATAATCTATCCCAGATTTCCTTTCCTGTTGTACAAGTAGAAACAAGCATATAGTCTTCGGATTTTAAAGCACAAAAGAAACAGCTCAAGCATTTTGCATTTAACTGTGCTAAATCACGATCATCAAACATCCAATCAGTAAAAGGTAGTTCAGTTTTCATATTGTTAATCAGTCTAAAAGGTGGTTCGTATCCGTCCTTAACTAACATCCACATGCGATAATCAATAGACTGTAGAAAAGTAGACATGCGTGTTTTCCAAAAATCAAAAGGAATATTGTCAAACAACGGTGGTCTTGTAATAGAATATCCTTCAGCAGTATTACGATTATTACAGTTAGCTATGGATCAAATTCAAAAGTTTTTAAACCTAAATTTTGAATCGCGCTCTGATACCACTTGAAAGTTCGATAGGGATGTTAAGCCCTAGTGAACTGGTCCCGAGGCTAACCAAGAGGGGGGGTGAATTGGTTATTTAAAAATTTCATGATAAACTATGAAAATCTTTTTATAACGTGCAGCGGAAACGAATTAAAACAACAATAAAAAGATCAACCACAGATATTCACCCAAGCAGTTAATATCAGAAAAAATTAAAGTGCAGAATTGAATCAGAAAAGCAAACTAGATTTTATAGTGGTTCGGTCAACTTGACCTACGTCCACTCCCCGAAGCCTCCCCTCTGGGTATTGCACTAAACAGAAGTGTCTCTCCTTTTGCTCCCACAGCAAGGCGGAGAAGCCTGTACAAAAACCTCCTTTTCACCACACGGTGAGGCAGAGAACCCGACCTCCTTTCGCTTCCTCCTAAAGCAGGCAGAGAACCTTCGAACTCCTTTCGCTTCCTCCTGAAGTAGGCAGAGAACCTACGAACTCCTTTTGCTTCCACCTGAAGCGGGCAGAGAACCCCGGATCTTCTTGCGAATGATCCTCCCATGACGAACACCGACTAGACGAAAGACGACAACCGGAGAAGACGACTCTGATCCATGCTCGGAGCAACCTTAGTGAATCCCTCACTAACTCCCCCTCACAAGATCTTCTCTCTCTCTCCCAACTCTCTCTCTCTCTAGGGTTTCTCAGGGAAGGAAGGCAGCAAAAGATTTTTCCAAAAATTGGAAAAAGTTCTTTTAAAGGAGGGCTTAAAATTTGCCCTAAATCTCAACTGGTCGGCCAAGATCGTCCAGGACGATCGGTATATCATCCTGTACGATCAGTTCAAATTCAGCTATTTCAGTCTGGACGATCTGGCTCTTCTGGACGATCAATAGAAAAAGTTGTTCATATCGTCCCGTACGATCCTGCGATCGTCCGGGACGATTAGTTCAAATTGAGGAAAATCGTCCAGAAGACAGTTCGGGTCGTCCAGAGAAATCTGTGCTGGACGACCAAAAAATGACTTGATCGTCCCGGCTGATAGGGTCATCGTCCGGTACGATTAGTTCAAAAAGGCCCCAAATCGTCCTGTACATAGTTCTTGATGTACAGCTTAAATGCACTAGACGATCAAGATCGTCCGGGACGATCCTGCGATCGTCCAGGACGATATGATCGTATCAACCAAAAATAAATTGCTTTCCTTAATTACCAGATTAAATTAGGCATGATTGTACTAGATCGTCCGGGACGATACACGTATCGTCCAGGACGATCAGACACGTATCTTTAGCTGATTGGTGTTGCAAGTGAATCTTGTAAACTTGAAAGGTTAGTGAACAGGGCAAACAAAATAGATATGCAATGATAGCAGTACTAAAGAACCAATAATATTTTTTATCATCAAAATCACAATTTTGGGCCCAGATTTACAACAAGAAGTGCTTTAATTAAGGACTCCCTTATTTCTTTGAAAGAATGAGGGCATCATAGATACTAAAGCTAGCTAGAAATTTTCTAAGATATTATAATCAACATTGGGGATATAGGACTCGGGACCTAGTACACCTATGGGAGGATCTACTTATTGAGTTAAAGGTTGAATTTGATCCTTGGATATGACTTTTTTTCCTCTCTCATTAGCTGAAGGCCTAGGTGGTAAGATTTTCCACCATAGAGTTGTATTTCCATAATCTCCTCAAGATGAAAAACTATAGTGGGGTCTACACTACCCTTAGTCAATGCCATGGTAACCCTTTGACTCTTCCATGGTCCTACACATGTATGAAATGCTCATACGAAAAAGTGAACTCTTGGGTCTGGAACCAGGGGGTTTCTCCAAGAAATCCTTTCTTTCTCATCTACTCCAGGGGGTGCGAACACACCTATGTGGATTACAGGTGACAGGTATGGATGGTCTGAATCTAAAAAATCTATGATGATAGGACTCCCTTGAAATTTAATGGGGGGGTCACAATTTGATAAGATCCCATATCCATCATCCTCTTTGAAATTGAGATTGATGGATTATCTTTTAATTGATTCTTATTCATTACTGCTAGATTTGAATTCTAATCTCTACTAACTTTTACTTACATTTCATTTTCAGCATTAACCATTAAAATGTACATAGAAGGATTTTTCATTAATTTTGGGCCCCTTGCATTTGATGGGGTGAAGTAAAAGTCAAATAAAGCTAGTGGGGATAGGGATCTAACTCCATAATGCGCCATATTTATACATCTCTTTTCAACTCTTTCTTTCTTCTCCAAATTTACATCACTCATTTTCTTCTTTTTTTTATTTATAGTAGCTCCTAGAACTATTGGAGCAGACCCAACATCCTCCTACGATGATTGTAGCTCAATCTTCTAGAATGGATCCCAGGATTTCATTGGCAACTCTTGAGAAAGTTGAAAAGATTTATTAATTAATCTTTTAGATGCACGAGATAAAATAACATCCTAATCATTTTTAAGAGGAGGAGAAATGTTAGATGGTTTACTTAAGATGGTTTTGACAGACCCATATTATGCTCAAGAAGATACTCCTTTGGGATGAATACATTTACCAATATAATGTTCTCTCTAACCAATCCTTGAAGGTAAAATAGTCTTCAGTTGTGTGTCCTAACATGCTGTGAAAAGGATAAAATTAGGGTCATCCCTATTATTTCCCTCATTCGGCTTCTTGGCCTCAGATAATTTGAAGTCTATTTTCTTTAATAAATTTTTAAATATCTTCCCCTCTAACTCTCTTTTAAAGGGATAGACTTTAGTCATCTTCTCCTAAAAAGATGTCGAGAAAGGATCCCTAGGAGGATGAGAGGTGACCTGAGATGGATGAGGTAGAGGATTATTTGAATGGTTCTTCATTGGTTACTTCCCCTTATCTAAACTAACATGGTAGCTAACTTTTTCTCAAAATACTTTTGAGGCTTTGCAAATTTCTTTCATCAAGCAAATCCTTTAAGAGTGGCATTTGAGAAGCCTCTTTTTGTAGGCTATTTGTCTTGTTAAGTAGCTTCTCAAAAGTTATTATTATAAACCCTTTTATAAGAAATGTAATAGCTCCATGAATATTCTTTAAGAGAATCTCTACTATATGTTTCTCTTGCAGCTGGGGTTCACACTTTATTGAGAGGTTCCTCCATCTCAAGGTATACTCAACTAGATACTCTCCCAGTTTTTGCTTTTCAATGATTAGATTGCCTACGATAATATGACATTGAGTTCTGGAGAATCTCTTTAAGAATAGACTCTCCAACTCAGTGAAAGTTCTAACTAGCCCATTAGTAAGGTTAATATACAATTCAAAAGAAATTCATGAAAGATTATAAATAAACTAACAAAATGGCAGAGCATTTATCGCTCTAAAATTATATCAATTAACATCGAAATTGGCTAATAACTCAGGTTTTCCAAAATGTTAAATAGTTTGAATGAAGGTGGCATAAAGCCCTTAGAACAAGGGACTGAATCATACTCTTTGGGGTAAGTTCTACCTTTTCGAATAGATATGGCCCCTTAGGATTGGGCTAAGACCTCCCATACTTAATTTTCAATCATTTACATGATATCTTTTTCTAAAGGGACTGGTTTTTCCTTTTTGCTCTATTCATCAAACACATGAACTACCGGCTAAGGCTGATTAATTTGAGGTTGTTTTGTTCTTAATAACTTATTTTTCATTTCTACTACCCATATCAACATTTCTTCTACCTTTTTTTCAAGATTTATTATATGCTCATCTTTATCCCTAACTCTAGTAGACATATCTGAGTCAAAATCTATAGCAGCTTACTCTTCTTCTTTTTGTTCTTGATGTCTATTAGGATCATTATCTCTTTGTGAGGATAATCTAGTCCCCACCATATAGACATTACCAACAGTAATATCCCCCGCTCCAGAATTAACTAATAGATCATCTTATTTAGGATCAAGGGTCTCTATTATTTTTTCTTCTTTCCTTTTTAGAATATCCCTGGTCTCTTAAACCACTTCATTGATAGGTCTCAACTTGATAGCCTCTAGATTGATGGGTAAATATCCACCATAATCTTCTATAATTTTTTGTTCTCTTTCTTCCAATTTTTTCATGATTCCTTGTATCTTCAGTTTTTAAATGGAATCATTATATTCTTCTAACACTATATCAATGACATCATTAGTATCTCTCGTCTACCATCTCTATCCCTCTGACTTCCCCAACATTGGTAGTCATAAGGGTGGCATCCTTAGTGGGTTATTGAGTTAATGGAAGTAACTCGGCCCCATCTGATAGAGTGGAAACATTGCATCCATGAGTGGAGAGCCAAGAAACTATTACAGATGAATGTTCACTTTGGTTTGTATTGATTTTAATTTGGACATGCTCCTTCTGAGGAGATTTGGGTCTCTTGCCTTTTGCTTCCATTGATCTTTCGTGAAGGGTTGGACCAACCATAATGGAGGCAAACTTGGTGGATTTCTCTGGGTAGATAGGTGCCCTACCACTCTGATGGTGGCTTCTACATGATCCAACCAAGACTATATTTATAGTTTTTGTGGATGGCTATCAGAGTACCCAATGGTAACCATTTACCAATACTAACATAGTAGGCTGCCTCAAAAATCTCCTGCTCACTCTATAAGATTGGGTTGTTAACACCCTTGTTTTAGATCTTTCTTCCATTAGGATTTCATTCTATAATTTTTGGAAAATCATCCCTTTTATGTTTCTAAGATTTCATCTTTGGTTTCACCTACTTAGGCATCAAAAGTGTGGATGATATTCCTCAACATCCTCTTTTGATGGGCTAATTTCTCCCCCTTGGACTTCTTTACACAGTACTCTAATGAGCATGATGGAGAATGTGCTCTCCTTCTCACACTCTCCCCTCCCCTAGAAGTGCAAAAGGGATGGAAACAACATTCCATAAGGAGATGGGACGTGTAAGGAAAAGATAATTCTTTATCAACCATAGATTTAACTCCTCCCAAGGCATATAATTCAGCAATCTTCGTAGCTTCGAAAATTTTCTTCCTCACCCTGCTAAGGTAGTTTCTCTTTTTACTCTTGCTAGTAAACAGAGTAGTAGAAGTGGACTTGGGCTTAGGCACATATGTCTTCTCAACTAAAATTGCATATTATACCTTCTTACTCTCCATGGTGGAAGGTGTGATGGTTCGGGGGTGATAGTGACTCCCTCTTTGGTGTGGGGGAATCAATTCTCAACCTTAACATGACCTCTACCAAGGGGGTCTTTAATTTCTCTTCAGTAGACAGATCAACTAACATCTTCCCCCTAACTGACAGCTCCAAAGTTTGGAAGCCCATTCTAAACTGGATAGTATTTCCAGACTAAATTTCATCTACTGTCAATTCTTTATTGAATGAGAAATGAGTTTTCCAACCATTTCATTTTTTTTACAATTTAAAAGATAATTTGAATTAGTTTCTTTTGAAATGAAAGTTTTATGTTATTTATGATTTTAACTCTTATTATATTTGATAAGTTGCATTGATATGTGACATAGCATGTAGTATTGAAGTAAGAAAATTATTTTCCTTTTGAAAAGATTTTGAATTTTTAATTAAACTTGATTTTATATATTTCATTTTCTTTGAAAAACTTCTTAAATTTTAGAACCCAGTCATATTGAGCTTTTACCCAACAGGAGGTTCATAAAATTGGTAGGATAAAGGTTTGAAATAATTGGCTTTGCTTTGAAGAATATCATAGCATGCCACATTCTTTCCTACCTCTCTTACTTCTCTTACATATTATTATTATTATTATTATTATTATTATTATTATTATTATTATTATTATTATTATTACTATTACTATTATTATTATTATTATTATTATTATTATTATTATTATTATTATTATTATTATTATTATTATTATTATTATTATTATTATTATTATTATTATTATTATTTATTATTATTATTTTTTATTATCTTTTTGATGTGGGACTCACTCACCCAAGAGAGAAATGCGTAAAGGCACTAACAAAACAAAGATAAGTTTACTATTGATATAATAAAATATCTACCATTATTATAGATGGAGAGAGAGTCAAATCCCTACCGGAGTCGCCAGAAATTATTTACAGTGGAATGCAATCAATATAGATGAATTTTGGGGATAATAAAATGTAGACTTTGGTGTTTACATTTTTTATAATCGAACATGGTATTATAAATAATATGTTAACTTGGGAGGTGAAGATATTATTCTCTAATGCATTCAGATTATAAAATTATAGCATGTGTCATAATTATCGTAGACAAATTTAAGGGAGAACTACATATAATTCCGGAGGGTAAAAATAATGTTCAATCAAATATTTGGCTACATTAATTAGGATACTTAATCATTAATTTCATAATCAAATTGTGATGAGAAGAAGATATATTATCCTAGAGGAAAACAATATCATGAAGAATTTGTTCATGTTTATTACAATATTGGGTTCTCTTTTAGTCTTTTAATTTTCCCAAAATAATAATTTCTCCCATTTTATTTAAGAGCTAAGTAAAATGTGGTTTATTTTAGTCTAGGATTTGAGTCTCAAATAAAGGTAAGCCTTTATGGTTAATTACATCGTAGGAAGATTAAATTTCTTATGAATAGTCTCGATTAGAGTAATGATAGATATTTTATTGGAATATTTTTCAAGGAGTGATATGAAATGAGAGATGTTGGATTTTCAAGTGGGATTGGATCAAATTTTGAGCACTTATTTTTTAGGCCAAAGTATGAGAAGTAGGAAGCACTTAGATATTCTGAAATAATTTAAAAGTACCTCAGTTTATCCTATGTTGGGCTTTAAAGTTTTAGAGAAGGAAGCTTTAAGTTTGTGTTGATATTTTATTAGAGATTTATTATTTTTTTCTTGATAGCAAGGATTGAAGATTTGAGTTCCACCTTGGAGCCTAAATCTAAGTTATGCACTATAGAGTAATAGCCTGAACCTATCTAATGTACTTTGAACTTACATCAGCCTAGATTGGAAAGCTAGCTAAACCACCTAAGCATTTTAAAACCATGAATCCAATCTCATGAAAGATGGTAGGCTATTATTTAAGTTGAGAATTTGGGGCTCACATCTAGAGAATTTCTTAAATGGAAACTTTACTTATAAGTGGTATAACTATGCATAATGCAATTAAATTTTAATTAACTTTTATTTGTTTCTAATGTATTGCATGCAAATTGACTCTTTACCCAAAAATAATATGTTTGAACTTTTAAAATTAGACATAGAAAATAGATTCTTTTCTAGAGAGCACAACATCCCCTGATAGAACAACACCCTAATACGTAAGTTGGTCTCTCATGATCCGCAGGCAAGAAGGTGCTTAGCAAGGAGAGAAGAAAGGTATGAATGCATGAGAACTCCAGGTGTACTCTGGCTTACTTCTTAGGAACACTTATCTTTCCATGTGAATGTAATTTCTTTCACTTTGTTACAAGTAGAATATTTTGTTTTGGGGTTTTTATATACATACCACTTTATTTCAAACTATTTATATATCTTACACTCAAAATTTTAATATTTAATGTCTATCACCCATAAAATAATATGGGTGCAAATAATGAAATATTAAAGTTTATAAGATGATAAAGGTGGTAAGAATGAAAGACAGGAGTGGTATATTTGATATTAAAATTGTATATGGATGGTAGACATGAAATATTAAAGTTTTGGATGTTAGATATGTAGATAGCATCAAATAAAGTGGTATGTATGTAAATGCTCCTTTTTCTGTCCTTAAGAGTCTAACAAAATCCAAGATAAAATTGAAAATGCAAGAAACAAACTTTAAATAGTAGGTAATTTCTAATGCATAAATAATTCAAAGAAAGCTTTCTGAAAAACCAAATCAAAGTATATAAGAATAGAGGCCATGTGGCAAGCACCACTTAATTATAAACCAAAGTCTATAGGAACATAAAGGAGGTCAGGCACCACCAACATAACCTGGATTTTAATCTTATATAATGATTCACGTTCTTTTTCAAATAAGGCCTTTTTTTCTTGAAGTCTTCTTAGTTCTTTTGTTCAGGCTCCTTATGTTAATCCAACTTAGCTCTCCAAAGGGAATGAACTCTCTACTAAAAGATGTTTCTTTCCTCTTTTGATCCCAAATCTCTGATGAAAATGCCTTATTTAATAAACTTTCCCAGCTTTTATTGAATTAAATTACATTTATGAAAAAAGAAAAGAGTATATACTTCCTATACATTAGCAAAATAATTCATGTAAAATCTCAATATTTCACATCATAATTACTTGCTAATTTTTTAGCAATCCAAAATTTGGCTAAGCTTTTAATGATTGAGGGAGGGGGGGAGGGAGCTAAGTAGTAGAAGCACCTGTAAAAATATTTATTAGCCTTAAATTATAATTATTTTTACCCCCCTCTCCCATATAACTTCTATTCATAAACATGGCCACCTACAAAAGATATTTTTATTATCCATATTATTCATAACCAAGGAAAATCTAAATGCCCATCACAAATAATAGGAGAGAGTAGTCACATCATAAGCGTCAAACATGAGCATCATGAAACTCTCTTCATGAAAATGTAGCAAACAGCACTAATTCACAAATCAAATCATTTTCACATTACTAAAAAGAAAAAATAAATAAATACATCACAGAGAAATCACATGAAGGAATAATGACCTAGCCTAAACTAGAGTTTATTGTCCTGGAAAGAAAACTATAGTGTGTTTAACAGCCTTTGTGGTTTGGATGTCACCTGAGTTTGTTGTTATTTGAAATTCTTTTAACACTTTATTTTAGTTTATTTTAGGTTGAGGGAAATTTAATTTAAGTTTAAGTCTCAATATTTTAATGTTCATTTTAAAATGAGTTTTAAATATTGAGGTTATTTAATTATTAATTCCCTAAAGTCCTTAATAATGAGTATTGAGGTTATTTAATTATTAATTCCCTAAAGTCCTTAATATTGATTAAGTGTTTTAATCCTTAAGCCTTTCGATCCACCACACATTTGCTCTCCAAATGAAATCAAGAAAAAGGTATGAAAGCTTTAATTTATTATTTATTTATTACTAATTATTTAGCTTAAATAATAATTTTATTTGTTTACACCATGGCCATGAGGTTTACTTCACCCTCTTTGGGGGTAACTTAATAGCCTCAGAGGCCCCGATTACCCAACAATTACCTTGTTGTTTAAGTTTAATTTTTGGTTAATGAATTTTAATTTATTTAGGTTTTAGATCATTGATTTATAATTTTATGATTTAAAATTTATATTCTGTCAACTCATTTGTGGAGTTGTCATGACGGGCATGAGGACTAAGGCCTCCTTAGGACACCTAACCTCGCAGCTTGAGATATTCTAGCCAAAAAACTTCATTGATGGAGTGTTAGTTTTTAATTAATTCTCATTCATTAATTATTAATTTAAATTTTTTATTTTAACAACTACACTCCATCAATTTATTCTTGATGTTGTCACAACGGGCACAAGGACGAAGGCCTCCTTAGGATATGTAGCCCTGTGGCTCAAGGTTGTCCAAACTAAAAACTTTATTAATAGAGGGAGCAACATTTATATTTGGTTATTATTATTGTGCATTTCATTTAGTTCAATGAGTTAATAAAATTCTTAAGTTTTCAGATTTTATTGAATTTATGAATTTTCTCAAATATTTTATTAATTAAATTTACCAGGTTTTGAATTTTAAATTTTTTTTGAATTTTGGAATTTTCTTATTTTTCAAAAATACTACACCCATAAATGAGTCTAATGACTTTGAGTTTGTATGATTTGAAGTTTTTAATAACTAGTTATGATTTTTATAAGTTTGATAATTTTAATGAATTATTTAATTATTTAATTAGAGGGGATTGCTTATTTTGTACCAAATCAACTCTAAACCTCTTGAAATCTTCCCAAAATATCAGGAATGACTCCTAGGGATGATTACAAGTGTTTGAAATTGATTTCAAATTTTTAATTTTTTAATTATTTTATGTAATTAATTATGGTTTTTTTATTTTTTAAAATTACTTTTAATTTTGGAGGTTTGTAATAGGGCTTTTAATTTTCATTGGGGAAGCTCTTAATTCTAAACAATTTGACACTTAGTTTGTATTTTTTAAATTTAAATTTGATTTATTATGATTTTAGAAAAACTAACTCTAAAATAAAGCCTTATTTTAGGATTGGTTACTTAGTGGTCATAATGACTTCCAATTACTTTGAATTTAATTACTAGGGTTCATCATGTTAGTTTTTTTCTTTTTTAGGGAAAACGCACGGCGGGGCCTACGCGTTAATTAAGAAAATGTTTACACTGTCCTTAAAGGGACCTCTAGCTTAGTAATGCTCACAAGAGCTACGAAAAGAAATCCAAAAAAACCTAAGATTCAAGTTCCCTACTACACAAAAGTACAATATAACCTAGGTACAATCTATAGTGCATAGGAAAGAACACCCAAAAAAGGGAAACAAACTAAAAACCAGCTCCACCTCCTATTCAAAGTGCCACAACTTCGAAAACCTACACTAAGGAAATCTTGTAGAAATAAGTGATAATCAATATGGAAATTGCACAAACGACACTAGAAAATGACAGGGTGATAATCCAAACATTTATCCACAAAAAATGTAGCATATATAAAAGAGACGATATACGGCCTCCCAAAAAATAGCCTTATAAGACTTAGCAGCATTACCCATAAAGAAATGAGCAAGCACCATCCCACTATTAGCTAAACTACCCTGAACCACAACGGCAAACCCACAGGAAGTACAACATGGGCCATAATCCACAAAGACATAGAAATAGGAAACCAAAATAGTTGGGATAAATAATCAATTCAAATCCAACTTAAGATAGATAGCATATCCTCCAGTAAAAAGCAGCAAAACCAAACCCCAAAAATTCTTCCAGTTCCAAGCAAACCAAACAAACCAACAGTAAGTCCACAGCCAAGCAATGTAACAGGAAAGATTGCCATCCAAGCAAAACCAATTAAAAGCAAAATTGTCAGCAAAACCACAACCCAAGTGCCACTCAAGTCTAAACCCAGCTCGAAGTAAGCACAAAGGAATAAAGCCCAGAGAAATGAAACAAACCCAATAAACCAAGCACAGAATCATGAAACAAGACAAACAACACATGAGATGGAGAGCACAAATGTGGAGTCCAACCCCACTGAAACCAAAAAAAGCAGCAGCTGAGAGAATCGAAGGAACAACCACCAGTAAAACCTCAACAATACCAAGCCACAGCATACAGGAAACCAGCTCAAACATAGCAATCCCAATGCCAATTATCCTGGGAATAGACGAACAGCACAGGGGAAAAAAGATAGCACCAAAAAAGAACCAGAAAAGGCAAGAGTTGCAACTAAAAGGGGGTAACCTCTTGCACACAAAGTAAAAGGCAACCCCCACAACAAAATAAAAAGGAGCCACAAGCTCTAGCCAAAACCAAAAACTAAATTCTAACATATGGAAGACCAATTTTGTTTAATCTTAAAATCCCTTTCAAGGGAGCAGGTAGGTTGGAGGCAGAAAAATTAGTAAGGCTGTCCAAATTACACCCAAAATTGGCAAGCCAATTAGCACAAGCATTCCCCTCCCTATACACATGAGACATGGAGGAATTAACAAAGATTAGCAGCTGCTTAATATCCCTAACAGGATAAAAAAGATCCAGATTGCACACAGTATCATACATATTATTTAAATAATGAATACTATAAATAGCATTAACTTTAATCTAAATCTTACAAATACCAAGAGAAATGCATAATCTAAGCCCATGAAGAATAGCTGAAAGCTCAGCAAAATAAATAGAACATTTATTTAAAGGGCCCACAAAAGCCATAATAACATTCTCATAATCATCCCTAATAATCCCACCATAACCAAAGATGGAACCCCTAACAGCACCATCCACATTCAGCTTATAGGTATTATTAGAAGATTTGATCCAGTAGACAATCCTAGGTTCAGTAGAGGGATGATTACCCTCCAACATGATGCCCAAATCAGATGCCACAAAGAAATAATTCTTAAAATTCTTGATAGAGAGTATATTAACAGAAAAAGTCACAGCACCTTGTCTTTAACATTCCTAATAATCCTATGATGGTTCATACCAATACCATTGAAAAGGGAATTATTTCTATCCAACCATAAATACCAGAAAAAATAAGAGAGGTAATAACATTTATGATGTGGCCTTTAGACTTATTAAACCAAGAGTTAAGCATAGCAGTAATAGATAACTTAGCATTAAAGTAATTTAATCTGAACATATTATAAAAATACATTTAAGTTTTAACAGCTATAGGACCTGAAAGAAAGACATGATGCAATTTCTTCACATGAAAGCAGCATTGGCACTTTGAAGGTAAAATAAAGCCTCTTTTAATTAAGTTATCATCAATAGGAATGAACTTATGTAAAATTCTCCAAAAGAAAATAGCAACAATGGAAGGAATGCTTTTATGCCAAATCATAGAAAAAATATTAGTGACACCATTCTTACTTTTGAAGGCTTGCCAAGCTTCCTTTAATCTGAAGCCCCCATCTTTAGACAAATTTCATAATAATAAATCATTAGAATCAGTGTTAAGGGGAAGGTTCATAATTTGTTCAATAATAGACTCAGAAATAAAATCAGCAAGTTTATCATAATCCTAAGAGTTCTTAGTAATGAAGTAGTTCACCTTAACCATCGCAATGGAAGTAGAATTAAAGTTGGAATCAATAGAATGAGTTCCCAGCCAATGGTCTTGCCAAAAGAAGATGTTCCCACCACCAAGCCCCCAACTAATTTGAGGCTCAACAACTCATTTAATATTGCAAAGTCTCTGCCACACTTTAGAATCACCTTTGTTATAAAAACATATAGTCGGGTGCTTACCCACACAATACTTAGCATACATAAACTTAGCCCAAAGACTCACTTTAGCATGAATGTTGTACCTTAACTTGAAGTAAAAAGTATAAGCCAAATCATACATGATCTTACAACCCAAGGCACCCTTAGCCAAGACACCATAGCACTTGTCTCAAGAGGACCAAATAATTTTAGAATTGCTATTGGTCCCTTTCCAAAAAAAATTATTAAAAAGTTTATCAATTTTTTTGTAGACCGTATGAGTAGATTGAAGTGTTTGGAAGGTAAAAATAGGAATGGAGAAAAGAAAACTTCTAATGAGAGTTAATCTATCCCCAAAACTCAAAAAATTAGAATCCCAGGATATAAGCTTATTCTGCACAGAAGTAATCAAGTCATTAAAGAGAAAACTTTTCTTCCTACCTTTAAAAAGAGGAACACCAAGGTTCTCAATAGGCAAGTGACCTTGCACAAAACTAGTAAGGCCTTTGATAGCCATAATACGGTCATTAGGCACTTTATTGGAGGCAATAAAATAGCTCTTATGCTTGTTTAGAGAAAGTCTACTAACATTTTCAAACTTATGAAAGAAAACCATAAGCCTATTTATCCTATTTAAAGAAGCATTAGTAAAAATGATGAAATCATCAACAAAACATAAATGGGAAGTCGAAAAACCACCCAAAGTTCTAAAATAGAGACTATGGTGATTCTCAAAGAGGTTGGCAATACCTCTAGAAAAGTACTCAGCATTAATAACAAAAAAGGGCAGGTGAAATAGGATCACCCTGTCTTAAGCCATGAGAGGATTTAAAAAAACAAGTGCTTTTGCCATTCACAATAAAAGAAAATAGGATCCTTCAATGCAATTCCTAATGAGACTAATAAAAAATGAATTAAAATGAAACAAATATAAAATATTGTAAAGAAAATTCCAATTAATATTGTCTTAAGCCTTAGAAATATCAAGTTTCAAAATGATGTTTCCACCTCTCACCCTAACATGAAGATCATGATAAAATTCTCGGGGCAAAAGGATATTATCTGAAATAGCCCGACCCTTGACAAAATCGAATTGATAAGGAAAAATAATTTTAGGAAGGAGAGAAGTTAAATAATTCATAAGAATTTTAGAAACCAATTTACTAAAAAAGGTGCAAAGACTTATAGGTCTAAAATCATTCCAATACTAACAGAAATGCTCTTAGGGATGAGAACAATAGAAGTGGAAGTAAAAATTTTAGGAATAGTGTGACCAGCAAAAAAATCAAGAACAGCAGCATAAAAATCAATACTAATAATATACCAAGCTTTCTGGAAAAACTTAGTGGTAAAATCATCCGGCCCTGCCATAGAATTAGCATTCATATCAAGAATAATCTCTTTAATTTCCTCTAAAGTTAGGGGTTTAGAGAGAAAATCATTATCATCTTGAGAAATGAGATTAGGAATAATACTAGGGTTATCAATAGGAGCAGAAGTAAAATCCTTATTGCAGTGGTTATGAAAATGTTGAACTGCCAAATTAGCAATTTCCTCAACATCCTCAATAACAGAACCATCATCACGAGTGATTTTATCAATGTAATTTTTAGCACGATTCCTCTTGACCAATGCATGAAAGTATTTAGTGTTATTATCACCTTCAATAATGTGCTATGTAGCCACTTTTTATTTATAAAAAGTTTCCTACTGAGCTTGTAATTTAAAGAGGCAATCTTTAGCATCCCTAAGCAAACTGAAATTATCATTAGTAGGAAACAATTGACAGTTAAGCTCAATAGTGTTCACTCTATCTTTAGCATTCAAGATATTAGTAAAAACATTTCTATTCCACCAATAAATTTTCTACTTAAGTCTTTTAAATTTAAACCATAATCTATTCATACCAAAAATAGAGTTATCAGGATGCAAAGGGGCATACCAATTTTCTTTAACCATGTCCAGAAAACAATCATGGAGTAACCACATGTTTTGAAATCTAAAATGAGACGAATACCCCATATGCCTAGTCTTGAGGCTAATTAAAATAGGCAAATGAACAGAAAGAGTTCTGCTAAGATGTTCATCAGAAATAGAATTAAACGAGTTAATCCATCTATCGTTAAACAACACACGATCCAACCGTTGCCATAAATTACCATGGTTCAAAGTAAAGTTCCAGAGAAGCCAATGTCAACTAAGTTGTAATCCAGAATCATATTATTAATATCCTCCATAGAAAGATAAATAGGAATAGATCCCACGATATGCTTAGAGGGATTAGAAATAGTATTAAAATCACCACCAATAAGCCAGGGCAAGTTACATATATTGTGAAAGTTAGTAAGCTATTCCCATAAAACTTTTCTACTACTATGAGAAGAAGCATCATATATAAAAGAGGCACAACAGCTCAAATTTAGAAACTCAATATTACAATGCAGAACCTGAGTAAAATCTCCAATAACATCTAACATAATAGGATCCTTCCAAAACACCCAAATCTTATTGGAGGAATTCACAACAAATTGTTTAAAACCCAAAAATCTAACAGTACTTAGTAATTTAGCATAAGTAATAAGAGGTTCAAGTAAAACAAGAATAAAAAATATGGCATAAATTCTTAACCCTCAACCTAGAGGAGGGGTATCCAATACCCCTAACATTCCAAATAATATATTTAAACATAAGAAAGAGGCTAATGACTAGTTTGTGAACAGGTGGTCCTAGGTGATTGTAAGATAATGTTCTTATTTTTCCTACTCTTCCTATTTTGAAACTTAAAATAACTAGTGTCATTATCATCTTTGGAGGAACATTTAGCTATAATATCCATATCTTCAGCCTTACCTCCTAAAGAAACTCTCCATCCTCGAAGGTGTGACCTCTTCCATAATTTCCTTACTACCCATATCTATACCAGCATTATTAAATTCTCCTTCCACCAAAATCGGCTGCCTGTCATCTTGTTCATTCATAACATGTTGAGAAGACACAATATTAGCACAATTATTATTAATCATCATAAAATCCATATTAGGCAACTTTTTATTATTGACACAAGGATTGAGAGAAGATGATGTAATAATATTTTGGTTAGTAGTAATAGCCAACATTTGCTCATCCACGTTAGCTAAAGAAATATTGGAGTTATTAATCACTCCCTAAAAAGTAATAGGGTCTTCAACAATGGTAGAAGGTAGTTCACTATCAATAGTGGAAGGTTGTATTGGGTCCTCGGTATTGTCCTGCCGATTTGCCATAGTTTCCTCAGCCAGTCCCTGAATAGGAATATTTTTATCAGGATTTGGAAAAGCAACTAAAACATTATTTCCTTTTGATTGTTTGGAAGAATCCTTCTGCTTACGAAGATGAGGGTGTAACATGTAACATTCATTTAAACCATGACCATGTATTTTACAATGAGAATAGAAAATGGGCAAATTTTCAAAATCAACTTTTTGGAAATAGCAATTTAACTCTAACCCAAGCTAGGTCTCATTAGGATGTTTGTTAGAAATATCCAGCTCAACTAAAACATGAGACACCGATAGACAAGAAATCAAAGCAGTGGCATGGTCCGTCTACAGAGGCCTACCAAAAATTGAAGCAAGACCAAACAAAATTTATGAATTAAAGAAATAAAGTCTCAAATTTTGGAAGGAAATCCACATAGGAGCTATAGAAGACTCCTCTCAAACATCAAAATCTAGAGTCCATTTGAGTAATCGCATTTGGCATGCTTGAACATAGTAAGCCCTCTTAGAAAAAATGCGACTATAATCAAGATCATTAGAAAGTTGAATCGTGATGTGTCTCTCATCCAGCAAGCCAATCTGAAATGAACCAGAAAGTTTTAAATTAATAAAAAATTTGTGAATGACATCCAGATTTGGTTGGCGCAAGACAAACTTGCCTACCAAAGTTAAAGCAAATGGTGCGGCCAGCAGAGAAATCACGGGATCATCAAACATCAGAGCAGGACAACCTTTAAAAGAGGTTTAAATGAAAGGCAGTTTTGAAGCTGAGGTTGATAACCATGACAAAACATCTTTAAAAGAGCGAGACTTGCCATTAGCAAAAGAAGAAGATGAGGGGTTCAATGATGATGGCGTTGTCATCACCCAAAGCCACAAAAACCAAAAGGAAACTTAAAATAGAACACAAAATGGAGAAAAACCTTAGAAAAGAAGAAAAACTAAGCAAAATAGACAGCAAAACCACACCACAAGGGGGAAAATGGAGATCACAAGCGAAGCCCTATAATCACTACAAAGTCACCAGGAAGAAATGTGTGATGCTAGTGATTAAGGACATTTCTTCTTTAGGTTTGGTCATGTCAGTTAGTTTTTATGTTCAAGTTTCATCTCAATTGAATGTAAGGAATTTTTTTTATAATTTTTCTAAGTTTTCTAAATAATTCCCGGAATTATTTTCCCTAGGTGTCCCTACTATTCATCTAGGTTTTGAAGCTGGTGTGTCTAACCCTTACAACAAAACACACAAACCACAAGAGTTTTAAAAAAATTATATAATTTAAGAGAAATGAATTTTCATATTTTTTGGGTCAAATCATGACCCAAAACTTTAAAAATTCAACCACCAGAAATACATTGCTGACCATGACGCATAAAAATTAGGGGATGTAGTATACATGCCCTAATACCTGGTGTCTAAATTTAAACTCAAATGGACCACTATTTTAAGAGTACTTAAATAAATATAATAAATATTTAAACCCTAATAACTCTCCATATAATGGTCTAAATATTTTTAAAATAATTTTAAAATAGAGTTGAGCTCAATCCCGTTCCAATAAGCCCAAGAAGTCCAAATTTAGGTGAGAAATAGATTTTTAGTAATTTTTAAAATTTTAGAAATTTTTTAATTTAAATTTGATTTTTAATACTAATTTCTCTGATGGCTAATCATTGCCCATTAATGCACGCCACGTGTCAGCTAGATGAGGCGGCATGCATTCTCTGGGTGGGAAATCATACCATAGTAAGGTACAATTATACTGTATAATCATAATCATACTGTACAACCATAATAGTTCATATAATACAATCTCAAGATTGTATGATTATAACTCGTACAGTATAATTTCATGCGATCTATAACAAAATCAAAGCTATTTAAATCAAAATAAAAGAAATGGATGTCTATGATTTCATCTTCCTTATAGAAATGGCCAGAAACTTTAACTTAAGTAAGTTTTTAAACTTAATTTAGGGTAAACTAAATGGAATGAAACTAAGATTAAAGAAGGAGTGGGGAGTTATTTTGGGGTTTAAAAATACATCACACATGAAGCCATTTAAATCCAACATCTAGGATCTAGGATTTGCATTTTACCTCAATGGAATCATTCTTAGAAAGCTTGGAATGGCTAGTTCTCCTCCTTGGAGCTCCACGAACATCTTCTCCTCAAGGAGGAGAGCTAGAGGTAGACTTGATTTAGAGCTTTTCCCCTACTTCAATATCTCATTCTCTAACAAAGGGATTGGATTAGTTTGGCTTCCTCCTAGATGGTTGCCAAGTGGAAAGAAGCTGGGCTTTTAACTAGGAGGGTTAAAGGAAAGGAGAGGTAATCATTGGCCACATTCCATAGAGCTGACCATTTGGGTGCCTAATTTAGTTTGGTTCTAATTAAGGGTTTGACTTTAGATCATGAACTTTTAGGTTTTTGATGAATTTTTGGATTTTTAGGTGATGTTGTCATCCTCATTAAAAAATAAGGTCAACACATCACAGCATCGATCTCTTTAGCAGTATAGTGCTATGGTTATTTATAAATAGGAACCCATATTTTAGATTGGTTTCACTACATTTTCACTTATCTTTCTTTCCTCAAGATTTGTATTCACTATTTTTGTGTGTGTAAAAGAACAACGACCCCTAAGATGTTTGAAAGAAGCATGCCTCTTCATCCTTTGACTTAAGCATATTCATATCTGTTGAGGGTGATCAGCATCATGGATTGATTGTAATAAGCAAGCAGTTGATTCTAGAGCACTGATTTCAAAGCCCATATGAGATAGTTATGGAAACAATTATAAACTGTGGTTAAGAGAAATTTTGTGAGGAGCCTCATGCCACTATTATTAATGTTGTTGGAGAATGTTTTGCAAATGGGAAGGAGGTAGTAGATAATTAGTGTTATGTGAGAGGTATGTGGGTGCCTTTTGACTCTATTGTTATCAATTGACTTTATAAACATTCAGATTTTAAATTTGAAGAGTAATCCCATTTACTCTAGCACCTTATAACCTTAAGGAGTTATTAAGAGTTTTGTGTGGACCCAATAGTGGAGCTAGTTAGAAGAAGAAAGAAAATAAAATTATTATATTTTTTGTATCTTTTTCACCTAACCAGCTTTACATTATTTTATTTCTACATTTCTTGTGCCAAGAAAAAATACTAGTGAGGTGACCATGGACGGAGCCATGCTTAACTGCACCATTCAAGTTGGTTACTCTATAGATGTAGGAAAACTTGTCAACTTTTCTTTGACTTATACTATCAGGGGCAACTTCTATGGGATTCAGGCATCTTTTTTTTATCTATGCTTTGTGTTTCAGTGCTGGTGTGAGGGGAGATTTGAATGAAGATAAACTTTTTTCTTAATTCTACCCTTACCAAAAAAAAAATAGAAAGCTTTAAAAAAGTAGTAGGAGGTAATGATGAGGGAGGCCCAATGAGCCTAGGGAATAAAGTAGGCCTAGTAGTAGTAGGACTTCAAGGACTCCTATGACTTTGGGAAAGCAAGTATTTGACTTAAGATGCCAGATGGATTGGGTGTTAGACTTTTATGATAATGCAAAGGAGTGGAAAGGCAAGATAAAGATGAGGGTTACTCATTACATGGATCATCACGAGAAGAACTGCCAATATACTTCTTAGTTCAATAATGTTTTTGTTGGTATGCTCAATAGTAGTACATTCATTGAGCACCTTAATTAGTTGTAATTCCCTCCTTCTCCTACTTATGATCCTTTTGTTTGACACCCACCGACTAGAGGTGATGATAATGATGATGTTAAGGAGGACCCTAATTCTAGTTAATGTTGATGACTATTGTTTTATTTTATTTGGTTGTTCTTTGTCATCATTTTGAGAGAGAGAGAGAGAGAGAGTAATGGATGTAGCTTTTTTTTTTCTTTTACTTTTTTTTCATTTCTTTTCCTTGGGGGGATCCCGTTATGTGATGTGATATGATGCTGAGTTATAATTGTGGCTATTAGTTATTATTCTAATAAGAATAGTGACCATAGGTCTTGTATGGCAAAGGATTAGGATTAGTGCTTTAGGCACTAGTTATCTTTACTATTTTTAGTAGTTTGTATTCATTGCATTGAGCTTTATATCATTTAATGAAAAGGCATATTATTTTATGTTCAACTTTTTGCTTATTCTAGTATACTATTTTTATTTTATTATTTACATATAATTTTAAATTTTTTTATGCTTAACTATTGAGTCTAGTTCTCTACATAGCGCTTAGACTTTGATTGCTTATTTAGTCAGAATAAAAATAATAATTAAAAATTATATAAAATTAAGATAATAATAAAATCCTGCATGATAGTTTGCATGAATAATGCATAATAATTCATAATTTGAAAATCTTCATAATTAACTAATATTTATCACTTAAACTATTGTCCTGTATAAAATTTAGAAACTATACACTAATACATTGACTACCAAATTGAAGAATGAATAATTGAGTTTAGGGAAAATAAGTGAGTAGCTTAATTTGAGAGGATCATAGTAATCATATATATGGAATTAGTTAACTTATTAAATCCTTACATTAAATCAATAAGGGTTAAAAGAGGATGAAAGATAAATTGATATTCAAAATTATTAAAATACACCATAATCATGAAAAAAGTGAAAATCTAAAAAAATCAAAAAGGAAAGAGTTGAGTGCATTAAAAATTTGGTATTTGTTGAAGCTCAAGTCCAAACGCACCCTAATACTTAAATCTAATATGATAAGATAGGTGAACAATACATATGATTGTAGACTAATAAACTTCCAATTTAACCATAAACATAACTAACTCCTAAATGTTACATTATTCATTTCAAAAATCAAAAGTTAATCTTTCACATACACTCATAGTGGATTGGTTCAGTATAACCAACAAAGGGGTGACTAGTTGGGATAATTATAATGACCTTTCAAATTGCAATTATAATTTTGTTCATTCAAAATTACTTCTAGATTATGATGTATTACCTTTAATTTAAGATATTTTTATTTTTATTTTTTATTTTGGCTATTAAGTTGATCAATAAGTGATTTCACCATTGCTTGAGGATATGTAAGGGTTTAAGCTGGGGGGAATTTGTTAAGAGTAAATTTTGTGCTAATTATTTTATTTAAAATCAATAAAAATATATTGTTTGAGTTGTATTTGTGTAAAAAATGTTCAGGAAAAGTAAATATTTATAAGTGTTTATAGCACCACAGCATCCACATGTATAGCATCACAGCACGAACAACTATAATGCCCCAGTGCCAAATTTTAACATTACAGCATCAGTCACTCTAAAACTTTGGAAAGATCAGCACCTTAGTAGAGACCAGGTTAGCACTGCAGTGCTTTTAATCATCATTATCCCAAAAATTAACACCATAGTATTGGTGCCTAAAAAATTTGAATGTCATAGCAGTAATTATTGGAATGCCAACCAACAAATTATTCTTTCAAGCTCCCCTACTCAAATTTTATAATGCCATGGTAAAGTAGTTGTTAAAATGAGGAGCCATGCCCATTGGTTTACCTAGTAACCATGCTAAGTTATCCTAACACTAAGGTGTTAGTTCAATTTACACCGCCACAATGCTAACTTGTTCAACATCACGGTGCCTGAACCTATTTTTGTACATGTATAAATAGTTTTTTAAGTTTTTTGGTTTAGAGAGTTCTGTCATTTTAGCAGAGTCTTATACTTTGTAGTGTCTTCCTTTAGTTCCTCCTTAGAGTAAAGTCTAAGGGAGGCTTGGAAAGAATAAAATACTTTCTTTTGGGATATCTTAGCTTCTATTGTGTAAGCAAATCTATTGGGAAGAAGGAGTGTGGAGAATAATAATTAATCCTTTCAGGTGACATTAATCTTTTTCATTCTCCTGCATCATTTTCATATGAATAAAATGAATATGATTTTGCTTTCTTTGCTATCTATATCTAGACAAATCGATAATTTTGGACTAATGATGTAAACATGTAGTAAGACAAATTTTCTTGTAAGTTTCCATTGCGTGATAAAAACTCAAAAACAACCATTTTTTTACTCAATAGGATAAATAATGTATTTAGAGTAAACAGTAGTATCTTGATTGCAATTAAGCTTGATGCTTTCTCTTGGGATCGACACTCTTCTCTATCACTTTATTATTTGATTCAGCATATAAAGTTATGTTATTTAAGTAAGCTTTCATAAATTTATATCAAAGAAAACCTAAACATATTTCCACATCAATTTAAAGTAACCACCAACTCAAGCCTCACCCATCAGTTACTTCTTTGGCAATGGTGCGAAAAACTAGATATGATGGCTTATTTGCATTGGACAATGCTTATGTTTATTCAAATATAAATCTCCACTAAAAATTCAAGTGCACATGTCAATCAAGTAATAAAAGTTTTATGAGAGAGTGTTGATCCTAAGAGGAAGTACTCTGCTTCACATAATTATTCTAGTAATGTCTACTTCAAGCTACAAAAATTATCCTATGCAATGAAATCAAAGTTATATTCTATCTAAATTGAGAATTGTAGAAGACAAGTGAAGATTCCAATAGATAGTGTTTTGGACTAATGATAGTGAACTCTCTTAAGCTTTCCTAAGTAGCTCTCCTAAATTAGTTTTAAATCAGAGTAAATGTATCCTTAGATCTCTGTTGAGCTTGTAAGGGTGTAAAGAAAGGTTGAAGGCCTTCATATAGTTGTTCTATCTTCATAGACCCTAGAATACAAAATATTCTGTCTAAGCATGAGAGTATTCCATTCTAATTATCCTAATTATTCCAATATTCCTTTGTCGAGGCAACATATCACATAATGTCTATACATGGCCACTATATAGATTAAATAAAGAGAGAGATATTGAAAATGACTATTAAGAATTTTAAGCATTAGACTCTACAATTGTAATTACTTGGGTTTTATAACATTAGTCCAAAATTATGAGTTTAGATGGCCATTGAATAAAAATAGAACAAAATAACTTCCATTACTTTCTCAAGAAAGAAAGTAAAAGTAAAAAAAGTAAAAATATATCACCCGTAATGAAGGATCCCAAATCGATCCTATAGATGAACCCTTCCTGAAGTGAATCACTCCTTACGAATTTGCTCCCCACACTCCTTTCCTCTCTAAATTCTTTCTTGCTCACTACAATATATGTCAGCCACTCTTTTCTAAGAAAACTTTTTAGAGCATCAGGACACTCACATAGAAAAATAAAAAAAATTATTTATACTTATTACAGAAATGGCTTAGGTGTCACAATGCTAGATAAGATGATGGCATTGAGTTACAGTATGAATTAGCATCTTGGTACTTTTAAATGGTCTCTGTTGCAGTACTGGACTAACTCGATGTAACTGTTGGCTGAATCAGTTTGACTTTTAGCTAAATCAATATGGCCCTTCTTCTTATCAACCGCTCCATCGCGCACTATAAAATGTGAGCATTATGGTGCTTGATTTTTCATGCAACCTTGCGGTGCTCTTTTGGTCAGCACTTTGATGCTGATAAAAAACATTATTATTTCTTTATTATGGCTATTATTACATATCTATTTTGTTTTCCCTACGCAATTGTACCTTTCTTATATACCACTCTTGTCACGACCGGACCCGATAAGCTCGCATAGGCGAGGCAGGAATGAAACTCAGACAGTAAAATTTAAAACATTTCAAGTAACATATCTAAAGCATATTCAAACATAGAGAAAGAGCCACTAAAGATTCCAAGTAACATTTATTTTCTTTTCTTTTCTTCTATCATTCAAAAATCAACATCTACATCAAAGTTCATTACATAGATGGATGTCCAAAAAAATCTACCTATAACATGCTATCATGCATCCATCTAATATAGAATATCAAAATACCAAAAAAGAACCTGTCACCCATCATCTCCCTATGATGGTATGTGTACGGCTGTCTATCTGTTATTAATGATTAACAGGTTCTCCTGAAAATGTTCCATAAGTTGGGTGAGTCACAACTCAGTAGGTAAGATGCTATTCAATTAAATTCAGAAACAAGGTAAAGAGTACAACATGTATGCCAATACTTCTAATTAAAGGAACAATAAACATGCCATGATATATTAACTAGAGTACGCATGCCTCTAAGTCATCCTATATGCTCTCTTTCTTTGCATAATCTTGCAACATTTTTCATTATACATGTTCATGATTCATTTGATGCTTCTTGTACTTATAACATAATAACATATTATTATACACCCATCTCAGAAGTATCATTTTATTTTGTACTGATCACGTACACTTTCAATTGGCCATTCATTTACCATTTGCTCTGAAGAGCCCACAACCCTTGGTTCTGAAAAGCCCCTTTACCATTGGCTCTGAAGAGCCCCTTTACCATTGATGCTCCGCATCAAACATACAAATTCAACCATTCTATATGTATTCATAAAGGGATATTAACACTTCATTCATGCACATGTTCTAATGCTTCTATATTTTTATACATGATTACTTATTAAAAGGGACATGAGCTTTGTAAACTATCACATGAGAAAGACATATTTGCATTCTTGTAGGCATATGTTCTGATGCTTCTATAGTTTTCTACATGAGTACATATTAAAGGAGACATGAGCTTTGTACTATCTACAATTATCATGTGAGAAAGATGCATTTGCATCATGTATTCAACGGTATACTAGGTTTTTATACAATTACTTGTATTAAAATAAAATTACTTGTATTTTAATTAATAATTAAGTGTATTGGAGGTTTTTATATGCATATATTATGAAATTAATAAAAAGAAGGTTCCCAAAAATTAGTGTTTTGAGGAAATCCAAAATTAGAAAGTAAATTTAATTAATTTTGCAATGTTAAAAGGGTTAATTTAGGAAATTTAGAAACCATATGTGTAGGTTCTTATGATTTAGGATTAAGGAAGTTTATGTGATGGAAGCATGTGACATTAAGTGTTATGTTATTTTTCTTTTTAGATATTGGACGTGGTAGAGGAAATATTTGGATAGGGCAAACAGCGAACTGCACACAACGATGAGGTAGGTAAAATGTGATTCTTTTTTTTTTCCCTACTCATGAACCTTTCAGGTCTACAAGTTCACTTGTAATGCCAATCAACTCAGGATCAGGTAGACTAGGGTTGAGTTTATCTGTAATTTTAATTTTAATGTACTTTTTACCTTTCTTAAGTCAAGTTATATATATGATGCACCCCAAGCTAAGTAACCTTGCACACACATGCTCAGGGGGGGTGAGTTAGTAAGTTAGAAAAATTTTATATTTTTAAACTAATCATACAATATGATAAATATTATACTAGATGACCAGCTATATAGAAAACCTTAATTAGGGCAACCATTATAAAGTGAGATTAATTAACTAATCATACTGGATGATTCAGATCGTACAGGATAATCAGTTATAGACATGAAAAATAGCTGCCAATCACAATTTAAGTAATTTCTTAATATATAAAATGTACTCTAATCATATAGTACGATCTTTATCATACTGGAATATTTATGATAATCATGCCTAAATTGATCTTATAATTAGGGGACTAATTATGGTTAAATTGATCAATCATATCATATAGGATGATCAGAGTTAATCGTAATGTATGACTAGATCCCAGTATGGTATGATAATTAATTGTCAACCATCATACAGGACAAAAACCATAATATATCAACTAATCATCTTTGATGATACCCATCCTTCATATTGGATAAACTGATTGCTGCATGGGATGATATTTAATTGTCAGTTATCATACTGCATGATCAATACAAACTCATGAACTAATCATCCAGGATGATCAAAAGATCTTACAAAATGATCCATACAAATATTTGAATTGATCGTATAGACCAATGCAGTTCGTACAGGCTGAATATGCTATTTTGTACTAATCGTACAACATGATCTCATGATTGTACTGGATGATCTTTGACGGCAAATTGAAAATTAGGGCTCCTTTTGGAGGCTCTCTATTTAAGCTCTTATATGGTCTTAAGAGAAATCTTTTGCTATGGAGTTGATCTAAGAGAGAACTTAGAGAATGAAGAGAGAGAGCTTGGGAGAGAGAGAGATCCTCATGTGGGGGAGTTATGAGGGATTCACAAAGGTTACTCCAAGCAAGGTTTCCATCATCTTCTTCAAGCTGCTTGTCAGGTTCCTTGGTGGTTTTGGTGGAGAATTTCATCAGCATCAGATCTAGGTTCTTTGCCTTCACTAGGAGGGTGAAAAAGGATTCCAAGGTTCTCTGCCTATTCATGGAGGGAGTAAAAGGATTCCAAGGTTCTTTGCCTACTCCAGGAGGGAGTAAAAAGATTTCCAGGTTCTCTACCTACTCCAAGAGGGAGTAAAAGGATTCAAGGTGCTCTGTCTCACTGGGTTGGTGGAAATATTTTGAAAGGGCTTCTCAGCCTTACTCTAGGGGCAAAAGGAGAGACACTACTTTTAGTGCAATACCTAAAAAGGAGATTTTTGGGAAGTAGGCGTAGTTCAAGTTAATCGAACCACTATAAATCTGGTGTGTTCTTTCTATTTACTTTTTTGCATTTAGTTTCCATATTTTTTTATGATTTATTCTATATTTGAAATCTCTATTTTTTACTATCGTGAAAGTTATCTGCTTCCGCATCAAGGGGTTTTAATTTTTAGTTTTGTTAAAGAATTTTTTTTTAAAATAACAAATCCACCCCCCCCCCCCACCTCTTAGTTAGCCTCGGGCTAGTTCTCATAGGTTTAACAACCTTCATGAACTTTCAAGTGGTATCAGAGTGAGATTCATAAATTAACTTTTAGAAAATTTTTAAAAAAAGATCTATGGCTTACTTTGGTGATTGTAATACTGTGCAAAGATATTCAATCACTCGACCACCTTTATTTGATAATATACCTTTCAATTTTTGGAAAATTTGCATGTCCGCTTTTTTACAATCAATTTATTATCTCATATGGATGTTAGTTCAAGAAGGATATTCTACACCCTTTAGATTAAAAAGTGGCATAAAAATGAAACTTTCCTTTTCTGAATGGAGAATAGAAGATAGAGATTTAGCGCAACTTAATGCTAAATATTTGAATTTTTTTATGCTTTAAAATATGAAGATTACATGTATCTCTCTACTTATTCAACTGGAAAAAAAATTTGGGACAAACTATGCATAACTTATGAGGGAACTAATGAAGTAAAATAATCTAGGTTGAATATTCTACTTTACGATTATAAACTATTTCGCATAAAACCTAGTGAATCAATTTCTAAAATATATAATAGGTTTACTCAGATTATTACTTCTCTGCATGCCTTAGGAAGAGAGCTTACAAATTATGAAAAAGTTAACAAAACTCTTCGTTGCTTACCTTCTTCTTATGATGCAAAAATCACTATCATTACTGAATCTAAAGATCTGAATATTTATTCCATTGATAACTTACTTGGGTCATTCATTGCCTACGAGTAAGGAGAGAGTCAAAGGCAGCTTGATGCAAGTGAAAAGAATAAAGAGAAAACTATAGCCTTAAAGGCTAATGATTCTAATAGTGACTCTTCTAGACAAGATGATGATGACATTACACTGATGACTAGGCAATTCAAGAGTTTTTTAAAGAAAAAGCAAAATATCATCAGCAATGGAATAAAGGTAAGAATAGTAAAAATTCTAAAAAAATTTTGATATTATATTCTTTGAATGCAGGAAGTCAGGGCACTTGAACTCTAATTGCCCAAATCTTAAAGCTCATCCAAGCAAGGAGAAGGGTGAAGAAAAATCTAAATTCAAGAAGGGCAAAAAAAGGACTCAAAAGGCTTTCTGGGCAGGCTCAACATTAGACTCTTCTAAAACTGACATAGAAGATAAGGTAACCAACCTATACATAATGATAGATGATCATCATAATCATTCTGATCAAGAGGAGGTTTGTGAGCTTACCTATGATCAATTATTTAATGTTTCTAAAAAAATTCATATTGTATATAGAAAGTTTAAAAAATCACATGCCTACCTTAAACCTGACTTTTTAATTCTGCAGAAAGATCATGAATGTCTTAGGAAAGATTACTCCACTCTGGATAGTAATCACATGGCTTTGTTAGATAAATTTGACATTTTAAACAAAAAGTATCTTGATCTAACTGATGAGCATTAATCCTTAAAAGCATACCATATTGATTTAAAAAACTTATTTAAGAAATCAAAGGTATATAGACATTATTGATTTAAAATAATTTAGGTTGAATACAATTTAGTGCCATATTAGTTGAATCCTCACTTCCTAAATACTTCTAGGCAGAAATAGTGAATACAGCTTGTTATGTTCTGAATATGGTCAATATTAGATCCAAGTTGAATAAGATACCTTACTAAATCCTTAAGGGTAGGACACCCAACCTCTCTCACCTTCATGTCTTTAGATGTAAAGTGTTCATTCTAAATAATGGGAAGTCTCAACTAGGAAAAGTTTGACCCAAAATCTGATAAAGGAGTATTCCTAGGTTACTCAAATGCTAGAAAATCTTAAGAGTCTTCAATAAAAGACACTGGTAGTAGAGCATACCACGCATATTATATTTGATGAATTTAATAATTCTGGAGGGTCTAGGGTGGAAGAAGAAGAAGTAGGAGAAATCACCCAAGGAGTAGAATCTGCAAATCTAAAGGAAAGGGTAGAGACTAACAATACACTACCTAGAGAATGGAGATATTCTTTGAGTCATCCTAAGAATTGATCTTAGGAGACCCATCTAAAGGTGTTAAAACTAGATGATGTTTGGGAGCAAACCACTCTATCTTTATCTCAATGATTGAACCCACCAACATAAATCAAGCCTTATCTGATGAATTCTGGATCCCCGTTATGCAAGAAGAGTTAAATTAATTTATATGGAATGATGTTTGGGAGCTAGTTGATAGACCTAAGAATAAGAGTATGGTTGGAACTAAATGGGTTTTCAAAAACAAAATGAATGATTATGGTATAGTGGTGAGAAATAAAGTAAGATTAGTGGCTAAGGGGTATAACCAGATAGAAGGAATTAACTTTAAAAAGACCTTTACCCCTGTAGTTAGATTAGAAGCCATTAGGGTGCTACTAGCCTTTGCTTATTTGAAGGGATTCAAACTGTACCAAATGGATGTCAAAAGTGCCTTTTTGAATGGGATAAAAAAAGAAGATATGTATGTTGAACAACCGCCAGGATTTAAAAAATCACAATTTACTAATCATGTGTTTAAATTAAAAAAGGCATTATATGGACTGAAATAAGCACCCAGGGCATGGTATGAAAGACTAAGCACATTCCTACTAGAAAGAACCTTTGTTAAGGTGAGCGTAGACACCACCCTGTTTCTAAAAAAGCTAGCATATGAATAATTAATTGTCCAAATTTATGTTGATGATATTCTATTTGGATCTTTTAATAAATAGCTATGTGATGATTTTTTTTAAATGATGAGTAATGAGTTTGAAATGAGTATGATGGGAGAACTAACCTACTTTCTTGGATTAATCATAAGGCAGAAAGATGATGAAACTTTTTTCAGTCAATCAAAAGATATTAAGGACATCCTTAAAAAATATGAAATAGATAAATCTAAGCCAATCAACACTCCCAAGAGTTCCACTGTTCAGTTAGATAAGATTCAAATAGAAAATATGTTGATCAAAAGAAATACAAAGGAATCATTGGATCATTACTTTACTTGACTTCTAGCAAACCTAATATTATATTTAGTGTTTGTCTTTGTGCTAGATTTTAGGTTGATCTAAAAAATTCCCACATGACTATTGTTAAGAAAATTCTTAGGTATCTCTTAGGAACCCAAGACTAAGGAATCAGGTATCCTAGGCACAGCACTATCTTTGAGATCATAAGATATTCTGATTCATATTTTATAGGATGAAGAGTAGATAGAAAAAGCACTTCCAAAATATGTCAATTCATAGGATAGTCCTTAGTCTCCTGGTCTAGTAGAAAATAGAACTCAGTTACCATGTTCATTATTGAAGCTGAGTACATAGCCTTAGGGTGTTGTGTGATCCAAGTCCTCCGGTTAAAGCAACAAATTCTTGATATAGGATTACTTGTAGGCACCATTTCAATCCTATATGATCACACTAGTACCATCAACATTTAAAAGAATCCAATTCAACACTCCAGGACTAAACTCATAGACATAAGGCACCATTTCATTAGGGACCATATTACTAAAGGAGACAGAGCTACACCATGTAGCCACTAAGAATCAACTTGCTGATATCTTTACAAAACCACTGGCCATTGAAACCTTCAGTGCCTTAAGAACTAGATTAGGTGTGATAGATATCTAGGCTTGAAATTTATGCCTCCTATTTCTAATTTTTCCTGCTTTATGTGTATGTTTATTTTTGCTTATGAGTTTTTGCTTTACGCTTTTTTATTTTATATTATTTTCTTTTAGTGTTTTAAAGAATCAGATCATTTCTCACTTCTACTTTTGAGTTTGTTTTTCAAATGACATTTTTGACTTATTTTTTTACAAGCATGTAAGCAGTTATTGGCTCATTTAAAAAGAGTTAAAGAAAGAAACAGTGATGAATGTTTCTCTTCCTCAATCTCCTTTAATGATGTATCTTCTTTTTGAATCAAAATGTATTTCAAATTAAAAATTAAAATTTAAAATAGATATCTATTATACCTTCCAACAGTAATCTATCTCATATGAATGATGTTCCAAGTCAATGAATCTCTTTCAAATTTTCTTAATCATGTTGTTTACATTTATTATATGGATAGGATTCTATTTTGTGGCTTACGTTTCCTTATATAAGAGAGGTATTTTTTCTCTCATATTTGGAAGATAATGTCACAATTAAGAATCTTCAAAGGTTTTGAAAGAAGGCAAGCTTGCGAAAATGACGAGGCACAAAATGAGCACAAAATTGGAAATTTGTTTGCGCAATGATCGTAAAATATTCACAAGATACACAAAGTGTGTCAAAATCAAAAGATGCATAAAGTATGCCAAATAACTAAAAAGAGGCACAAAATGAGCCCACAATAAATTAAACTTCCCTTCCTTTCTAATCTTTAAACTCTTGGAAGACTTCATGTGCATATTGATATCTCCTACACTTGAATTTGAAAATCATAATTTTTGATTCATTGCATTGCAATATTATTTCTATCAAATATTTTTACTGAAATGAAGTTTGAAAAGATCGCTTTTCCTATCTAATTTCTTTTTTTATTTAGATTTTTGTTTAAAAAGGATTTTGACTTATAAGGAGTCCAAGCTAAGGTTAACAAGATCAATTTTTTAACCTTTATGATTTCAGTGTTGTCAATTTATTTCTTACTGGTTTTTAAATCTGATAACAAGGTAAATTTATCATCTACTCGGAGAAGCTCGATTAAAAAAAACTATTTTTGTATTATTATTGTTGCTTTTACTAATTTTTGATTTGTTTTTTTTTTTTTTCATCTTTTTATTTTTGTTTTGATTTATTTTGGTTGTTCCTATATTTTTTATGTTCTTTAGTTTTGTACTTTGTGATATTTTTCTGTATGGATTTGCTTTTCCATTGTTTCCTCCTTTTTGTGATGTTAAAAGGGGGAGTAGTAATTTATTGTTAATTACTTCTATATTCTATTTTAATGAAGTTTACTTCATGTTTACTATTCTGCATTTTTTTTAACAAAAATAAAAAAAATTTAAAAATAATATATATATATATATAAAAGCTCCTTACTTTCAGAATTTCATCTTTTAAGGGGGAGTTTCAAAGAATGTTAATGGGCTTTGAAACTTTTTAACAACAATGTTTATCATCATCAAAAAGAGGGAGAATGTTGCAAATTTTGGCCTAAGTACTGTGATTTTGATGATAATAAATATTATTATTTCTTTACTACGGATATTATTGCATATCTATTTTATTTTCCCTACTTAATATCCTTCCAGGTCCACAAGTTCACTTGCAACACCAATCAGCTCACGATCGAGTAGACTTTGAGTATGTCTGTAGTTTCAATTTCAATATATTTTTTACCTTACTTAAGTCAAGTATCTGGTGGACTCCAAGCTAAGTAACATTGCACACACACACTCATGGGGGTGAGTTAATGAGTTAAAAAAAATTATTTTTGAATTAATCGTACAGTACGATATATATCATACTAGATGATCAGTTATATAGAAAACCCTAATTAGGGCAACCATGATTAAGTGAGATTAATTAACTAATCATATTAGAGAATTCTGATCATACAAGACAGTTAATTATAGACATAAAAAATAAATGCCAATCATAATTTAGGCAATTTCTTAATATACAAATTATACTCTAATCATACAGTATGATTTCTATCATACTAAATAATTTATAAGAATCATGCCTAAATTGATCCTATTATTAGGAGATCAATTATGGTTAAATTGATCAATCATATCATATATAATGATCGGAGATGATCATACTTACAACCAGATCTCATAATGGTATGATATTTAATCGTCACCCATCATACATGATGAAAACCATAATATGTCAACTAATCATCTTGGATGATACCCCTCCTTCGTACTAGATGAACCAATTATTGCATGGTATGATATTTAATCATCCGCTATTATACTATATGATCAGTATATACTCATGAACTAATCATTCAGGATGATCAAAGGTCATACGGTATGATCCATACAAATTCTTAAATTGATCATACAAACCAATACAGTTCATACTAGCTGAATATGTTATTTTGTACTAATCATACAGGATGATCTCATGATCATACTGGAAAATCTTTGACAGTAAATTAAAAATTAGGGCTTCTTTTGGAGGCTCTCTATTTAAGCTCTCATATGGTCTTGACAGAAATCTTTTGCTGTGGAGTTGATCTGAGAGACAGCTCAGAGAAGGAAGAGAGAGAGCTTGGGAGAGAGAGAGAGATCCTTTTGAAGGGGACTTATGAGGGATTCATAAAGGTTGCTCCAAGTAAGGTTTCCATTATCTTCTTTAAGATGCTTGTTTGGTTCATTGGTGGCTATGGGGGAGACTTTCATCAGCATCAGATCCAGGTTCTCTACCTTCACCCGGAGGGTGAAAAATGATTCCAAGGTTCACTTCTTACTCCAGGAGGGAGTAAAAGGATTTCATGGTTCTCTATCTACTCCAGGGGGGAGTAAAAGGATTTCTAAGTTTTCTGCCTACTATAGGAGGGAGTAAAATGATTTAAGGTACTGCCTCACCGGGTCCATTGAAAGATTTGGTAAGGGCTTCTCTGTCTTGCTATGGGGGCAAAAGGAGAGACACTATTTTTAATGCAATACCTGAAAGGAGGTTTTCGGGAGTGGACATGGGTCAAGTTGACCGAACCACTATAAATTTTGTGTACTCTTTCTATTTACTATTTTGCATTTAATTTTTGCATTTTTCTTTGATTTTTTCTATGTTTGAAATCTCTAATTTTTACTATCATGAAAGTAATCTACTTCTGCATCAAGGGTTTTAATTTTTTAGTTTTGTTAAAGAATTTTTTTTTTAAATAACCAATTTACCCCTTGCCCCCCCCCCCCCCCCACCCCCCGCGCCCCTTGGTTAGCCTCGGGCAAGTTCTCAGAGGTTTAACAACCTTCATGAACTTTCACTATAATGTCTAGATATGGCATCTGAGTGTTGACGATGTTGTAACGCTGATAGTTTTACTCCTTTTCTTGAGACATTCCTACACAATATGAATAAAAATACACATTTTTACTGGAATTAACATAACAAAAATACTACACAATTTTCACTTAACACGCATGCATACATATCCTTAATGACTTGAATGTAAGCATTATAAACCCCTTTCTTTTCTAGAACTCCTTAGAGCACTTACTTTGGAACTTTATCATAAGCTTTCACTAAATTAATATCATATCTAGATCCTCCTTATTCTCTTGATGCTTCACCATCATAAAAAAAATTATTTTAAAAAATAAAAAATGTATAATGGTCAATTATAAAAATATGACATTAAATTAAATGTATGCTTAAGATGATAAAAGTGATATATATGTAACCTGGTAAATTAAAATACATGAATTATGAGATTTAGGCTTAATGAATATTTAAGTCTTAGGTCCACCATATAGTTTGCTAGAGATTCATTTTAACATAGAAACTTAAGGCTAACTTCACCCTCTTTAAATTATTTACTATTTAAGTAGGCTTTACTCCCTTAGTTGTTTTAACTACTCTTTTAACAAGAATCAAAAGTACCAACATTATTGGTTATTAGTGTTTTTTGGTGTCATAAAATTGATTAGACAATTGTTAGGTCAGGTTTAGTTCCAAATTTGAATTAAATTCCACTATAAAACTATAAAATATATTTATTTATAAGTCTTACATGCTAGAAAATTTGATTCGGTAGAGTGTGTATTTTACATATTAGTAATGTACAAAGATTTAGCATGTGTAGATGAAAGTAGAAGGACTAAAGAATTTTTTATGCAGAAAACTCGAAAAGGAAAAAAATCATGAGGCCTAGCACAATTATAAAATCCACTATATAGCAAGTGATATAAAGTTCCTCCTTTCTTCACTATTGAAGAAGATGGATAGTACAAAGATCATGCATCCATACCCAAAAATAGGGCTTAATTTTCCCAGAAGGGATTATAGAAATAGATGTTCATAGTCAAATAAATATACCCAACAACCGGATCAAATCTTGTCAGTATTCTAGAGATGGTGGTGATTTTTCATATTAGGTGTTAGTGGTAATGGTGGTTTTCAGTAGCTATAGCTAGTGATAATAATCGATGTCCATGGCTGGAAAGTGTAAGAGAGTTCTCTCTATAGCTCTGTTTCTCCTCTTTCCTTCCCCCTATAATGTAAAGAATGAAGGCCTATTTATAAGTTTTGGGAGTTGCAAGCTCTTTAAATATAGATGAAATCTAGGGTAAATTCAGAGTGCTCCATCAAATGGTCTATATTGATTCCTTCAATCATAAAGCTTTTGTCAAGTATTTAAATGCCTTAATAAATTCATAATGAAAAGATCTTGGGCTTTTTTGATTCATTTCGTCAAGTCGATTGATCCAATTATAAGCATGTCATGTTTAGAGATTAATTGGTTACACAATTAATCCTTTGAAGCTTCTAAATATATTTTAGTCCCTCGATCTGAGCCTATTTGAACTTAAAATAGACCAATTTTATTGTCATTGGGTTCATCTTGTCAAGACGTTTAGATTGGTTATAACTTTGATGAGATCAGAGTCTAGATAGTACCAAATTAAATTTTGAAAGTTTTTAATTCAAATATGCATTGGGATTTATACCGGTCAAGTTGATTTTTGGTAACTTAACATTTTCCACCTATTTTCATATGTCAAAGCTCACAAAATCAAAAATATATATGACTAATCTTTCTAAAATGTTGTGACATAAAGCTATAGTTTTCAAATAATTATGAGGAATGATCTCTCCCTGTTAAAGTGTAATTTATGACTATTGAACCACTTGAACTACAAATGAACAATAAGAGGGGGGTGAATTGGTGTTTTAAAAATTTTCCTTTCAAAAATCTCCTCTTGAAAAACTTAAACCAAATACCAAATTTACAACTTAAATTTAAAAATAGATTTTTTTAAAATAAAAGAAAATAATAAAACTACTATATTTTTATTTTTTATTTTATTGAAAAATAAATATATATTTTTATTCTTTCAATTTTATAATTTTAATTTCTTTTTCTTTTTCTAATAAAAACTAAATCCAAAGTATTCTCAATATTATTATATCATAAAGATGTGAATTATCAACTCAGATTTGTAGGATATTAAGTTTGCAAGGAAGTAAAGTGCAAAAACTAAACTGTAGAAAAATAAAGAAATAAGTACACCATAATTTTTATAGTGGTTCAGTCAACTTGACATGTGTTCACTCCCCAAAGTCCTCCTCTTCTTGTATGGCACTAAAACTCTTTAATGCCTCTCCTTTTGCCCCCACTATAAGGTAGAGAATCCCTCACAAGAATCACCTCCACCCTTATTATCATTGAGAACCAAATTCCCCTTTCACCTTTCCTAGTGCGGCAAAGTAGCTGAATCCGTTTTACCTTCCATCATGCGGTGGCGTAGCTGAATCCCTTTGAGTAAGGCAAAGTAGCCTGTCCCTTTGACACCAAAGGGGTCTTCTTCCCAGAGCTTCCCTCAAGGTAAACCTTGACTTATTAAGAAACTCAGGTGTAAGTTCGTCAGAGCAACCATGTGAAAACACCCTCTCACACTCCCTTGAACCCATAAGGATCTTCTCCCTCTCTCTCAAACTTCACCCTTTCTCTCCCTAACTTAAAGCCCTCTCCTCAATGCTTTCTCATAAAAGACACAACCTTATGACTATTAAAAGACTCCTAGAATGTCTATTAAGAAAGCTTAAATAGTGGGCTTCCAAAAACCCTTATAATTCAATTTTTCCATCTATATTTGTACATTATAATTTATTAACCATACCATATGATTAGTTTAATTCTAGCCTAGAAGTATTGTATGATGAATAGTACTACAATACAATCAAGTCAATTTCTCTACTAATTATACTATATAAATGAATAGTAACATAGTATGATTTGCTCAATCGGATCACAGTTTGTAAAGGATGAACCCAGGGATAACCAAATATCATCTCTATTGATTATCCAGTATGATCAAGTTCATACAGTACAATTTAATTTTATTCTCAATTAATTAAATATTTTAATTATTTTTTTATTGCATAAATTGTATAGTATGATCCAGATCATCTAGTATGATCTTTAAGAAAATGAAAATATTTAATTTCACTCCCATATGTGTGTGAACGGTTGCTAAGCTAACATACAATTTTTAATATATATTGACTCAAGAAAAATAAAATAACATATTCTTTCAAACTAATCTAATATATGCAACCCACTCTTGATGTCTAATTCTTTGATGATATTTAATGTATGTTGAATCTAAAATGTTAGTAGTTCACATAGAAAAATATGCAATATAAAGAGCAGGAGAAACTAAATAGATATCTAATAATATTTGTTATCATCAAAACACATGATCAGGCTCCCGGATTATAATAATCTCTCCCTTTTTTATGATGAAAAACATTGTTGGTTAGAATTATAAGTTAATTTTAATTTTTTCCTATGCTCTCCCCCTTACTAAGTGATTTCTTTAAAACGGGGAGAAACATTTTTTAATTTTTTTAAAATTTATATGTATATATATAATTGGAAAAGTATTTTATATATATAATTATTTTTAAAAAATTAAGTAAACACTTAGTAAGGGGGAGAAACATTTTAATATAATATAAATATATATAAAAATCAATTTTATGTTATTTTATATATATAAACATTTCTTTAAAATGGGGAGAAACATTTGCTAATTCCTTCTCCTTAGAAAATCAATTTTATGTTATATATAATTTTATTTTTAATTGGTAAATAACATAAACTTAAAGCAAAATGAAGTCACTCACAAACTACACTAATAAAGCAAGAATAGTACAACCAATAACTTCCTACTCCCCCTTTTGATATCACAAAAAAGATAACTACAAATAAAATAATAGCACATAACAAGGAAAAATCAAAAATACAAACACACTACAAAGAACCAACAATTTTGATAGAAATATATACAAACATATAATATAAACAAAATAAATAGACATACACATTTTAATCATACCTCTACCCTAAATTCTCTAAGGATGAATTTCAATGACACCTAATCTAGTCCTAAGTGTATTGAACGTGTTATAGTTAAGCGGTTTGGTAAGAAAGTCTTCTAATTGAAAGTCTAATATTAGCATATAGTAATTCTGCAATTTAGAATTGCTACATGATCTCTATGTATTGTAGAATTTTAATTATCCTATTTTTATCCAAAATAAAGACGTTCTACTTTTATAAGACCTTCTATTTTTCCAACAATTTTACCATAGTGCAATCATAAGAATATCACAAGTCCAATTTACTCTCTTTCTAGACTCTTTTATCGATAGGTTCGTGTATATCCATACGAGACATTTCTAAATTGTATTTATTATCATCATCAAAACAATGCAAATTCAAATTCTTTCTTCCTAGTCTTATGTATTGATAGGTTCAGATCAATCTACATGAAGTATTTCTAAATGTACTTAATTGCCACTATATTTTCAATTGAATTTGATGTTTACTTTGTATTCTCTCCTACTTATCATGCATCACAAAGATGTTTGAAGGGTTCTAACTTAGGGATTCTTTTAACTAACCATAACTAAGTGATTTTCCTAAGTGTCCTCAAGCTAGCATGTCATGATATTCCCATAACTCAAAAATTATTTTCAAAAATAGTAATCATCAGTCATTAAAAAATCTTTTCAAAATAACAATTATCATTTTCAAAAAAATCATTTTGAACATAAAAATCATTACTTGTCAAAAATAATTTTTCAAAGTAATAAGTATCGCTCACCAAAAATTATTTTCAAAATAATTACCATCATTCAACAAAAATCAATTCATCATTATAATTCAAATTACTTTATTAATTCTTAGTTGATATAATTTCTTTCATTTATTACTTGTAAACATTTGTGAATATTTTGCATAAATAAATTTAATATTAAAATGTTATCACAGTTAAATTTGAAAGATATTTTATTTATTCTTCCTCAAAATATTTTAACACAAATAATTTATCAACTTATTCCAAATGTGTTATAGTTCTAGTAGTGGAATCACCTGATGTAGCATCACTTTTATTTTGATCTCCAGTAGTATTAAATGTTTTAGATCTCTAGTTAGGTGTTGATCAGTTGTCCAGGTGCTATCTGTTCTCATTGGACCTCTTTTGAGAGAACAACTGCACACTTAATCACACATTAATTTGGAAACCCAAGTGGGTTTAAGTCTTATCTTATGCTTAAATGTCTACATGTCATGTTGAAGCTTAGTAGATTGTTAAATCTAAAGTTATGTCCCAAGGCTAACCAAGAGGGGGGGTGAATTGCTAATTTTTAAAAAATTTCTTATTTAATTCTAAAAATTGTTTAATAAAATTTATCATAATACTAAATTTTTTAAAGTAATTTTTCAACCACAGAAAAATTAAAGTAAATGCAAAAAAATAAAATGCAATAAAAATAAGAATAAAAGACGCTGAATTTTATAGTGGTTCGGTCCAATAAGACCTACATCCACTCCCTGGAGACTCCTTCTACATGTATTACATTATACTCAAGTGACTCTCCTTTAGCCCTCATAACAAGGTGGAAAAGCCCTTACAATTTTCCTCTCTTCCACTAAACCCCGGTGCAGCAAAGAACCGTCATCCTTTTTCACCTTCCTTATGATGGCAGAGTACCACTCATCCTTTCACATCCTCCTGGTGTCGACAGAGAACTAATTGTCCTTTCATACCCTCCTGGTGTCGGTAGAGAACCAGATCTTCTCTTAAAAATCTTCTCTCAATAGACCTTCAAGGAAGTAGGTAAGAAATTTGAAGAACAAGTAAGAGATCCTCACCAATCGGCACCTTTGTGAATCCCCTCACAAATCTCTCTCACAAGACCTCACTTTTCACTTCCAAATCACCCTCCCAAACACTCTCCTAAGGCACACTCAAGAGAATTTTTATAGAAGATTAATTAGACAACCAGTTTTTAGAACTCTTATATACTAAGGGCAAGAAAAACTATCCAAAACTAAAAATTTTAAGTTTGGCAGAGTCGGATCGTTCAGTATGATCGTACTTCATACGTATAAACACTTCAAAATGAATGGTTCATCCCTTACGATCTTGTACAAACATATTTTCTTACTCAGGAATATGATGTACCAAACTACATCATACTATATGAATAGTTTAAAAAATGAACAGTTCATCCTGTACGATCTTGTATGAACCTATTTTCGTACTCTCAAAAATGATGTATGAAACCACATCGTACTGTATGAATATTTTAAAAAATAAATTGTTCATCCTGTATGATACTGTATGAACTTATTCTCGTACTCTAAAAAATGATATATGAAACCACACCGTACTGTACAAACAGTTCAAAAAATGAACGTTCTATCTCATATGATCCAGTACGAACCTATTTTCATACTCTGGAAAATGATGTATGAAATTCATTTCATACAGTATGATCCATACTTAGAAAACTTTTAACACATGAATTAATCAGGTTCATTTTAGAGGGATATCCATTACAAATCGTCCAGTATAATTACAAATCATACAGTACGATTAGTTTTAAAATCCAAGTTTTGTCTAACTCTCCCAGTGTATGTGTGCACGGTTACCCAATTACAATCAACTCTCTGAGACTCAAGAAAAATAAAAATATAGATTCTAATTATAACAACCCCTAATCTATTTATCTTGAAGTCTTTAGTAATCTGGAGTATGATTTTCCTAAAAAAATATATTATTACACACATAAACACACTTTCCAACATATATAGGAGAAATAATAATCAAATAATAAGATTTTGGTATCATCAAAAACTCACATGATTATAAAAATAAAGTCTTAAAAACTAATTTACAACAATCTCAACAATCTCCCTCTTTTTGATGATGGCAAAATAATTATTATTTGAGTTAACAAATAACATAAATTTTCTCCTTAGCTCCACCTAAATGAATGGCCAATTTAAACTCAGGGATTCCTATAAAGATCAGAAAACCTATCACACACTACAACAATCTCACATTATAACAATCACACACATGTACACATAATAAACAAACAAACAAACCAAATAAATATCAAACATATCAAACATCAACCAATACACTATAAACATCAAACAATATATTACTCTATAAACAACAAATAATATATTATGACTCCCCCTTTTGACAACAACAAAAAGGGAAGTATATCGATCAAAAATAGTTGATGATGATTAAGATGTTAAATTAATTACAAATACAATATTAAAATCACATGCAAAAGATAAAGACTCAAATTTTAAATTACAGAACAACAAGGAGAAGAAAAGTTGATCTATGTCAGTATTTGAAATAGACAGATTATATAACCACAACTATTACAGAAATGATGAAATAGAATTAATAATTTTTTAATTCAAAAGTGAAGATCATGATTTATTAGATAGATTTGTGTGACTGAGAAACTGATAAAGGAAAGAGTAATTGGTGACATTGCACATCTTTTCAATTTTCATGGCACACTTTGTGCATCTTGTCAATTTGGGCTAATTTTGTGTCTCTTTTCAATTTGGTGAACATTGTGCATATTTTCATATAAGTGGCACACTTTGTTCATCTTTAGTTTTGGACTAATTTTGTGCCTCTTTTCAAATTTTAGTCTTTCCAAAAATCACTAACTCTTAACACAAATTTTAATGAACAAAGATGAACACTTTGAAATAGAAGTAAAAGTAAATGTATGACATCATTTTGCAACAATTACAGCTAAGTAATTCATGTCTATAAAAATATAAAATTTATTTTCTAATCTACACCCAGTTACAAAGTAATATAAATATTTTGAGAGATTAAATTTTTCATGAAAATTAACTTTATAAAGCAAAATCAATTAACATTCTATATTTGTAATCAACTACATTTGATTGATAAATTTTAAACATTTCAAGTCACAATCATATTCACATGGCAATATGCAAGTCACAATCACATTCACATGGAAATATGCATAAAAACATGAGTTCTTCATTTTATTAAACATCACTCATATTACATTCACCACACATATTCATCCAGTACATCATCCTAAACATCAAGAAAAATACTAAAAAGAATAACAACACCAACAACACCAACAATAAGACATAGAACATCCAAGCCTAGAAGAATCATCACAAAAGTAGAATAGAAGTACAATCATCTAATATCCTGAGGGGCCATAATCTAGAGGTGGTGGAAGATTAAATATGGTGAAGTAGCTATTTATGGTAGCTACATTGGCATTAACTGAGTCAAATTATTCGCTCATCCACCCCATATCTTTAATGTATCGTGCATCCTGCTAGTTCATTCGAGTCTCAATTTATTCAAAGTGTTGATAAAAATGAGATTCTATTCTGTCGAATCGTTGGACCATTTCTTGATAAAAATTCTGGTCAGGTCTAGGTCCAGGTGCAGGTGCAGGTGCAGGCGCAAGAGCACCTTCTCCCTCAGATCCCTACTCTCTCCCAAAAAGTGCTCGAAAGGAAGCATTTGTGAAGTAAAGAGGTAGTTCAGTGGGAGGATTAGGATGGATAAGGTTGTACTTTTTCTCTAGGATATATGCTATCAGGTGTCCTAAAGCCACATTCTTCTTTCTTTTGCTATGGGAATGACCAATATCAAATAGGTTGTACGGGTAGTCCATGATTAATTAGGCTTCATCCAGAGGTTGTTCAGTCATGATTAAGTAAGTAACATTAGAAAGAAGTGGGGTCATATTTACCCTAGCTCCAGCTTTTGGGATTATTGAGGTTCGTAGGACATGATGGATAATTCAGGCATTTTGAGTTAAGGTATAGACCCTAGGTAAATGGCTTACTTGGGATACCCCTCTAAGGACTTGATTTACTTCTGACCAGTCATAGTCAGCCCTAGAAGTTAAGGTATGAGCTCGTATTCCTTAAGTTCTAAGGAGAAGGAAAGTTCCTAAATCCTCCATAGTTATTTCGACTCTGGTTTTGAAAACAAATGAGATAATTCAAGAATGGTCCTAGTTCATTCTCATATTTATAAGAAACACTTGGAAAGTCTATTTATGGTAGGCATAGATAAGAGTCAAAATGAAGGAGAAATGTGTTGAGGCAAAGAGCAGCATCATAGAGAAGTGAATGTCGTTTTAATCAAAAGTCTAGAAGGGGTTATTTTGGCAGTAGAATGCCTATAAAAGGTAGCCTCATTTTCTTTGGACAAGAATGTTTCGTCTCTTTTGGTCCTAGAAGAAGATCCCTTAGATACATGGGGTCATTTGCTTGAACTTGCCATTCCTAAGATTTGGGCTCTAGCGGGTTCAAAATAGATATGAAAGTGAATAAAAAACATTTCCAAAACCCTTCTATTTCAAGAAATAATGATAAATCGTATTGTATGAATGAAAAATCATATGTACAATTTTTAATTTCATACGAGATGAAATTAATTTCATACATACGAAAGGAAATGACCAAAAATGAAACGACTTTTTGAAAACTGCCCTTCCCGAGATATCCTTTCGTACATGCTTTTTAACTAAAATATTATACAGATGAACAGGTGTTTGTCTGGGATGACCAGAAAATTAAAGATCAATTAGCGACGGTTAGGTTTGTCCGCATGAGAAATTGACAACTGGATCATACAGATGAAAAATGATTTTGTACGGACAGTCAGTTCTACATGACTGGCCCTTTAACAACTGACCCAGTCATACAGAAGAAATTGTACAGATCGTACAGTATGATGACATCATCATACAGTATGAAACAATAATTAAAATTGAAGTTTCCTTACCTCAACTCGAAAAACTTTTCATGCACAAGTTATGTCGTTCGTGTGGTACGAAAAAATTTTTGTACTGTATGAATCAGAACACAACATAATATGATAAATCAATAAGCTTTTCAAGCATAATCATTATCTTGCAACCTTATTAACACATTGTTAACTATTAAACATGATAAGAAATAAACAAAGTCTCAATAATTCAAACTATACTAAATAGACACTTAACATAAACAAACACATGATAACACAAACAAATTAGGTTTAAATTTTTTCATGTCAAGCATTGAGATCAATCACACCATGCCTTATTCTTAAAATGCTAAATATGTCAAAGGCTAGTGGTTTTCAAAAAATATCTGCAAGCTAATTTTTAGTAGAAATATGATGCAGTTCAATTTCTCCCTTAGCTACTTTATCCCTTATGAAGTGATGCCTTATGTCTATATGCTTGGTTCTAGAATATTGAATAGGATTTTTTAAAATGCAAATGGCACTAATGTTATCACAGTAGATAGGAATTGTGCCTATAGAAAATTCTAAGTCAATCAATTAATGTTTCAACCAATGAACTTATGCCACACAACTACCTAAAGCAATGTATTCTGCTTCAACAGTAGAAAGGGCTACTAAATTTTATTTCTTACTGGACTAAGATACTAGAGAATTTTCAATGAATTGACATGTTCCAGAGGTACTTTTCTAATCAATCGTACATCCTAAAAAATTAGAATTAGAATATCCAATAATTTCAAAAGAAGAGTTGTGCTTAGGATACCAAATTCCTAAGTTTTGAGTTCCCAAAAGATATCTCAAATTTCTTTAAACAGCAGTCAGATGTGATTCCTTTGGATCAGCTTGAAATCTACCACACAAACAAATACTAAACATGATATCTGGTCTACTAGCTATCAAGTAAAGTAATGATCTAATTATTTCTCTAAATTTCTTCAGATCAACAGACTTCCCATTTAGATCCTTATCTAACTGCACTGAAGAACTCATTGGTGTACTAACTAGTTTAGCATTATCCATTTCATATTTCTTGAGGATTTCCTTAATATACTTTGACTGACTAAGAAAAGTTCCTTCCTCATTTTTCTTTATGCTAAAACTAAGAAAATAGCTCAAATCTCTCATCAGACTCATCTCAAATTCACTACTCATTATTTTTGAAAAATCATCACAAAAATTTTTATTTGTAGATCCAAATATGATATCATAAATATATATTTGAATAATGAGTATGTCATCTCCTATTTTCTTCAAAAAGAGAGTGGTGTCCACACTTTCTTTTACAAAATATTTCACTAATAGGAAAGTGCTTAACCTCTCATACCAAGCCCTATGTGCCTATTTCAATCCATATAATGCCTTTTTCAATTTAAACATATGATTATGGAATTTAAAATTTTTAAAATCTGAGGTTGCTCAATATAAACATTCTCTTGTATCATCCCATTAAAAAGGCACTTTTGATATCCATTTGATATAATTTAAATCCTTTAAAACAGGCAAAGACTAACAAAACCCTAATTGCTTCAAGTCTTACTACAGGGGCAAAAGTTTCTTCAAAATCAATCCCTTCTATTTGATCTTGCCTTATTTCTAATCATAACTCCTGAATCATTCATTTTATTTTTGAATACCCACTTAGTTCCAACAATACTTTGATCCTTTGGCCTTTTAATCAATTCCCAAACATCATTTCTTACAAATTAATTCAACTCTTCTTGTATGGCTAAAATCCAAAATTCATCCAAAAGTGCTTGATTTATATTTATGGGTTTAATCATTGATATAAAGGTAGAATTGTTCACCTCTTTGCTAAGTCCATGCCTAGTCCTAATACCCTCACTAGATTCACCAAAAATTAATTCCTTAGGGTGATTCTTAGAAAATTTCCAATCTCTAGGCAAAGGGTTTTCTTTTTCTTTATTTTCCTCCAAATTTATCTTTTGATTTCATTAGAGGCATTTTCAATCTGTTCTTCTTCCAATCTTGGCTTTTTCCAAAATGCCAGATTCATAAAAAAAGACATGTGTGGTCTCCTTAACTATCAAAGTCCTCTTGTTAAAAACTCTATATGATTTTTCAACACTAGAATATCCATGAAAAATTCCTTCATCAGATTTTGCATCAATTTTTTCTAAAGGAGTTTTTCCATTATTGTGAATGAACAACTTGCATCCAAAAACATGTAAATATGAGAGATTAGGTGTTCTACCCTAAAGAAGTTCATAGGGTGTTTTGTTTAATTTGGATCTAATGTTCACCCTATTCAGAATAGAACACGCTGTACTAATCGCTTCAGCCCAAAAATATTTTGGAAGTGAGTATTTTGTCAACATAGCTTTAACAACTTTTATTAATGTTCTATTCTTTCGTTCAACAACGCCATTCTATTGAGGTGTCCTAAGTGCTGAAAAATTGTGATTAATTCCATATTCTTTACAAAACTCTTCAAAATTCTCATTTTCAAATTCTCCTCCATGATCACTTTAAATTGCTATTATTTTACAGCCTAGTTTTCTCTGAATCCAAGTAGAAAAGCTTCTAAATTCATCAAATGATTCACTCTTATGAAATAAAAATTTAACCCAAGTGAATCTAGAAAAATCATCAACAATCATAAATCCAAATACTTTACCTCCTAGACTTACAGTGTTAATCGGTCCAAAAAGATCCATATAAATAATTTTTAATGGTTTGTTAGTTCTAGGATCCTTAATGGAATGAAAGGAGGACTTCACCTATTTTCCTAGTTGACATGCATCACACAGGTGATCCTTAGTAAAGTCTAGTTTTGGTATTCCTCTAACAAGTTCTTTTTCGGTAATTTTTCTAGGGTTCTTCGTGCTAGCTGAGTTAGTCTAGAATGTTTTCTGTAGCTTCTTCTTGCCCTTTCTAGCATTATTCTTCTCCTTGAGTTTCTCCTTGCTAAGAGTAGCTTTGGCATTCGGGCAATCAGATTTGATGTGACCGAGTTTTCTGCATTTATAGTAAATTACATCATTAGAAGCTTTAGTATTTTTATGGAACTTACCCATATTCCATTGCTGACATCTTCTTTGCTTTCTCTTTAGGAAACTTCTGAACTGCCTTGTCATTAAGGCAATATCATCTTTATCCTTAGGCTGAGACTAATCACTCTCAGAGTCATCCACCTTCAAAAAAATATTTTTCTCCTTTCACCTGTCACCTGCATTAATCTATCTTTGAGTCACAAATTTCTCGTAAGCAATTAGTGATCCAAGAAGATTATCAAAAGAATAAATATTTAGGTCCTTTGATTCGGTTATAGTAGTGATCTTTGCATCATATATACTAGGTAAATAAAGAAGAATCTTATTTACTTTTTCTGTATTCATTGGTTCCCTTCCTAAAGCATGCAATGAAGTGACTATTTGAGTAAAATGAGAATACATATCACTGATCGACTCATTAGGTTTCATACGAAAAAGTTTGAAATCGTGTAACAGTGTGTTCAACCAAGATTGTTTCACTTCATTTGTTCCTTCATATGTAATGCAAAGTCTTTCCCATATTTCTTTTCCTAACTTACAAGTTAAAACATGCATATAATCCTCTGATTTCAATGCATAAAAAAAACTATTTAAATATTTAGTGTTCAATTGAGCTAGTTCCTTTTCTTCTACTGTCCATTCATTAAAAGGAGTTTCAACTCTTATGTCATCAACTAGTCTAGTGGGAGCAATATAACCTTCCTGGACTAATATCCTTATATGATAGTCTAGCGATTGGAGAAAAGTAGACATTCGTGTTTTCCAAAAATCAAAGGGAATGTTATCAAATAATGGGGGTCTAGTGATCGAATACCCTTCTGGTGTGTTACGGTTTCCAAATATAGTCATGATCTTTTTCAAAATGTTATATAAACTTTAATTTTTGAACAAGGACTCTGATACCACTTGTTGAAGCTCAGTAGATTATTAAATCTAAAGCTAATGTCCCAAGGCTAACCGAGAGGGGGGATGAATTGGTATTTTTTAAGAATTTTCTTTATTAATTCTGAAAACCGTTTAGTAAAATTTATCATAATACTAAATTTTTGAAAGTAATTTTTCAACCACAGAAAAATTAAAGTAAATGCGGAAAAATAAAATGCCATAAAAATAAGAACAGAATACACCAAATTTTATAGTGGTTCAGTCCAATAAGACCTACATCCACTCTCTAGAGACTCCTTCTCTAGGTATTACACTATACTCAAGTGACTCTCCTTTAGCCCCCATAGTAAGGTGGAGAAGCCCTTATAATTTTCCTCTCTTCCACCAAACCCCAGTGTGACAGAGAATAATCATTCTTTTTTACCCTCCTGGTAATGGTAGAGTACCACTCATCCTTTCACACCCTCCTGGTGTCAGTAGAGAACCAATCATCCTTTTCACACTCTCCTGGTGTAGGCTGAGAACTGGATCTTCTCTTAAAAATCTTCTCTTAATAGACCTTCAAGGAAGTAGGGAAGAACTTTGAAGAACAAGTAAGAGATCCTCACCAATGGGAAATACCCTCACAAATCTCTCTCACAAGATCTCTCACTTTTCACTTCCAAATCACTCTCCTAAACACTCTCCTAAGGCACACTCAAGAGCATTTTCATAGAAGATTGATTATACAGTTAGTTTTTCAGACTCTTATATACTAAGGGCAAGGAAAACTGTCCAAAACTAAAAAATTTATGTTTGATAGAGTAAGATTGTCCAGTACAATCATACTTATATGTACGAACAGTTCAAAAAATGAACGGTTCGTCCTGTATGATCCTTTACGAACCTATTTTTGTACTCTAGAAAATGATGTACGAAACCACATCGTACTGTATGAACAGTTCAGAAAATGAACATTTCCTCCCGTACGATCTTGTACGAACATCTTTTTATACTCTGGAAAATGATGTATGAAACCACATCGTACTGTACAAATAGTTCAAAAAATGAACGGTTCGTACCATACTATCATGTACGAACCTGCTTTCATACTCTAGAAAATGATGTTCGAAACCACATTGTCTGTAGGAACAGTTTAAAAAATGAACGGTTTATCCTTTACAAACCTATTTTTAAACTCTGGAAAATGATGTATGAAATTCATTTCATATAGTATGATCTATACTTAGAAAAATTTTAACACATGAATCAATCAGGTTCATTTTAGAGGGATGTCCATTACAAATCGTCCCGTACGATTACAAATCATACAGTATGATTAGTTTTAAAAATCTAAGTTTGGTCTAACTCCCCCAGTGTTTGTGTGCACGGTTAGCCAATTAAAATCATACTCTCTCAGACTCAAGAAAAATAAAATATAGACTCCAATTACAACAAACCCTAATAAATCTATCTTAAAGTCTTTAGCAGTCTGGAGTATGATTTTTCAAAAAAAACATGTTAGTACAAACACAAACACACTTTCCAACATATGTTAGGACAAACAGTAATCAAATAAAATAAGATTTTGGAATCATCAAAAACTCACATGATTATAAAAATAAAGTCTTGAAAACTAATTTGCAACAATCTCAACATGTCATGCATAATATGCTTTGATGCTACTTTGGGCCTCCAAACTAGGTGTGATCTAAAGTGTAAAGTATGCATGTGTGTTGTATCCTAGCATGTCATAAGATTAACACCTAACCCCTAGAAATAGGTTCACTAATCTATGTGAGGGGTAGTGTCTCTTCCAAGGAATATATGATACATGTTTTGTCTTTATATGCATAGGTTGTGTGTTATTTTGAAGTGTATTTATTTTCTTTTGAAAATGTTCATTTGCACTTTTATAACTTGTAACTTCAAATTTTAAAGCATTCCCATTACTTTCTAATTCTATTACAAGTGTCTCTAGTTCTCTAAATGCTTTTCTAACTCAATATATTCTATTTTCAAGGATTCATGTTATTTTGATAACTCAATATGATTTTTGTTTATCTCATCAAATTCATCTAATAATGATGCATGCTCCTTATCTGATGAAATTCACTTAACTTTAAAGTTAGAATGCTCTTTAAATAGAACATCATGGTCATTTTTCAAATTTAAAAATTCCTTTTTTTAAGAGCTTTATGCTACTTTTATAGCTTTCTATATGAATCATGAATTTGTTAAAAAATTGGAAAATAGTTCATCATAGGTAAGCTCGCATACCTCATTTTGATAAGAGTTCACAATTGAGTCATTAAACATTAAGCATAAATTTGTTACCTCCTCTTTCACCTCTTGTTCTAATGCTTTTGAGGCTGAGTCAGCGTAGAAAGCCTTTTGCACCCTCTGCTTACCATTTCTGGAGTTAAACTTTTCTTCACCCTTTAGTAGGGTGATTCTTGAGATTAGGCAATTGGACCTTAGATGTCCTAGCTTCTCGCACTCAAAACAAATAACTTGACAGAAAACTTAATTAAATCTACCTTGTTTACCTTTATTCCTTTCATGGTGATGCTTATGTTTCTACTTTAGAAAACGTTTAAACAAATGTGTCATCAAGGTTATATCATCATTCTCCTCAGCTTCAAAGTTGTTATTATATATGTCATCAGCCTTCTGCACCACAATATTCTCCTTATTTCTATCACATGTATCTTGAAGTCCTTGGCTCACATTTTGCTCGTAAGCAATAAGAGAGCCCAATAAATTATCAATGGAATATATATTCAAGTCTTTGGATTCAAAGATTGCAATGACTTTAGCATAAAAACTATCAGGTAAGAAACACAATATCTTATTAACCTTTCAGAATTCGATAGTTCCCTTCCAAGATCATATAAATATGTCACTATTTTGGTAAATATAGTGTACATATCAGATATAGTTTTGCTAGGTTTCATGCGAAAGAGTCTGTATTCATGCAACAATAAATTTAATTGAGAATATTTGACCTTATTTGTACCTTCATAAGTAATGCATAGTCTATCCTAGATATCCTTACCAGTATTGCAAGTAGAAACTCGTATGTAATCCTAAGATTTTAAAGCATGGAAAAAATAATTTAAGCATTTCACATTTAGTTATGCAAGATTCCTATCTTCTAAACTCCATTCATTAAACTTGATTTTAGTTTTAGCACTATAAAAGTTATTGCGTTACATTTACTTAATAAAATTGCGATCCTTGTCTTAAAGATCATATTATGTGTGCAAAATTTAATTATTTGCTTCATTCTTATTTGATTCAAAATATCAAAAGATGAAAGTAGATAGATAATAGTTAAATACTTAGAAGTGCTATAATTAGAATAATAATAAATTAATTAATCCTTAATAACTAATATTTTTATCAGAGTTAATACTTCCTAATAAAGAGAAATTATAATTCAGTAAGCACTTAACTGATCTTTCCTAGGATTAGTTAATCATGATAGTAGAAATTTTAGGACTTGTTTTATTTCTGATAGAATGATGTAAGTACTTATAGAATTATTAAATACATTCAATATACTTTAGGATGTATTAAGTCTAACAAAACAAGTGACTCAAAAGACTAAATGGGTATTCAATATCATTAAGAAGTACTTAGCTTGAGAAAATAATAAATTATTAAAAGAAAGTAAGAGAATTAAAATGAAAAAAAGGAAATAGAAATACAAAATGAAAGCTAATTCCTAACCATAAAAAATTTGTAACCTCTTGAGTGCCCGTCAGCTTTATTGAAGTTGATAAGGATGACGTACACTATTAGATGTAGCAAGGTGGACACAAAATTCATTTATCTCACCTTTGCTCTTTTCATACTCATTGGTGACTTCACTTTCTCTCCCTCCATGAGAGAGGGTACTACTACGTCAATGTGTATAGAGCAAATTGGAACTGGCTCATTCACATAGCATTTAGCTGATACATTTCCTAGGAACCATCATGAATCGACAAGTATACACTCCTTCAATTTCTCAGCCTTATTTAGCTCCTCTATAAAACTTCATTGATGGTAACACTCCTCTGTATAATGATTTATGGTCTTTGTGGATGTCACAATACCTTGAGATATTACTAGCATGCATGGTCACCTTTATGGATACTAGGCACCTAAAGAATTCCTCATTTTGAATGGCCTTGATGAGCTCAGCCATGGATTATCTTAGTGGAGCATAAGTAGAGTAAATCAATGATTGATGGCCGATTTCCTTATGGAAGGAATAAGTGGTGTGAGGAGGTTATTCCTATGAGACCTCTTAGATCATCGTATAATTTTATGTTGTGAACCTATTTGCATGAATTTGGTGCTTGAAAAAGGTTGAATGTATTCGAGAATGAGTCCTAATAGCAATGTAGTATTATGCCACTAATTTTACTAAAAATTTAAAATAAACCATTGTTTGATTCATTTCATTTGGGTGGCACATGGCATTTGAGAGTTTTAGAGAGAGAAACTCTATTTTGAGCTACTTTGGGTCATTTTTAGCCATCAACCTAGATGGGAAAGTTATCCGAATTGAGATAGTTCATGTTATTCCAATCTCAATTTTCAAAAATATGAATTTAAAAAATATGATTTTTTTTTTTATTTTTTGATTTGATTTATATTTCTATTACCAAAAAAATGAGGATAACTTTACACTGATAAAACCTTCACCATATAACTTTTTATATATTATAGAGATTAAGATTCTAAATATTTTGAATATTTTTAAAAATTTTCCCCTGGTGATTTTGGAAATTATGCAGTTTTTATTGAATAAAAAATAATCTTGTGTTTGAAAAATAGTGATGTTCCACACCGTGTATTTTTTTGAGGGACCATCTTGTAGAAGTAATCAGCCATGTCATTTTTTATTTGATTCTGGAGCTAATCAATCATTTATTTTCAAGAATTTTTTTTTTACTACACTTACCTTCAATTTACTACCTATTTATTTATCTATTACTTTACTAACTAGAGAGGGTATGATAGCCAGTAGAGTATATTTCTATAATATTGAATTTTTTATAGGAGGTGGAGGCCTTGTTTGATTTTATTACCCATTTCTATAGTTGATATGAAGCTTGGATTGATAACTTAAAAAAGCAAGTTACTTTATTTTGGGAAGTGTGAGTTATGTATTCCTTGGAATTAAAGGAGCCCTATCCTATTTAATTTCTACTATAAAAGTAAATAAATTATGAAAAAAAGGTTGCATAATATTTTTAGCATCAGTCTAGGATAAGAGTATAGATTCTGGTTCTCTTTCACATGTCCTAGTCGTGTTAGAATTATTAGATGTATTTTTTGAGGAGTTAGTCAGTTTATCTCTGGATAGAGACAAAGTTATATATTGATGTGTTTCTGGGTATGACCTTAATTACTAAAGCTCCATATAGGATGGCACCTCATGAGCTTTAGAAGTTGAAGGTTTAGCTTCAAAAATTACTTAACAGGGGAATTTTCTATCATATTATGTCTCTATGGGGAGCACCTATTTTATTTATGAAGAAAAAGGATGGTTTGATGTGCATGTGTATTGATTACAAGGAGTTGAACAAAGTCACTACTTAGAATAAGTATCCTCTACCATGGATTGATCTATTTGATCATCTTGTTGGATCTTTTATATTCTTAAAGATTAATTTATGATCTAGTTATTATCAAGTGAAGGTAAGAGAGTCTGATGTGATGAAGATAAATTTTCGTATGAGCTACTAACACTATAAGTTTTTAGTTGTGCCTTTTGGGGTGACTAATACACAAACCATCTTTATGGATCTATTGAATGGAGTGTTTAGAGATTTCTACATTAGTTTGTTATTATTTTTGTAGATGATATTTCAATTTATTCTACTTCTGAAGAAGATCTTATCGATATCTATGGATTATTTTGGAGACTCTAAGGCAGCATCAGTTATATATATATATATATATATATATATATATATATATATATATATATATATATATATATATATATATATATATATCCCCAAATATGAGTTTTGGGGAATATTTCTTTTTGAAGTATGTAGTGAGTAGTGCAGCTATTTAAATAGATCCCTAGAAAGTTCAAGAAGTTATTGAGTGGTCGAGACCTACTATTGTGTTTGAGGTACTCCTTTGCTTAGGTATGGTTAGGTATTACAAAATTAATGAAAAGTTTTTTCCAGATGTTTATTCCTCTGATGAGATTAACTCAAAAGTTAGTGGCTTTTTTCTGAACATCGAGTGAGAGGATAGTTTTCACAGATTGAAGGTTATTTTACTTATGCTCCAATTTTTGCTCTTACATATGGTACTAAATATTTTTAGGTATTCAGTGATGCTTCATTGAGAGGTTTAGGAAGACTTCTGATGTAGCACAGAAAGGTGATAGTATTTACTTCTAGACAGTAGAAGCCACATGAGAAAACTATCTAAAACCTGATCCGAAACTAGTTATTATGGTTTTTATCCTGAAGATCTGAAGATATTATTTATATGGTATTAAGTGTGATATTTTTATTGATCATCAAAGTCTAAAATATATATTCACTTAAAAGGATTTGAATTTAAGGAAAAGGAGATGGCATGAGTTGATTAAAGATTATGATTTGACTATTCAGTATCAATTAATAAGGTTAATATGGTGATGATGCTCTAAGTAGGAAATCATCATGATTATCATGTATTCAACTTACTTCTAATGAGTATTTGATTCAAGATATAGAGAGATTATAGTTTGAGGTAATTTCTTCTACTAATCAAGACTCTAGTATATTAACTCAAATGATTGCATTCAGCCTTCTTTATAAGAAAAGATTCATGAAGCCCAAAAGTCAGATGTAGAATATTCAAAGTTGATTGATCAGATTAGATCATGTATAAAATTTAAACTACGAGTATCTGATTATGGTATTATCTTCTACAACAATAAATTATGGATTCCTATTTTTGGAGATCTGAGATGAGATATTCTACACGAGACTCGTTATTCAAACTACATTATTCATCCAGAAAGTAGTAAAATGTACAGTAATTTGAAAGATATATTTTGGTGGCCTGAGATAAAGAAGGAAGTAATAGATTTTGTATCAAAATGTGAAGCCTTTCAATTAGTGAAACTAGAACATTAGTGATCGAGAGGTTTTTTGTAGCCATTATCCATTCTAGAGTGGAAATGGGGCAAACTATGGATTTATTAATATGGGTTTTTCCAAGTCTATACAAGGATGGGATGCTATCAAGGTTGTCATTAATCGATTAAAGAAGCCGACGTATCTCATTCTAATCTGACAAATTGATTCAGTAAACATATTAGCACTAAGATATATTAGAGATATTATTAGATTGCAAGGTATGCCAAAGTTGATTATCTCTGATCATGATGGTTAGTTTAGCTCCAAATTATGGAGAGAAATTTAGCAGGGACTGGGTGCAAAATTACACTTCAGCACTCCTTTTCATCCTTAGATAGACAGGCATTCTGAAAGGACTATTCAGATACTACAGTATCTTTTGACATTATGTTCTGAATTTTGGGAGTAGCTCAAAGGATTATATCCTACTGATTGAGTTATCGATCCAATATAGGTATGGCTCCTTACAAAGCTCTATACATTAGGAAGTGCAGGACTCATTTGACTTTGACACAAGTGGGAGATAAGATTTTGGCATATGATGTGAGAAAATTAAGGAGCAAACAAATTCCTATGGTCAAGGTATAATAAAAAAATAGAACCAACTGGAGAGGCTACTTGGGAGAAAAAAATATGAGATGAGACGATTATATCTATGTTTATTTTAATTTTAAAAAATCAAGAATTATATTTTTTGAGGGGGGAGTTATAAGACCTCTAAGATCATTATACAATTCAAATTAATTTAACCTCACTATAAAAGGATAAATATTTGAAATTTTATATTTTGAACTCATTTGTATGTATTTAGAAGTGTTTTGATGCTTGCAAAAGGTTGTATGTGTTCTAGAATGAGTCCCAAGGATCTGGAGTGAATTTTGGAAAATTTTGAAAAATATTACTATTCAAGCGCCTTAGTGTTGTGTTTTTAAGGATCGTGGTGTTGTACTAGTGTAAAGATGCCAAATAGTGATATTTTATAGCTATAGTCTAAATTTTTAGAAAATGAATTAGTGTCGTAATGCTAGGTCATAGCACCCCAATGCTAAGCCACTAAATGCACTTTAAATATAAAATAAAAAATAACTATTTAATTCATTTCATTCAGTGGCAGTTGGCATTAGAGAAAGAAATAGGGGTTTTAGAGAGAGAAACTCCATTTTGAGCTGCTTTGGGTTATTTTTAGCTATCAGTCAAATTGTGAATGTTGTCTAGATCGAGGTAACTCACATTGTATCTATCAAAGTTTTAAAAAATATGAAGTTTTTTCATATTTTTCTATTAAATTTATATTTTCATTACCCAAAAAGCAAGGATTACTTTACACTTATAAAACTTTCATCGCATAACTTTTTTTATATTATAGAGATTGAGATTCTAAATATTTTGAATATTTTTTAGAAATTATTTTTCAATGATTTTAGAAATTCTATGATTTTTATTGAATAGAAAATAATCTCATCTCTTAAAATGATGTTTTATACAATCTCTAGTAATTTGGTTATATTTTAAAATTGTATATTTTTACTCTAAAGAAATTTATGTTACCAATCGTTATAAAAGTGTACAGTTCTAATATGAGCTCAATTATGCTTTAATTGCCATAATATGATGAAATATGTGCTTATATGATTTAAAAATGTATGTTGGGAGATATAAGAGACCAAAATCCTTTGAAGAAAAGTAGACATTCATGTTTTCCAAAAATCAAAGGGAATATTATCAAATAATGGGGGTCTAGTGATCGAATACCCTTTTGGTGTCTTACGGTTTCCAAATGTAGCCATGATCTTTTTCAAAATGTTATCTAAACTTTAATTTTTTAATAATGACTCTGATACCACTTGTTGAAGCTTAGTAGATTATTAAATCTAAAGCTAATGACCCAAGGATAACCAAGAGGGGGGATGATTTGGTAATTTTTAAGAATTTTCTTTGTTAATTCTGAAAACCAATTAATAAAATTTATCACAATACTAAATTTTTGAAAGTAATTATTCAACCATAGAAAAATTAAAGTAAATATGAAAAAATAAAATGCTATAAAATAAGAATAGAAGACACCAAATTTTATAGTGGTTCAGTCTAACAAGACCTACGTCCACTCTCTAGAGACTCCATCTCCAGGTATTGCACTATACTCAAGTGACTCTCCATTAGCCCCCACAGCAAGGTCGAGAAGCCCTTACAATTTTCCTCTCTTCCACCAAACCCCAGTGCGATAGAGAACCATCATTCATTTTCACTTTCTGGTAATAGTAGAGTACCACTCATCCTTTCACACCCTCCTGGTATCGGTAAAGAACCAAACATCCTTTCATACCCTCTTGGTGTCGGCAGAGAAATGGATCTTCTCTTAAAAATCTTCTCTTAATAGACCTTCAAGGAAGTAGGGAAGAACTTTGAAGAATAAGTAAGAGATCCTACCAATGGGCACCTTTTTGAATCCCCTCACAAATCTCTCTCACAAGATCTCTCACTTTTCACTTCCAAATCACTCTCCCAAACACTCTCCTAAGGAACACTCAAGAGCATTTTCATAGAAGATTGATTAAACAATAAGTTTTTAGGACTCTTATATACTAAGGGCAAGAAAAATCATCCAAAAACTAAAAATTTTAAGTTTGACAGAGTCAAATTGTCCAGTACAATCATACTTTGTACGTATGAACAGTTTAAAATATGAACAGTTCATCCTGTATGATCCTGTACGAACCTATTTTTATACTCTAAAAAATGATGTATGAAACTACATCGTACTGTACGAACAGTTCAGAAAATAAACATTTCATCCCGTACAATCTTGTACGATCCTCATTTTGTACTCTAGAAAATGATGTACGAAACCATATCGTATTGTACGAACAGTTCGAAAAATGAATGGTTCATCCCGTACGATCATGTACGAACCTGCTTTCGTGCTCTAGAAAATGATGTTAGAAACCACATCTTACTGTACGAACAGTTCAAAAAATGAATAATTTATCTCGTACGAACTTATTTTCGTACTCTAAAAAATAATGTATGAAATTCATTTCGTGCAGTATAATCCGTACTTTGAAAAATTTTAACACATGAATCAATCAAATTCATTTTAGAGGAATATTCATTACAAATCATCTCGTACGATTAGTTTTAAAAATCTAAGTTTTGTCTAGCTCCCCCAATGTATGTGTGTACGGTTAGCCAATTACAATCATACTCTCTCAGACTCAAGAAAAATAAAAATACAGACTTCAATTACAACAAACCCTAATCTATCTATCTTGAAGTCTTTAGCAGTCTAGAGTATGATTTTCCAGAAAAAACATGTTAGTACACGCACAAACACACTTTCCAACATATGTTAGGAGAAATAATAATCAAATAAAATAAGATTTTGGTATCATCAAAAACTCATATGATTATAAAAATAAAGTCTTGAAAACTAATTTGCAACAATCTCAACATGTTATGCATAATATGCTTTGATGCTACTTTGGGCCTCCAAACTAGGTGTGATCTAAAGTGTAAAGTGTGCGTGTGTGCTATGTGTCCTAGCATGTCATAAGATAAACACCTAACCCCTAGAAATAGGTTCACTAATCTATGTGAGGGGTAGTGTCTCTTCCTACGAATATATGATACATGTTTTATCCTAGGCTATAGCTTTGTATGCATAGGTCGTGTGTTATTTTTAAGTGTATTTATTTTCTTTTGAAAATGTTCATTTGCACTTTTCTAACTTGTAACTTCAAATTTTAATGCATGCCCATTACTATCTAATTCTATTACAAATGTCTCTAGTTCTCTGAATGCTTTTCTAACTCAATATATTCTATCTTCAAGGATTCATGTGATTTTGATAATTCAATATGATTTTTGTTTATCTCATCAAATTCATCTAATAATAATGCATGCTCCTTATATGATGAAATTCGCTTAACTTTGAAGTTAGAATGCTCTTTAAATAGAACATCATAGTCATTTTTCAAATTTAAAAATTCCTTTTTTTATAGAGCTTTATGCTGCTTTTATAGCTTCCTATATGAATCATGAATTTGTTAAAAAAATGGAAAATAGTTCATCATAGGTAAGCTCGCATACCTCATTTTGATCAGAGTTCACAATTTAGTCATTGGACATTAAGCATAAATTTGTTACCTCCTCTTTCACCTCTTGTTCTAATATTTTTGAGGCTAAGTTAGTCTAGAAAGCCTTTTGCACCCTCTGCTTACCCTTTCTAGAGTTAAACTTTTCTTCACCCTTTCCTTAGTAGGGTGATTCTTGAGATTAGGGCAATTGGACCTTAGATGTCCTAGCTTCTCGCACTCAAAACAAATAACTTCACAAAAAACTTAATTAAATCTACCTTATTTACCTTTATTCGTTTCATGGTGATGCTTCTGTTTCTACTTTAGAAAGCTTTTAAACAAATGTGTCATCAAGGTTATATCACCATTCTCCTCAACTACAAAGTTGTTGTTATATATGTCATCAGCCTTCAGCACCACAGTATTCTCCTTATTTCTATCACATGTATCTTGAAGTCCTTGGCTCATATTTTGCTCGTCAGTAATGAGAGAGTCCAAAATAATTATCAATAGAATATATATTCAAGTCTTTAGATTTAAAGATTGTAATGACTTTTGCATAAAAACTATCAGGTAAGAAACATAATATCTTATTAACCTTTCAAAATTAGATAGTTCCCTTTCTAAAGCATACAATTATGTCACTATTTTGGTAAACATAGTGTACATGTCAGATATAATTTTGCTTGGTTTCTTGCGAAAGAGTTTGTATTCATGCGATAATAAATTTAATTGAGAATATTTGACCTGATTTGTACCTTCATAAGTAATGCATAGTATATCTTAGATATCCATACCAGTATTGCAAGTAGAAACTCGTATGTAATCCTAAGATTTTAAAGCATGGAAAAAATAATTTAAGCATTTCACATTTAGTTGTGCAAGATCCCTATCTTCTAAACTCCATTCCGTAAACTTGATTTTAGTTTTAGTACTATAAAAGTTATTGCGTTACATTTAATTAATAAAATTGCTATCATTGTCTTAAAGATCATATTATGTGTGCAAAATTTAATTATTTGCCTCATTCTTATTTGATTCAAAATATCAAAAGATGAGAGTAGATAGATAATAGTTAAATACTTAGAAGTGCAATAATTGGAATAATAATTAATTAATTAATCCTTAATAACTAATAATTTTATCAGAGTTAATACTTCCAAATAATGAGAAATTATAATTCAAAAAGCTCTTAACTGATCTTTCCTAGGATTAGTTAATCATGATAGTAGAAATTTTAGGACTTGTTTTATTTCTGATAGAATGATGTAAGTACTTATAGAATTATTAAATACATTCAATATACTTTAGGTTGTATTAAGTCTCACAAAACAAGTGACTCAAAAGACTAAATGGGTATTCAATATCATTAAGAAGTACTTAGCTTGAGAAAATAATAAATTATGAAAAGAAAGTAAGAGAAGTAAAATGAAAAAAAAAGGAAAAAGAAATACAAAATGAAATCTAAGTGCTAACCATAAAAAATTTGTAACCTCTTGAGTGCCCGTCAGCTTTATCGAAGTTGATAAGGATGGCGTACACTATTAGATGTAGCAAGGTGGACACTAAATTCATTTATCTCACCTTGGCTCTTTTCATACTCATTGGTGACTTCACTTTCTCTCCCTCCATGAGAGAGGGTACTACTACGTCAATGTGTATAGAGCAAATTGGAACTGGCTCATTCACACAGCTTTTAGCTCATACATTTCCTAGGCACCATCATGAATCAACAAGTATACACTCCTTCAATTTCTCAGCCTTATTTAGCTCATCCATAAAACTTCATTGATGGTAACACTCCTCTATATAATGATTTGTGGTCTTTGTGGATGGCACAATACCTTGAGATATTATGGGCATGCATGGTCACCTTTATGAATATTAGGCACCTGAAGAATTCCTTATTTTGAATGGCCTCAATGAGCTCAGCCATGGATTATCTTAGTGGAGCATAAGTAGAGTAAATCGATGAATGATGGCCAACTTCTTTAAGGAAGGAACAAGTGGTGTGAGGAGGTTAATCCTATCAGACCTCTTAGATCATCGTATAATTTTATGTTGTGAACCTATTTGCATATATTTGGTTCTTGAAAAAGGTTGAATGTATTCTAGAATGAGTTCTAATAGTTTGGAGTAAATTTTGGCAAAATCTAAAAAATGTTACCATTTAAGCGCCAGGGAGTTAGGTCTCCCAGCGTTCTAGCGCTACAACAGTGCTAAGGTGCCAAATAGTAACATTTAAGTGCTATAATTTGAGATTTTTGGAAAATAAACTAGCAATGTAGTATTATGCCACTAATTGAACTTAAAATTTAAAATAAACCATTGTTTGATTCATTTCATTTGGGTGGCACACGGCATTAGAGAGTTTTTGAGAGAGAAACTCTATTTTGAGCCACTTCGGGTCATTTTTAGCCATCAGCTTAGATGGAAAATTTATCCGAATTGAGATAGTTCACGTTATTCCAATCTCAATTTTCAAAAATATGAATTTCAAAAATATGATTTTTTTTATTTTTTTATTTGATTTATATTTCTATTACCAAAAAATAATGAGGATAACTTTGCACTGATAAACTTTCACCATATAACTTTTTATGTATTATAGAGATTAAGATTCTAAATATTTTGAATATTTTTAAAAATTTTCCCCTGGTGATTTTGGAGATTATGCAGTTTTTATTGAATAAAAAATAATCTTGTGTTTGAAAAATAGCGATGTTCCACTCCGTGTATTTTTTTGAGGGACCATCTTATAGAAGTAATCAGCCATGTCATTTTTTATTTGATTCTGGAGCTAATCATTCATTTAATTTCAAGATTTTTTTTTTATTTACTACACTTACCTTCAATTTTACCACCTATTTCATTGTATATTGCTTTACTAACTAGAGAGGGTATGATAGCCAGTAGAGTATATTTCTATGATATTGAGATTTTTGATAGGAGGTGGAGGTCTAGTTTGATTTTATTACCCATTTCTATATTTGATAGTATTTTATGTATGAACTAGTTTAGTTGATATGAAGCTTAGATTGATAACTTAAAAAAGCAAGTTACTTTATTTTTGGGAAGTGTGAGTTATGTATTCCATGGAATTAGAGGAGTCCTGCCCTATTTAATTTTTACTATAAAAGTAGATAAATTATGAAAAAAGGGTTGCATGATAATTTTATCATCAATCTAGGATAAGAGTATAGATTCTGGTTCTCTTTCACATGTCCTAGTAGTGTTAAAATTATTAGATGTATTTTATGCAGAGTTGGTCAGGTTACTATGGATAGAGACAAAATTATATATTGATGTATTTCTGGGTATGACCCTAATTACCAAAGCTCCATATAGGATGGCACCTCATGAGCTTTAGAAGTTGAAGGTTTAGCTTCAAAAATTACTTAACAGGGGAATTTTCTATCATACTATGTCTCTATGGGGAGCACCTATTTTATTTGTGAAGAAAAAGGATGGTTTGATGTGCATGTGTATTGATTACAAGGAGATGAACAAAGTCACTACTAAGAATAAGTATCCTCTACCATGGATTGATCTATTTGATCATCTTGTTGGATCTTTTATATTCTTAAATATTGATTTATGATCTAGTTATTATCAGGTGAAAGTGAGAGAGTTTGAAGTGATGAAGATAAATTTTCGTATGAGCTACTAACACTATAAGTTTTAGTTGTGCCTTTTGGGGTGACTAATACACTAGCCATCTTAGTGGATTTGATGAATGGAGTGTTCAAAGATTTCTACATTAGTTTGTTATTATTTTTATAGATGATATTTCGATTTATTCTGCTTCTGAAGAAGATCTTATCGATATCTATGGATTATTTTGGAGACTGTAAGGTAGCATCAGTTATATATATATATATATATATATATATATATATATATATATATCCCCAAATATGAGTTTTGGGTGAGGAGTATTCTTTTTTGAAGTATGTAGTGAGTAGTGCAGTTATTTATGTAGATCCCTAGAAAGTTCAAGAAGTTATTGAGTGGCTGAGGCCTACTATTGTGTTTGAGGTACTGATTTTCTTAGGTATGGTTAGGTATTACAAAATTTAATGAAAATTTTTTTCCAGATGTTTATTCCTCTGATGAGATTAACTCAAATGTCAGTGGCTTTTTTTTGGACATCAAGTGAGAGGATAGTTTTCACAGATTGAAGGTTATTTTACTTATCTTCCAGTTTTGGCTCTTACATATGGTACTAAATATTTTTAGGTGTTTAGTGATGCTTAATTAAGAGGTTTAGGAAGAGTTCTGATGTAGCACGGAAAGGTGATAGTATATACTTCTAGACAGTAGAAGCCACATGAGAAAACTATCTAACACCTAATCTGAAACTAGTTATTATGGTTTTTATTTTGAAGGTCTGAAGATATTATTTATATGGTATTAAGTGTGATATTTTTATTGATCATCAAAGTCTGAAATATATATTCACTTAGAAGGATTTGAATTTAAGGAAAAGGAGATGGCATGAGTTAATTAAAGACTATGATTTGACTATTCAGTTTTAATTAGTAAGGCTAATGTGGTGGCTGATGCTCTGAGTAGGAAACCATCATGATTATCATGTATTCAACTTACTTCTAATGAGTATTTGATTTGGGTTATAGAGAGATTAAAGTTTGAGGTGATTTCTTCTACTAATCAAGACTCTAGTATATTAACTCAAATGATTGCATTCAGCCTTCTTTATAAGAAAAGATTCATGAAGCCCAAAAGTAAGATGCAGAATATTAAAAGTTAATTGATCAGATTAGATCATGTATAAAATTTAAACTATGAGTATCTTATTATGGTATTATCTTCTACAACAATAAATTATGGATTCCTATTTTTGGAGATCTGAGATGAGATATTCTACACGAGTCACATTATTCAGGCTACATTATTCATCCAGAAAGTAGTAAAATGTATAGTAATTTGAAAGATATATTTTGGTGGCCTGAGATAAAGAAGGAAGTAATAGATTTTGTATCAAAATGTGAAGCCTTTCAATTAGTGAAACTAGAACATTAGTGATCGAGAGGTTTTTTGTAGCCATTATCCATTCTAGAGTGGAAATGGGGCGAACTATGGATTTATTAATATGGGTTTTTCTAAGTCGATACAAGGATGGGATGCTATCTAGGTTGTTATTAATTGATTAAAGAAGCCGACATATCTCATTCTAATCTGACAAATAGATTCAGTAAACATATTATCACAGATATATGTTAGAGATATTATTAGATTGCAAGGTATGCCGAAGTTGATTATCTCTGATCATGATGGTCGGTTTAGCTCAAAATTATGGAGAGAAATTTAACAGGGACTGGGTACAAAATTACACTTTAGCACTCCTTTTCATCCACAAATAGACGGGCAATCTGAAAGGACTATTCAGATACTACAGTATCTTTTGACATTGTGTTCTAAATTTTGGGAGTATCTCGGAGGATCATATCCTGCTGATAGAGTTATCGATCCAATATAGGTATGGCAGCTTACAAAGCTCTATACAGTAGAAAGTGCAGGACTCATTTGACTTTGACACAAGCGGGAGATAAGACTCTGGCATATGATGTGAGAAAATTAAGGAGCAAACAAATTCCTATGGTCAAGGTATAACAAAAAAATAGAACCACTAGAGAGGCTACTTGGGAGAAAAAAATATGAGATGAGATGATTGTATATATGTTTATTCTAATTTTAAAAAATCAAGAATTATATTTTTTGACGGGAGAGTTATAAGACCTCTATAATCATTGTACAATTCAAATTAGTTTAACCTCACTATAAAAAGATAAATATTTGAAATTTTATGTTTTGAACTCATTTGTATGTATTTAGAAGTGTTTTGATGCTTGAAAAAGGTTGTATGTGTTCTAGAATGAGTCCCAAGGGTCTAGAGTGAATTTTGGAAAATTTTGAAAAATATTACTATTTAAGCGCCTTAGTGTTGGGTCTTCAAGCATCATGGTGTTGTAATAGTGTGAAAATGCCAAATAGTGATATTTTATAGCTATAGTCTAAATTTTTAGAAAATGAATTAGCGTCGTAATGCTAGGTCATAGCGCCCCAATGCTAAGCCACTAAATGTACTTTAAATATAGAATAAAAAACAACTATTTAATTCATTTCATTCAGTGGCAGTTGGCATTAGAGAAAGAAAGAGGGGTTTTAGAGAGAGAAACTCCATTTTGAGCTGCTTTTGGGTTATTTTTAACTGTCAGTCCAATTGTGAAAGTTGTCTGGATCGAGGTAACTCACATTGTATCTATCTAAGTTTTAAAAAATATGAAGTTTTTTCATATTTTTATATTAAATTTATATTTTCATTACCCAAAAAGCAAGGATGACTTTACACTTATAAGACTTTCATCGCGTAACTTTTTTAATGTTATAGAGATTGAGATTCTAAATATTTTGAATATTTTCTAGAAATTATTTTTTAATGATTTTGGAAATTCTGTGATTTTTATTGAATTGAAAATAATCTCATCTCTTAAAATGATGTTTTATACAATCTCTAGTAATTTGGTTATATTTTGAAATTGTATATTTTTACTCTATAGAAATTTTGGTTACTAATCGTTATAAAAGTGTACAGTTCTAATATGAGCTCAAATATGCTTTAATTGCTACAATATGATGAAATATGTGCTTATATGATTAAAAAATGTATGTTGGGAGATATAAGAGACCAAAATCCTTTGGCATGTTATCTGTAACTAGGAATCTGGTGCATATAAGACATATTTTAGTAGCTATAAGCGATGTTATGGTGACAAAATGCAATATTTTGGGGCCTTTAAGACATGTTCTAGTTGTTATAAGTCATGTTCTGGTGTCTATGAAAATATTCTGGTGTTATAAGCGCAAAGGGAGTCATATGAGGCCAGAATCCTTTGAGATTCTATTAGGGACCAAGAACTATTATGTTATCTTTGGTGATTTGAATTTCAAATTGTTAGACTGCTCAGTATTATTATTTGAATCTTTAGATAATTACTATACTCTTATTACATTATTCAACATAGTGATTTATTATACTGCATTTAACTGTATTTCAATATTCTAAATAATATTTAATAAAGGAATTATTGGAAATTTAGATCGGGTTTGTGGCATGCTGGGCTATTATAGCACACTGTGATTTTGCATTTGATTTTCAGGATTTGGGAAAAGGAAGGAGCCTATTGATTAGCAATTAAGGATTTGATCCGAGTTTATAAGTATCTCTCTATTTTGTTTTTTGTACAATCATGATTAATTTTTATATGCTTTGCTCTATTCTCTATTTATAGCCATGCACTATAATGTAGATTTTGTGTTTACATTTTAATGAAATGAAAGAGATTTTGTGGATGTGTTTATTTTTAGTATACTGGATAATTTTTGGTGGCTCTGTAGTCTCTGTTTATTTTATAGTTTAAATTGGAAGAAAAAAATTTGAAGCTTTTTCTAAAAGTAGATCTTGGGATTTGCTTGTCATAGTTCAACACGATAAGACATGTCCTGTTGGGTTGGGTTTTGATAATTCCACCCTTGGCGTAGGTGGCCATATGATCCTTAGTGATCTCGATTGCAAGGGCACCCTTGGATGCTGAGGTCAATAGTGGTCTTTAGGAAAATTTGATCTCATGTCCCTCCTATCCAATGAGTTCTTTCTTTATTACACCCTCTTTGTTACCCTCTCCAGGAAGTAATTTTGTAAGGGCGAGTGGCTGAGCAGGACTCAGCCACTTATTATTCTCTTCAACATTCATTTAGTTGTTTGCTAGCTCCAACAACTCTGTGAGTTTTTTTGGATGCTACAAGCCAAGAGAATGTCTCTTAGTTCTTGGGTCAATGCGACCTGGGTGACTGAAGGATCTAGATTCTTCATTTCCTACATCTTACTTTGGAACATCAATATGAAGCTTCTTAGCGATTCCCCCGATGCCTGCCTCATCTTTAGTAAAGCTTGCAAGCTCTTATGTGGCTACTGAGCATTGGTGAAATCTATCACATTTTTTATAATTTAGCAAAATAAGTGATCACCTCCAAAGGTAGATGAGGGAACCACTAGAGTGTCAAATACTTAAGTGTCGTGAAGAAGAGGTGACTTTTGAGGGTATCATCAATGTCTAGCAATGAGGTCATTGAGTAAAAGGTTGTCACATGGTGGGATATGTCTAGCCTCGATAAGACTCTAAGTGTGGTACCTTGAGCTTGAGAGGCGGCCTAGCCTCACAATCACCTTGAACTTGGTGAATTCAGGCTTAGCTCTTCTAACTTGCCTGTTCAACAAATTGTAATCTTTGTTGTCATCAATCAACTTATGAGTGAGTTAAGGAATGGTGTTAACATTAGTGCTCGATCTTCTGGTTTCCTTCAATGGACTGCTAAGTTAGGCGATCCTTTCAAGGGTGTTATCTCTTCGTACTCATCATTGGAGCCCACCCAAGCCATTTTGAATTGTCTTCATTATTGTTTATTCCAATTCTTATATTTCTTGGTGAGTAGTTTGGTCAGTGTTCTCCATGTTCATGAAAGGCCCTTGTTAAATTTGCTCATCTTTATGGGTTTGTCTATTTATCTACTGCAACAATTAATGCACACTACACCTTAACAGAATGTGGGATCCAAATTGGTATGTGAAAGATATTAGGCATACTAGTAGGCCAAACCTGGTGAACTAAGGACCCATGAGAATGAAGAGTGGAAAGAATAGAGGAAATGCTACAGAATTCTTTAAAAAGCTATATATATCTTAAATTGGCATAATATTCACTATATCAATCAAAAGTCCTCTAAACTATTTCTTATGACCCCATATTTTTAGGGTTATGAGATCTACAAGAAAAATAATACATAGAAAAAAATACAACACTTCACAGATCACTGACACAACACTATACACAACCCAAACACGTCACCTGCTCATTAGCTATGGAGAGCAATGGATACCGAATTCCATTAATATATCTCTTGGTCAGCATAGTAATGCCAAATAGGTCTGGGTATACTTGCGAGTGAGTTTCGGAGGTGCTCATATATTTGGAAGATGTTGGCAACTTCTGTTGGGCCTTAAACCACCTAAGAGGAAAAGTGAGTGACATGTGATGGTGGACAAGGCATGCTTAATGGTCAAACAATCAAAGTAAAGCAAGTTAAATGCTCCTTGAATGATTGCTTTCCTGTAGTTGCATTTGACTGAAGAAGTGCTCCTTCTAGAGAGAGCGACTGATGCAACATCCTGCACACGACGGATTCCGAGTTGTTAACTTGGCATGGAAGCCCTAGTCCGCCCTAAGTTGGGCAAGCTCCTTAGTAAGCCCAAGAAATTAGCCTGTTAATTCTTTGGGAAAAGCCTCGGACGTGTAGAATCACCCATATCATCCCAGCAAGTTTATCTCATAAGCCTCTCAAAGTATGAGTTCCTAACTTGTCGTGCCAAATTACCTACAAAATACCTACGAAGACATATGAGTATAATGAAACGACTGCCCAGAAGGTTCAAAGAAATTAATTTTGTAAATTTATTTGGATAGTAAAGCATTATTCTTCAAGGCCTAAATGAAATATGAGGCGTTTCATGTTGATACGTAACGCAAATGCACGGCAACAAATATTAATTGAAAGTTGGCAACCAATACTTCAGAAATGGCATTTCAAATCTTGGAAGATATTTTAAAAAAAAAAAAACAAATGAATAGTTGCCGTCAATGCATGCAGAAATTCCGAATAATTTCCCAAGAGAAGAAAATGAATTCCAACCCACTACCATTTGCTGTATTAGAATTACATCCAAAATCGTTGCGTAGCTCAAAAAACCACATTAAAGAGTAACTCATAATGCTTATCATAACTAAAACCAGCTTTTCTTTCTTAATCTAACGTAATTAAAAACAAAATGAACACTTGTTGGTCTTCACAAATTCTGCCAATCCTATAAGCCAATCAATCAGTTTATGTTCTTTGCTGTCTTAAATGAAGGAAAGCTTCTTTTAGAAGCCCTTACATGTTGATCCATGTACAGGATCATGCTCACAACTGATGCAAGGATGTACTGCCACAGGGCTGCTTCACAAGCATTCCAGTAAGGAAAAAAGAAGCATGGTTTCACTAAAAGTTGCAATGCAGATCTTTGACAAGATCGTGAATATGTGAACAAAGCTAGTCATTCTAATCTGATTATCATGCCGAGCCAAACTCGGAAAACCATTTCTCATGTCGCTCAATATCAACAGCAGATACACTTCTCTGAACCTTGGTAAGAGCTTCGTCAAAATCACACATGGCCACAGGATCCTTAGAGATTTCATCCTTGGACATGTTCTTAATCTCATCCCTTGTCTTTCCTGCAATTTTCCTCCTCATACCATTCAGAGAAGCATCCCGACATACATTAGTCAGATCATCACCACTGTAACCTTCTGTTCTGCGAGCTACTTCATCAATGTCAACATCTGGAGCTACCTATTGAAAAGCATTGTTACAGAAATGATAATATAACTTGGAGGATAAGATTCTACTACTAATATCAAGTTATAAATGCTTTAATACAAATGATTGTTAGTGAATACATAATTCCTGAAAGCTTGTTCAAGAAAAAATAATGTTCAGAAAGCAAAATCCAAGAACACTTGTATATACAACCTATATAGTACCCCAATATGTTATCAGCAACAATACTAAACCATACGATATTATTTGCTGCTTATTGCTACAAAACATCATACCAACTAAAAACTCTCCTATCTGCCATGTTAATAACCATTTTCTTGCTAATGACAACTTGAAACCCCAAGTTAACAAACAAGCTATAAAATCTATCGAAGACAAAAAGGGGAAAAATATTCAACGTGTTCATTGAACTTTAGTTAGTGTTTGCTTTTTATCATGGCAATGCAGAAAAGTTCATTTAAGCCGTCTAGTTTAAATTGCTTCAGATATTCGTTAATTATAGTTAATTTGCTATCATGGCATCGAGTTATTTTAACAGCACAAATTTATTTGGATTAAGCATGTGTTTCAAATATAACCTATGTACTGGTGCTAAATTAAAGTTCAGCTTGGGTCCAAATCTACTAGTGTTAAGTTTACGTATCAAAAAGCTTTTGAAGCTTATTTAATACTAAAATGAAATCACGTTAAAAGCCTGAACTTCTGCCCTAGTTTTATACTTAATACTCAATTGTTACTCAAGTTCACTTGACTTTCAATGACTTTTCAAGCTTTTTGGGGATCAATGTCATTAAGAAGATATGAGACCAGAAATTGATCCTACGGTCAAAGGTACTACTCTATTTTCCAAGTTCGTTCCAATTGAAGTTGAAATAAGAATAAATTTTTGAATTTCAGATGCATCATAATCAAAATTCAACATAAATTCATTATGTAACAAACTGTCTCCAATGTTTTAAAGATTGAATAATAACATTAAGTTTTATGTGATAAGTAGAATAAACTTGTGAAGCCTCATTAAATTTTTCACTAAATAGTATAATTGAATGATTTTCATAAATAAGAACACAATATATACGTATGCCATCATAAGTAACCAAAAAAACTTAGATGATATAATTAAAACTTTTCTTTGAGCAAAATATTTATTAGCAATTGCAGTTGAAGCAAATTTATTCCTTTTCAATATGTCAATGATAGAAGCTATAATGATACCGAATATTTTAATGAATATCATATAAAAAGTGGTTGATCCAATAAAACTTCTAACATCAAATAATCCCATAGATGTAGATCAATCAATTATTGCTTTGATTTTTCAGAATTAAGTTGAAGCTCATTAGCATAATGGATAAAGTAAAAAAATTACATTTTATATGATAAAAGTACTCCTTAAGATTTATAAGCAGTTTTTCAGATCTTGAAGTAGACAAAATAAGTCTCAAGTACTTCAAATGTCTAATCTCATAAAAAAAACAACAAAAAATTTACTATGAATAATCTTAAAACATTATTTATCAATTTCACAAAATATAATAGGAGCATTGAAATAACCAAAATGAATGATTAACCATTCATTCAAGACATCAAGTGTTTCAAAAGAAATTTTTCACTCACACCTAATTATATAGTGATAACAATTTCTTAAATCTATCTTGGTCATGAAAACTGAGCCATAAATTAAATCAAGCATTTCATCAAGTGAAAACCTATACTTATTGGTGATCTTATTTCTGGAATTGTTTTCAAAGCACAAGGTGCAAGGCGATCTGCAATGGCATCTTTTTGCTTCAATGTCCAAAGCAGCTTTTACTAACTAGAAGTAAATATAAACTAAACCACGTAATAATTTATAGTAAATATAATGATTGTTTTTCAACTATTTAAAAGAAAATTGAGTATGTAAAGAATGAAAAGATGAAAGAATAATTATAATAAAAATATTAATGAAATTAAGAGGCCATGTAGAGAACAAGAGGTAGAAGAAATGTAAAGAGTGTGATGGCAAGGAATAGAGAAGCATGTAGTTGGATACACTGATAAGCATTCTTAGAAGAAGTTTGTGTGCATGAAGCTAGCAATGCCAATAGTAAGAACCAATGAGAAGCATATAAGAAAAATCACAGGCAATAGAGAGTGAAGAGGAGAACCACCAAGTAGCAACTAGCTCTAGTAGGGGTGTCAATTTCGGGTCACGGGTCGGGTTCGGGTCGAATCCGGAACTGACCCGACCTATTCGGGTCAACCCGAACCCGACCTATTTTTGCAAACGGGTCGGTCCGACCTACTTCGAGTTCGGGTCACCCCGACCCGACACGAAAAGAGGAATTGGTTCACTGGAAGAAGCGCGAATGGCAGGCCGAAGCGGGCGTGCAATGGCAGGCCGAAGCGGGCGTGCGATGGCAGGCCGGCAGACAGTCACGGCAGGCCGGCGGAGGAACTGGAAGAAGAAGAACGGCAGGCCGGTGGACGGTCACGGCAAGTCGACAGAGGGCAGCGATGTTTCTTCGACACCTCGTTCAACAAAAAAAATAAAAAAACCGACGCGGTGATGCCCTGAGGGTAGGCCGGTAGAAGGCAACGCTGGGAAGACGGACGCGACGATGATGCGTCGTCATTGCAACTAACGGACACGACGACGCCCTGATGCGAGACGGCCTGACGAGTCCCTGACCGCGACATGACGTGACGAAATGGCCTAATGGGTCAAAGTAGGTTGATTTCGGGTTTTTGGGTCAACCCAAACCCGACCCGATTTTACAAACGGCTCGAAATTCCTAACCCGAACCCGACCCGATTAGGGTTCAGGTCGACCCGAACACGAAAATTTCGTGTCGGGTTCGGGTCGAATTTTCGGGTCGTGTCAAATATTGACACCCCTAAGCTCTAGCATGAGAGACTAAAAACCAACGAGCAATGAATCACTGATTATGAGAACCAATAAGCAGAAGTAGACATTCATGCCATAGTTATTACAATAGATGTTAAATTGAACCATGGTTTAAAATTGCGCAATAAGAGGAACTTTTAAGCCTCAAAGCCTACGCAATGAGAGATGGCATTGAGGCATACGCCTCAAGTTCACTGAGGCGCGCCTCGCCTCGCCTCATGTTTTAGAGGCATCTACCTCTTAAATTTAAAAAAAAAACCCTAACCTAATATATATCTATTCGGTTCAGCCCCCCACCCTCGCTTTTGTTGCGCTTTCACTGCGCTTTTGCTGCGCTTTTGTTGCGCTTTTACTGCACGTTCACTGCACCTTTGCAATGGCTAATAGGACTAAGATTTTATTTATAATTTTAAATTACCTTATTTTTATCGTTTTGAGGCTTACTACTGAGGGGTACCGAATAGAAGTTGCCCCTCATAATAAAAATTATTCTTACAATTAAAACTACTCTTACAATAAAAAAACAGCAAAAACACATGGGAGTTGCGCCTTGACCCCGCGACCTAACCGGTCAGGTCAAACCCCGCCAGGGGGCAGCGCCCCCTTGGACCCCCGGCTGCCCGGCATATTATTATATTCATCATCTTTAGAATAAGTGAAGCATTATGTTTAGGGGTTTAATATATTGCACTAATATATTCTTCTCATAAAAGATGGTAGAAGGATAAAGCTGTATCAGGTCATAGAAAGGATCCAGCATGGAAACATAGCACTTCTATGGATGTAATTTATCATTTTATGTTTACGCAATCTTTTGTTTTTGAGGCTTACGCCTCAGAACGCCTTGAGGCTTACGCCTTGCCTCACGAACGAAAAGCGCCTCAATACCCGATTACGCAATTTTAAACATTAAATTGAACCATGAAATATGAACTTGAATTTTGCTATGTTGTGGCCAAGTGCACAATGCTATGAAGTGACACGATAATTGTCACAATGTGTGTACTTTGCAACGAGCTTGCACTTAACAGGCAATAGATACAAAAGGCTAATGCATTAAATTTCTTTGCTCAGATAGCACGCTCATAATAACATTAGCTTATCGCACTCTATTAACACAATAATGAAGTGATATTATTTCGAAGTATTGTTGGATGACACAAATAACACAAGTACAATATTAATAGGATAACCACAATAATTTCACAAAAGGAAGAGTATCACTCATAACAATATTAAATGAAGAGATGAAAAAACTAGCCATTAAGCTAAGTTTGAAAGAGATTATTCTTGATTGCATATTCAAAATGTGATGCCTTGCATCCTAAAATTTTGTACCTATTTATAAGTTTAAGAACTTAATGTGGAGAGCCATAAAGAATATCAAATGCCACACGAGTGAATGAAAAGTTATATTCATGAAGATTCACATTATTACGTGAAATGAAATGTCTAATATTTTCAAATTTCGTCTCCCAAGTGAAAGTGTCACGGGGTGAATTGGTTATTTTAAAAAAATTTTAACAAAAGAACAACACTATTTGCAGCGGAAGTAATTTTGAAAATAATAATAAAATTTTAGAGTACTTAAATTTTTTTTTTCAGAGCAATTGCAATTACTTAAAGAGAAATTTAGAAAGAATTAAAGAAAAATATTTTTATTATGTAGAAAAATATTATAAAGATTTACTTTTATAATGTTTTCTTAGGTGCAATCACAAAATTTTTTCGAATAATTGATCTAAGCAATATAAAAAATGCAAGAAATAAAAATGCAGGAAAGTAAAATAAATGCAAACCAAGGTTTTCATAATGATTCGGTCAACTTGACCTAAGTCTACTCCCCAATTCTTCCTACTTGGGAATTCCACTAGCAAACACTTAATTTTCACTCAACAAAATAGAGAAGCCCTTCTAGAGAATGACTTTTACGGGCTCTCTCCCAAAAAGCCTAAACTCTCTCTTGCTTCCCAACACGGCAGGGATGCCTCCCTCCTCCTACCCTCCTACATGGCGGAGATGCCTTCACCATCCTTCAGCTCCCCGAAATGGTGTAGATGCCACTCCCCTAGTCTTCTTTGATCTCAAATTCCTTGGCAAGACATTTCCTTAGAATCACCTTCTCATTTTCATCATTTTTAGTTAAGAAGATATCATCCACATAAACTAATAAAACTGTGACTACCTCTGAGTCTGAGTGCTTGAAGAATAATGTGTGGTCCCCCTTGGCTCTGTCGCTATCCATTAAGTAGCATGACTTTTGAGAATCTTCTAAATCAAGCTTTAAGTGGCTGCTTTATTCTATATAGAGCATTTTTTAACTTAAACACTTTGTCACCCTAAGATTTTTCCTTGAAACCTGGTGAAATTTCCATAAATATTTCTTCCTCCAAGTCCATGTATAGGAATGTATTTTTGACATCCAGTTGTTCCAGATGTCAATTATAATTAGCTCCTGATGAGAGAAGGATCCTCACGGTGTTCATCTTGGCCACAGGTGCAAAAGTTTCCTGATAGTCAATGATATACGTCTAAGGGTACCTTTTCGCTACCAATCTTTCCTTATATCTTTCTAGTGTAGCATAGTCTTGTATTTCATAGAGAACACCAATTTTTTAGCCAACTAGTCTTTTTCCTACACTGGCAAGTCGGTGATCTCCTAGGTATTGTTTTTTTCTCTAGGGCCTGCATTTCATCTTTAATTGCATTTTTCTAATTTTCATTAGATAAAACTACAGAAATATTATTAGGAATATGAATATCATTTAGTGTGACCAGAAAAATTTTTGTGTGAAGGTTAAAAATTATGAATGATATAAAGTTAGTTATGGGGTACACGAAAGGTTTTTTTGGTGAACTTGTGTATACCTCAATTTCAGGAGACATTTCAGATTCTTGGATCTGCTCTGGAGCATAGTTTGGATTTGTATGCCTAGCATATACTTTTTTAAATCTCTTGTTATCCATAATAGCTTTGTCCTCAGTTTCCCTAGCTTTGATTTCAAATTTAGGTGGAGGAAGAAGGTCAAGAGGGGCAAGCTCACTTTCATCATCTTTCTCAATTTTAGTCTCCCCGTGAAGATGAGGTTTGGTGAAATAAAATTTTTGTTTATCAAAAGTAACATCAACAGATACAGGGGTTTTCTTGGTGGAGGGGTGATAACACTTATAACCTCTTTGGGTGGATGAATATCTGACAAAGCGACATTTGAGTGCTCGTGGATCCAGTTTTCCTATATTTTGGTTATGAATGTGAGCATAGGCAATGCACCCAAAGATTCTAGGTGTAAGGTTGTTATGGGTTTGAAATTTAGGGTAAAAAGATGATAGAATAATCTTTGATATTTTTAGTTCAAAAGTTTTTGAATGTAGTCAATTTATGAGATATGTGGCAGTTAAAAAGCTTCCCCACAGTAGGATTTGTGTACATTGTGGTGGAATAGAAGTGCACGGGTGGAGGCAAGAAGGTGGCCATTTTTTCCTTTTAACAACTCCATTTTGTTGCAGGGTGGTGTGAATGCGGAAAGACTCATGAGATACCTTCATTTTGAACGTAGGAGCATAAGGTTTAGTTAAAATAATCTTTGGCATTGTCGGAACGAAATCTCCTTATTTTTATCCCAAATTAGTTTTGGATCATGATGTGAAAACTGGGGAGGATAGTACAAACATCGGATTTATTTTTGAATAGAAAGATCCATGAGACTCGAGTGCAGTCATCAATGAAAGATACAAACAATCGAGGGTAGAAGGGGGTATGACATCTCTTATTTTTGTTTGAAAAAAAAACTCGTTTGTGCTTGGCTAACTTACAAATTTCACAATGAAAAGATTCTTTTCCAACTAATAAAAAAATTTTGGATAAATATTTTTAAGTCATCGAAAGATGAATGTCCTGATCTAAAATAATGAAGCCAAACAATAGATTTTTTATTAAATAGGGATAACATAGAGTAGCTATTATTGATAAAAGTGGATTTTTTCAACTCTTCCAAGGATACCAGAAGTTGTTCTAGCTTATCAATATCTTCTTTGTTGAGTTCTCTAAAGTTGAAAACATTTCTGGATTGGGCTGACTTGTTGCAGTGTTAGCTTGTGTGATGTCCCCTTTTATCCTCTTCTTTGATTCCACTCCTTACTTGAAAGCTTTCAATGTAACTTCCAGCATGTCTCATTTGTGCCTTGAATTCTTGCAATAGCTACACCAAAAGAGTCATTGTATCTAAGTTTTTTGGAATCCTTATTTTTTTTCTTCCATGGCGCCTCTTTGGTTGTCACCATTGCTGAACCCTCAACAAAAATAGGAATAAAAATCATGCATTTTTACCAATAAAAGTAAAATCAAACAAGCCTTACAACTTCGACAACTACTCATATTGCTTATGCCTAAAGAAAATTATTTGTGCACTAATGAATTGGCCGGAAACCTTCAGAGCAGCATTATTTCTCTTTTACAGGATTATGAAGACGTGTTCCCTGAAAACACACCTTTCGGCCTACCACCAATTTGAGGAATTGAGCACCAAATTGACTTTGTACCTGGAGCCACTCTTCCCAACCGACCTGCTTATAGAAGCAAGCCAGAAGAAGCCAAAGAACTTCAACGAAAGGTCAGCGAACTAATGGAAAAAGGTTTTGTGAAGAAGACCATGAGCCTATGTGTTGTTCTAGTGTTACTTGTGCACAAAAAGGATGGGATGTGGAGGATGTGCATAGACTACCGAGCCATCAATAATATTATGGTGCGTGTTTATTTTTCAAAATTGATTCAAAAAGTAGGTATCATTAAATTCGTATGAAAGAAGGTGATAAGTGAAAAACGGCTTTTAAAACAAAACAAGGTTATATGAATGGTTAGTGATGCCTTTGGGCTTAACTAATGCACCCAGCACTTTTATGAGATTAATGAATCATGTTTTGCAAGCTTATACTGAAAAGTTTGTTGTTGTTACTTTGATGATATGCTCGTCTATAGTAAAAAATTGGATGAACATATTACACACTTAAAACTAGTGCTGGAAGTGTTTAGGAAAGAACTATATGTTAATTTAAAAAAATGTTCATTTTGCACCAATAGAATTGTGTTCCTTGGATATGTTGTTAGTTCATAGGGCATATAGGTTGCTGAGGAAAAGGTGCAAGCCATCCAAGGGTGGCCAAGACCGACCAACATAAATGAAGTACGGAGCTTTCATGAGATTGTTAGTTTTTATAGAAGATTTTTGAAAGATTTCAGCACCTTGGCCGCCCCGCTCACTGAAGTAATCAATAAAAATATTGAATTTAAATGGGGTGAAGACCAGGAGAAATCTTTTTCACTTATTACACAAAAACTAACCCATGCTCCTTTATTATCACTACCTAACTTTGACAAAATTTTTGAGATTGAATGTAATGCTTCAGGAATAAGTATTGGTGCTGTACTTATGCAAGAAGGGCAATTGATTGCTTACTTTAGTGAAAAGCTAAATGATGCTGCCCTAAATTATTCCACATATGATAAGGAATTATATGCCTTGGTTAGATCCTTGAAGACATGGCAACACTATCTATGGTCCAAGGACTTTGTGATACACGCTGATCATGAGTCGCTCAAGCATCTCAAGGGACAGTAGAAATTGAACAAAGATCTATGGTCCAAGGAGTTTGTGATACACGTTGATCATGAGCCTCTCAAGCATATCAAGGGACAGTAGAAATTGAAGAAAAGACACGCTTGATGGATGGAATTCATTGAGACCTTTACATATATCATCCGATACAAACAAAATAAGACAAAGGTGGTAGCCGACGCTTCTCTAGCATATATACTCTACTCTTGACTCTAAATAACTTGGATTTAAATACGTCAAGGAATTATATCCTGAAGACCTAGACTTTCTGAAGAATTTCAAGCTTGTAAGTGGTAAATTTTACATACTTGATGTATTTTTGTTTCGAGAAAATAAATTGTGTTCCAAATTGTTCTCTAAGAGAATTACTGATTAGGGAGTCACATATTGGAGGGTTAATGGGACATTTTGGGCTAGCCAAAACTTAAGCTATTATACAAAAACATTTTTTATCACGAATTTGTAGTAAGTGCGTTACTTGCAAACAAGCCAAATCTAGAATGCAACCCCATGGGTTATATATGCCATTACTTGTTCCTAAGGAACCATGGGTGGTTATATCAATGAACTTTGTATTAGGTTTATAACAACAACAACAACAACAAGCATTTATCCCATTATGTGCGGTCGGCTACATGAATCCTTTTTCTCCATTGTGTCCTATTAAGAATCAAATTCTCATCTAAATCTAATAAAGAAAGGTCATTTCTAGTATTCTATAACCAAGCCTTTTTAGGTCTACCTCTATCTTTCTCAACATAAGTCAAATATAATACATCTACTTTCCTAATTGGGTCATCGGAAGGCCGCCGTTTTATGCGACCCCGAATTAAAAATGGGAAATATTCAATATTTGTAGTAGTTGATAGATTTACTAAAATGACGCATTTTATTCCCTATCATAAACCTGATAATGCTTCAAATATTGCTAATTTGTTTTTCAATGAAATTGAGAGATTACATGAAATGCCCAGGACTATTGTGTCGAATAGAGATGTAAAATTTTTGAGTTATTTTTGTAAAACTTTATGGTGTAAATTAGGTACTAAACTATCATTCTCTATTACTTGTCATCCACAAACGAAGGTCAGACTGAAGTTGTAAATAGAGTCTTGTCTACTTTTTTTGGGAGCTATTATTAGAAAGAATATTAAAACTTGGGAAGATGCTTGCCACATGTTGATTTTGCTTATAATCGTACTGTTCATTATGCCACTAAGTTTTCACCTTTTGAAATTGTGTATGATTTTAATCCCTTAACTCCATTAGATTTATCTCCTTTCCTGTAACTAGACATTTTAACTTAAATGGTAAAAAGAAAGCAAACTTTGTAAAGCGTATTCATGAGAAGGCAAGAATAAATGTTGAGCAATGAACCAAACAATGTGCTAAGCAAGCCAATATAGATCGTTCCAAATTACTCTTATAGCCAGGAGATTAGACCCGGTTGCATAAAGAAAAGAAAAGATTTTCAAATCAAAGAAAATCCAAATTACTTCCAAGAGTAGATTGACCATTTCAAGAGTTAGAGCGCATCAATGACAACGCCTATAAGTTCGACTTGCCAAGTGAGTATGAAGTCATGCTACTTTCAATATTTCTAATTTAAGTCATTTTGATGAAGATCACGATTTGAGGGAAAATCCTTCTCAAGAGGAAGGGAATGATATATATCAAGCTGACGGTCAAGAAAGTCCTATTCAAATTACCGTTGTAGAGCCTACATGCGCGCAAAGTCAAGAAGGAGAAAGAGTTAGCGGGCTGCTTACCAAACTTTGGGCCCACGAGAACCTAAAGATGCTCATTAATAAGAGCCTAGTTGGATCATCAAGTGTCAATCTCCTCAAGTGATTGATGAGTTGATTTAATAGAATTAATTTTAGCTATTCTTTGTATTTTCTGAATTTAGAGAGTTTGGAAGGGCATGGGGCATTTATGAAAATTGTAAAAACTTGCCTATTTAAAGGCATTGTGAATAAGAAATGAATTACTTTTGCTAATCACTCATTTTCAGTGTTGCTGCCCATTGGGGCCTATCTTGGAGTTTCCAAAAATTCCTTCTTCCAGATCTCAACCGAGAACCCCTCTCCTCCTTCAGTTCACAGTCGACAACTCCCAAGTCTATCATGGAGTCTCCAAGAACTACTTCAGGTCTCAACCAGGCCTCCATTCGATCCAACCGTCTAGCCTCCAACTGCCAGGTTCTTGTCATGGAGTCTCCAAGCACCAATTCCTCCCTGCCATCCAGCCAGACATTCGCTCCTAGGTATTCTTACCGTGAGGTTCTCAGGGCTCGGGGTCCTTCTGATCCAACTAGGTCTCTGCAGGTCGAAGAAAAATCCTTCTTCTCTCATAATTTTGTAAAAGACAGAATTCCAAAAAAGCTCATAGCTCTCAGTTCTCTACAAACCAACTTCAAGAACCCTTCAGCTCTAAGGTAAACCGCACAAACCTATAGGAATTTCAATACAGGGGTTCTTATTTCAAGCAAGATTCCGTATTTTTCCCTAAACTATCGGTAAGATTGTATCTCCTAATGAAGGAATTATGAAGTACTCATTTGGCTTAATTAAGCCTCGAAGCTATTGGATCCCATTTTGTCTGATGGATGATGTCAGGTCGTACTTCGTAAGACATGTGGACTGAAAGCCTGTGATGAGAATGTAATGAAGTCTGAGTATGAGGAAGAGGAGAGAGAAGAGGAGATAGTGTTAGTTTAGACAAAATCTTTATTATCTTGACCAGAGATACAATAATGAGAGTGAGAGCTCTTGGATAGTAGAGCATAAGCTATGTAAGAAAATGATACATCATCCCCCTTCTCTTATGGGTTCCTCCAACATGCATCCTCCTCCTTTTTCTCCTTCCTTACCCTCTTCCTTTTATAGGGCTCGGAAAGACATAGGGAGTATGTCCTTGATACAGCAATTGTCCCATCAATCTTTGTCATAACTCAGCCATCAGTGCCGAGTGGAAGGGTGATTTGAAAAGGGCAAGTCTAGTGGGCTCACGGAAGCCCATCAACGTCGATCGGAAGTTGGTATGGAATCCCTCGTTAAGATAAAAAGGGGCAAGTATTGTCGAAGCGCGATCAGGAGAACAGGCTGACATGAAGCTAAAGATGATCCGAGGTCGCCCCATTAATATTAGGAGGGGCAAGTAATATCCTAATGGGACTTTCGGGTAGATTTATTTGTGAGAGATGTATGTAGAGGCGATGACTGTTGTTACATCGAACATGAGAGTCTTGGCTCTAGTCAAGATGAATAAAGATTTGTTCGTTTCAAAGAGGAACTTCTGAGATCATCTTCGTTGAGGGGGGCGATTTCCTAGAAGAGGTGGCCGATGCTGACCCATCGTACTCCAGTGTTTAGCTCATTTCTAGCTCCTGAGCGTATCCCTCGAATAAACTGCTCTGAAAGAGTAATGGATCCTCCTTCCGCTAGGCCCAAACAAAAATTGCAAGACACCTGCGGACCGGTACCTGACAGGTAGTCATGGGTGTATATTTAATTCCGCGATTTATGTGGCCCTTTGAACATTGGATGTCGAAAGGAGAGCATGAGTAAATGCAAATTTACAGCCTTGATTTTTTTGCAAATTTAGAGGTTCATGCTTCCTCAAAGACTGAATGATCCCATCATCTAAATTTCTCTATAAATACCAGCCTCAGGTTAGAGAGATGTTTGCTTTTACTTTCCAACTATGAGTCTTGCTTGATTTCGATAGAATGGACTCGCTCCCCTGGGCGTTCGAGCTTCTTGAAAAGTTGCTTATAGAAAGGCGCGAGTAGCCTTTGGCATGGAGACTGCGAACACATAGGAGACTACGCCAAGTAGGCTCGTTGTTGAAAAGGTGTGAGTGACCATGGACTCTTCAGATCTAACTGCAGGTTCTCTTCTAAAGAGAATGTGAGTTGATGTCAGCGAAGCGATTGTCATCGAGGATAACCGATTGTCTGATCTTGCTGCGAGGAAGGAGGTGACTACACCTATTGTCCAGCATTGGGGGGTGTGACTGATGACTGATTTTCTTTCTAAAAGTACATAGGAGGGCGCGAGTAGGATCCCTCCAAATATTCCAAAGCAGGAGGCAGTCGTTAAGGAAGTTGTCGTTGCTCCTAAGAGGATTGTTGAAGAGGTAGCTGAGGAGCAAGCTGCGAATAACGTGCTTAAGCAGCTGTCGGTTTCTTTTTATATACCCTGATCCCTGACTCTGCCTTCCCCTCAGAGCAAATTTCGTTGGGGGAAATTGTTGGGAGGCTAGCGACTCTAGAGTCGGCAGTCAAGTCCAGGGGTATAGGTGAGTTCTATGTTTCTAAAGAAGGAGCGACTGCTGCTGCTGGTGATGTCAATTTGACTTCTCTGAATACCCAAGTAGCAGCTCTGCAGGACCGCATAAGCTCGATAGAGACTGAGTTGCACTCGCTGCTTAGCGAGACCAAGCAGGAGGGGTTCCATCAGAGTGCTTAGTACGTCGTGGAGTACCTTGACTAGATCGAAGGATTGGCGCCGAATATGGCGAAGGATCCTATACTGGAGTGGATCCTATGTGGTTACCGTAGGGGTTGAGTTCTTATTTCTTTTTCATGATTATTTCTTGTCCACTAGTTTGGGCGTGTTGACCCTTGAATGAATAAGATTTCTGATTTCTCGAGATTTCCTACAAAAGAAGAATAAAAGAGATTTTTTTCTTTTTTTTTTTTTGAAATTCTGTCGAATAGAATGGAGTGGTTAGTATGCTACGGATTCCGAGAATAGCTTTGGCGATTGTTGTGAGCGAGTGCGATATGACTCTTTGGATTTTGCATTATTGAAAGGGAATGGTGAGATATCCCGCATTAATTGTGATTTGAGATGTCTTGGATTTTCGTTCGTCAAAATTTGACTATAAATAGGAGCAGTAGGACCTTGAGGGCGGATCTCCACTATCTCTTTTGCTTTTGTGGTTCCAAGTTTAGATACGAGAATGTATGGGTTATGCAAATGTGCAAGTAAAAGTTTTCATGAGGACTTGTCAAGAACTAGGCTGACAGGAGAGTATGTCGGGTATGTCTTTCGGGCATTTTGCTTTTCCCATAATGATTTCATTGTCTGACAAGCAACGAATGATGTGCGAACCAATTTGGTATTAGATGGGGAACTAGTCGTTCCCGTTAACCATCTAACACTGGAGCTGCAATTCCCCATATGCATAGAGATGGAGGAAGTTCTGAATTTTTAAGGGACGATTCCTACACAACTGTCGCTGAATTCTATGGCGATGGTAACTTCTTTTGTTTCTCTATTGCGGGAGCACATCCTGCCATGGTCAATGAATCTGTTCAAACACATCTTTATGGAAAAGGCATTGCAATCAAGCTTTATCAAGTTTTTGAATGCAGCAAGCAGGATGGTCGGCCTGTCGATTAAAGTGCGCGACTAGAAAGCGAAGTTTCTTGTCGGTTTGAGTGTTACTGGTTAGAAGGTGCTGACTACTCTTGTTCTGTTGCAAAAGAAGTTGGCTCTTCCGAAGCTTTCTACCACAGAGGTGTTGTTGGTGGTAAAGAATGAGCCACTGATGGTGCCTCACTACGTGGCGTACTTGAATGTTTTTAAGACATTTTATGGTGAGTGTTTTACTCGTCCATCTTTAATGATATCTTTGGTCTTGTTTTGATTCTTTGCTTGTTCCTTGTAAGAAATGTTGTGAATTGCACTTTTCCTGTGGACATAATGTCGTTGTCCGAAGCAGGATGACGGCTATGAGACCGAAGGAGAGGCATTCTTTGGTTAGAGGCAAAATTCAAAAGCTTGTCTGAAGCAGCGAACGGGCATTGAAGTTGGAGCAAGCTCCAGGGTGCCGAGGGCCAAGAGGCCATGGGCGCTTGAGGAGCAAGATGATCCTACCCCGCCTTAGGGAAAGGTTATTGTTGAGTCCACCAGAAAGGAGGCAGTGCTTACCAATGAGGTGGCGGCGTTGCGGCTCTTGATAGGGAAAACAAGCCGGTTGAGATTGTTGGCACCTCCTGTGGTTTAAAAGGTTACACGTCGTCGGATGGCAATGAAGCCCTACCTTCTACAGAAAATTATGAAAGTGAGAATCAAGGTGAGAAGCCGATGTCGAGCTGGTGTTTCGATAATGGCCATTTTATCCACAATCCCTCATTAGAACATATTTCAGGGTTTAATCCACGCATTCTGGCTTGTTTGTCGATGAACTCATTGGCGAATGCGTGGCAGAAGGTCTTACACCTTAGTAACCGTCATTTAAGGCTAGTTGCCAAGCTAGGGCGAATGGAGGCAATGAAGAATTATGCCAATTTTGCCCTCTCTGAAGAGAAAAAGATCCATCGGGAGACTGTGAATAGAGTAGCCTGGTGGAAAAAGAAGTAACCCAAATGCACGAATAGCATATGTTTGAACTGGACTCAGCAAGAGCTGAGGCTTTGTTGGTCGTAAAGGCCAAGGATCTGGCCAAGGTAGCGTCATAGGAGAGGGGTCACCCGTCTAGGCTATTTGGTGCCATTGTTTGTGACTTTGCCAACTAAAAGGGGGAGTCATGCACTGTTTTTTGTGGAGCATAGTAGCAAGATGCTTGTAGTCCCCTATAGTGCCATCCATTGGGGACTCATACGCTACTCATTGCAGAGTTTGTTGTAAAAGGGGAGAGTTAGCCAATAGTGGCTTAGGTGTTTTGTTGAACACAATGTCATAATGCCTGTAGTCGCCTATAGTGTTGGGGCACATAAGACTTGTCACCTGTTAAGGACTCGCACACTACTTATTGTGGAGCTTGTTGCAAAGGGAGGAGTCGGTCAACAATGGCTGAGGCATTCTGTTTTGGTTGATTTGCTATAGATAATGTAACCATGATCTCAATCAAAGCGATTTTTATCCTGTCTATACGGGATAATAAGAGTTTTAGAAGATATAGTGGGTTATCTTGGGCAGTACGTAGCGTATTTATACTAATGAGTCTTTTCAACATCTTCTCTGATTTAATGAGTCACTATGTTCATTTATGGTGATTGATATGATGCTTCACGATCTCCCAACTATAAATAGAATGAGTGGGTATTGCAGAATGCATAGGCGAGTATGTTGGTGGTTTCTACGAAAATGATATTTTTGAGTCCGCCTTTTTGAGAGCGAGCTTATTTTCTGATAGGTGTAACTACGAATTATTATGGGCTTGGTGACTTTTCTTCCTGCAACATTGGAGGCGAAAAAGAAGAGAGAGAAAAATGTGTCTTTCTTTTTAATATTAGCCTTTAGGTGTAAATAAATTTTTACATGGGTAGGCTCGATGCTCCCAATTTTGGGGAGAGAAATGGAAGAGATGGAGTAAGTGTGGCTGCATAGCGGCTGCACACTGCTTCCATTTTCTTCTACTTCTCTTTTGTTTTTCGTCGAAGTGATCAAAGTCAATTGAAGCAAGTCCAAAGTGAGATCCTAGCTGGCTCTAATACGTAGAACATTTGGAGGCTGATACACCCCTTCAAACGAGTCGGGCAAGATCATTCTACTTGCCCGGCTTGTCTGATGGTTCAGGATACTTATTTAGCCAGTTGGGTGTCGCATGCAAGTGTCCTGATATGTTTTTTTCTTCAATGGGAACATCGACCTGGCTGGGAAAAAGTAGCTAATGATATTAAAAATATTGCAAAAGATGTGCTTAGAGTATCAAAGGGAAAAGTTTCTAATAATAAAAATAGTTGGTGTTAAAATCAAAATGTACAAGAAAAGATAAAAACAAGAAGATTTGTTATAAAAATTGATTTAGATGTAAAAATTATAATAATTGAAAAAGATATAAAGAGGCTCGTAAGGAGTTTAAGAAAGTAATATGTGATGCAAAAATTTTAGCTTTTAATGATTTATATGATAGATTATATACTAAGGAGGGCAAAAATATATGTATAAGTAAGCCAAACATAGAGATAATAGTAAGGATTTTATTCAAGTGAAGTGTATTAATGATAGTTTGGTCACAAAAAACGGCGGCCTCCCGATGACCCGGTTAGGAAAGTAGAGGTCTTAGATTTGACTTATGTTAAGAAAGGTAGAGGTAGATCTAAGAAGACTTGGTTAGAAAATATAAGAAATGATCTTTCTTTATTAGATTTAAACGAGAATTTGACTTTTAATAGGACACAATGGAGAAAAAGGATTCATGTAGCCGACCCCACATAGTGGGATAAAGGCTTGATGATGTTGTTTTTGTTGTTGTTGAAGTGTATTAATGATGAAGATCAAAAAGTGCTTTTATTAGAATCTTTTATTAGAATAGAATATTCAACAAAGGTGGATGAGATATTTTTATAAACTCTTCAATGAAAATTATGAGAATGCGATTGATTTTAGTGACCTTAACACCTAAAATGAAAATAAATATTTTTATTTTTTACCAACGTATTAGTAAAACTAAAGTTAGAGAGGCTTCAAAGAAAATGAAGTGTGGAAAAGCTGTTGGACCAGATGAAATTCCAATAAAGGTGTGGAAATGCTTAGGAGATGAAAGAATTTCTTAGCTTACTAATCTTTTTAATATTATTTTGAAGACTAAAAAGATGTCATATGAGTGGAGAATGAGTGTGTTGATTCCTATTTTTAAGAATAAAGGTGATGCACAAGATTGTGCGAATTATAGAGGAATTAAGTTAATGTGTCATACTTTAAAACTATGTGAGAAAGTTATGGAGCATAGGTTGCGACGTGATACTAATGTTTCTCAAAATCAATTTGGATTCAAGTCGGGTAGGTCTACTATGGAAGTTATACATTTATTGAGAGGTTTGATGGAGAAGTGTAGAGAGAATAAGGAGGATCTACATATGATAATTATTGATTTAGAGAAAGCATATGATACAGTTCTAAGAAAAGTGATATTGAGAGTTCTAGAAAAAAAAGGGGTTAATAATGCTTATATTCAAGTCATTAAGGATAGATATGCAGGAGCTATTATTTGTGCTTAGACACAAGATGATTTGACCAAGTATTTTCCTATTTCAATTGGATTACATCAAGGATCAGCATTAAGCCCATATCTTTTTGCTTTAGTCATGGATGTTCTCACTAGACATTTGCAAGAGGCTGTACCCTGGTGTATGCTTTTTGCTGATGATATTCTTCTTGTTGATAAGACTAGAGAGGGAGTTCATGGTAAACTTGAATTATGGAGGTCAACTTTAGAGTCTAAAGGCTTTTATTTGAGTAGATCTAAAATTGAATATATGGAGTGTAATTTTAATAATAATTCTTATGGAGGGATTGTGACTTTGGGTCATCAAGTCATTAATAAGTGTACAAGTTTTAGGTATCTTGGGTCTATTGTTTAGATTGATGGTGAAATAGATGGGGATATTATTAGTAGAATTCAAGAAGTTGGATGGCTGAAGTGGAGGAATGACATCAGACTTGTGTGATAGAAAATTCCCCCTCAAACTAAAGGGAAAATTCTATAAGATGGTGGTTAGACCTGCAATGCTTTATGGTGCAAAAAGTTGGCTATTAAAAGAGAAGCATAATATTAAGTGTAGCAGAGATGAGGATGCTTAGGTGGATTAGTGGCTTTACTCTTACAGACAGGATACGAAATGAGCATATACGTGAAAATGTTGGAGTAGCTCCAGTGGAAGATAAGATTAGAGAGAATCGCCTTAAATGGTTTGGACACATAAAATGGCAACCTTCATATGACCTGGTTAGGAAAGTAGATGTATTAGATTTAACTTATGTTAAGATAGATAGAGGTAGACCTAAAAAGGGGTTAGAAAATATTAGAAATAACCTTTCTTTATTAAATTTAAATGAGAATTTAACTTTTAATATGGCACAATAGAGAAAAAAGATTCATGTAGCCAACCCCACATAGTGGGATAAAAGCTTGATTGTTGTCATTGCTGTTGGAACATCGGCCTGAGAAGAGTTCTCGCAAAACGGGGTGAAAAGGGGGTCAAGGTTTCTAGCCCATTTCGACTCTGTTTGTTGGAATTTCTTGTTTGGTCGCCTTGTATTCCACTAAAAAAAAGATCAAGTCCTTTGAACGAATAAGTGTAAATGCTTATAATGTGAGAAGTTATTTGTAATACCTAGAGGCATGAAATAAAAGTTGTATGTTGGTACCTCTATCTTTTTCTGTTAGAATTTTTCCTTGAAATATGTATGTACCAACGTTTGTTTGGCCATACTTGTTATTCAGCAATAGGTTTCCTTAGTGAGGGCAAGTTCGATGAAACTCTTTTATTCTGCTCGATAGGATACAAAATCTTGCCAGAAAGATGACTTTTTTTATGCCGGGGGCTTTTGGCATTCGCGCAGGTCATGGGTGCCTAGGGACCTCAACTCACCGCAGGGAGTAATCCAATTTTTTCTTTCAACTCAAACACAGAGGGGGATTTGACGATCTCGCGCTTGAGGGCGATTCTCTTGAAAGACTATCGCTTTGATGTTGATGATTTGTCCAACAAGCCTTTGAGAAGAATTTCTTTTTCATGCAAGCCCTGTTTAAGGGCGAGTGGATGAGGAGTGTTGTTCCTATTAAATAGACAAGTATGTTTATATGTCTTCAAAGGATCATTCGCTCGAGTTCCCCGAGTGTAGGACGAGTAAAACATAGATAAATGGATCAATATTTTTTTCTTTCTGTTTTCTATAAGCAAGTTCGCATAGAAATGTTTTGAGGGTTCAAAGTATGATCTATCCCTAATCACTTGTCAGGGAGTAAAGGAAGGATTTTGCTAGAAATATGACTTTCCTTCACGCTGGGGGCTTCAGCGCTCACGCTGATGTAAGTGTTTGAGGCCTCAGCTTATTACAGGGAGTAGTCCAATCTTTTCTTTCAGCTTAGAATCGGAGGGGGATTTGATGATCTGCAATGCTCGGGTGATTGAGGCTAGTTACAACGAGGTCTAAGAGATCGAAAGTCAATAGATTTTCAAATAGGGGCAAACTCGTTCGGAGTTAATCTCCACTAGTGTTCAAAGATTTGGTCTATCGCGAGTCGCTTGACATGTGATAAAGAGAAGATCTCACTAGAAAGATGACTTTCCTTCACGCTTCTGAGTACCTTGGGTCCTCGACTCTTCGCAGGAAGTAGTCCAATCTTTTCTTTCAGCTCAGACCCGAAGGGGGATTTGACAATCACGCGCTACTCAAGTGATCGCAGCTGGTTATTGTGACGTCGAGAGACTGGGTAGGACAGATTTCTCTTAGAAAAGATCTTGTAAGGAATCATCATCACATGGTTTGGGGAGTCGGACTCGGCATCAGAGTTCCCCGAATGTCTTTGAGAAGGTGAGTTTATCTTGAGTATTTTGTTTTGATGTTTATAAACATAGAAAAGTGATCTTTATCAAGGAAAAAGCAACAAAAACATGGAGTAGGGACAAGAACTTCCATTGTGGATATAATAGTTTGAGATCATCAATGCTCTAACTTCTAGGCATCTTGGTTCAGTTGTGGATCTGCAATTGATAGACTCCTAGGCCGGCCTATCTTTTGATAATGTAGGAACCTTCCCAAGTACTTGCTAGTTTGTCAAGAGTAGAGCAGCGAGCGGCTGTGTTTGCCTTCTTTAAAACTAGGCCTCCGGGTTGAAAGGTTTTCTTCTTGACGTGCAGATTGTAGTACTTGGCGGCCCTTCACTTTACTTCTTATTGTCAAAGCGCTACTTGTGCTCGAAGTTCTAATAGATCAACGGCTATATGTAAGCTTTCCTGATTAGATGCTTCCCATTTGCTGGACCCGGTAATCATATCATGAGTCACGGTTAATACCCTTTGGCTTAGCTATTCAAGCTCTATTAAGAATATAGCCTCAGTATCGTGCGAGAGTGAGAAAGGTCTGTACCCTGTGGCAATTGATGGAGATGTTCTGAGGACCCATAATACAGAAAGGAGTAGTTCTGTCAATTTTCTTTTGGCGCCCTCGATCTTTTTCTTGGGGAGATTGAGTATGAGCATGTTGACAACTTCAACCTGTTTGTTAGTCTGTTGATGGTAAATGGATGTGAACTTGAGGCAATGCCTTGGATGTTACGAAATTTCTTGAGGCTTTGGTCGGAGAATTGTAGTATGTTATATGTAATAATCGTAAAGGGGAGTCTATGTCGGCAGATGATTTCAGTCCAGATAAATTTCCAGACTGCAGCAAAGCTTATGTGGGCGGGCGTTTTGACATCAATCCATTTAGTAAAGAAGTCAATCATGATCAAGCTAAATCTTTTTTTGCCCAGTGGGTGGTGGGAATGGGCCTGATAAGTCCATTCCCCATACAGCAAATAGCCAAGGACTCATAATCGATTGCAAATTATGGGAAGGTTGCAGCTGCATCAGGGCGAACTTTTGACATTGCATGCATTTTTTGGAAAATTCTTCAGCATCTTTTCTTAGAGTAGGCCAAATATATCCTTGCCTAAGGATCCAGTGGGCAAGAGTGTCCACTAGAGTGGCTTCCACATTCACCCGAATAAATTTCGACTAGCACAGCTTCTCTTTAATCATCGTATACACATTTGAAGTTGAGTGAGGATGCAGATCTCCTGAATAGATGGTCGTTGGTCGCTGACCTCAGAATCGATTGATCCATTCTTTAGATACTTGATGTAAAGATCCATCCAGCTCGTTGGTCGAGGAGTTGGGGGCCCACGTCTGCTCGTACAACTTTTTTCATGATGACGGGCGTAGAGACCTGTACGGGTTGTTGCCCGTCAATGTTTCCTTGCTTGGAAAGGAGGTCGGCAAGTTGATTCTATTTCCTGGGGTTTGGAGTGATCTAGAAATATTCAAGTTTACTTATTTCAGTTTTGACTTCGAACAAGTATCTAGAGAGCAATTCATCTTGAACTTCGTATTCGTCATTGATCTAATTTACCATGAGCTGTGAGTCTGAGTAAACATATAAGCAAGTAACGCCCATCTCGGAAGTGAATCGCAGTCCTAAGAGTAAGTCTTCATACTCGGCTTATTGCTAGTGACTTGGAATACGAAGTTGTCAAACTGAGTGATGAAGATTCTGGTAGGGCTTTTTAGCACAATGCTTAAGATCTAACCCTTTGCTCGCCTGAGGCACGGTCTACATACAGCATCCAATGAGGTTCGATCGTCGTTTCTGAGTCTATCTTTGGTTAGTGCATCATATAAGAAAGTTGGCGAGTGCTTAAGCCTTGACAGTTGTCCTTGGCGTGTAGGTTATGGAGAACTCGTTGAGTTCAACAGACCACCTGAGTGGTCATCCTGAGTGGTCAAGTTTGGCAAGAACTGCCTTGAGAGGGTGATCAATTACCACCTGAATAGAATAGACCTGGAAACAATGTTGCAATCTTCTGTCTGAGTTGACTAGTGCCCATGCAAGCTTTTCCAAAATGAGATATCTCTTGTCCGTGCCTCGAAGCATGCGTCTCACATAGTAAATGGGCCATTGCTTCTTCCCTTCCTCCCTGACAAGTACAAAACTGATGGCGTCTTCGTGGACTCCAAGGTATAGCAATAAATTTTCACCTGGTTGAGGGTTTTGAAAGATTTGCGGCGAACTGAGACTCTTCAGTTGTTGGAAGGCGGCTTTACAGTCGTCTCCATAAGACAATTTTTGCGCACTCCTGAGGGGTTTTGAAGAAGATGGTGCATCTTTCTCCCAGTCGGGGGATGAAAAAGTTGAGTCTGGCGAGCCAGTCGGTGAGTCGCTGGACTTCTTTGGCAATTATGGGCGTCATCACTTCGAGTATGACTTGCACCTTGTCAGGGATGACTTTGATTTTGTCGGGTGTGAGAAAGAACCCTAAGAATTTTCCTGCGCTGGCTCCGTAGGTGCATTTCAGTGGATTCAATCTCATGTTATGCAAGGGTGGAATTTTTGTCAATTTTCTTATGACAGCACCCGAGCAATATGGGTCACTTTTCTAGGATTTTGGGATGCACTTATCCAATCCGTTTTACGAACTGAGATCATGCAAGCAATCTCGCGTATCATCGCACAATTAATTTAATATTTTTATTGCATTCACTCGATTTTCTTACGAGAGGTCTCATTTGAGTAATTTTGACTTTGTGGTCACAACTGCCGGATCCGTTTTATAATTGAATTTCATTTTGAGTGATTTCATGTATCGTCGGTATATGTCGTATTAGCTTGTGTGGCGCCTCATCGATCAGCGACCTCATTGGACGTGCTCGTCTTGGTCGTTTGATATATTTTAGGGGTCAACAGACTTCAACTCTTAATTGTAAAAATCGGAAGTATTTGGTCCAAAATAAATGTTTGGACATATTTCCACTGGAAAATAAAAAGGAGCATATTTCTCTAATTATACATGTTATGAGCATACAAAAGTCAAACTTTCCTTGGATATTCCTTTTTTTTTCGAAGAATTTTAATGGAAACTTACAAAATCTACATGAATAAGCAACATGATGGCTAACTGAAAAAGTAGTTTTTGATGCATAAAATACTAACTAAAACTGCTGCGGCGAAGGAGGGGGCAGAGAAATCTAAATGAAAATATTGGGCATTCAAATTTCTGAACATGAATTGGATGTTAAAACTACAATAGAGAAAAATAATAACAAAGGCAATGCAAAACTCAAATTAAGAATGGCTAGAAAATCAGCAACATATCAAGTAGAAATTTGCACAACAACCATGATGTTTAATAGTACTAAAAAACAAACCAGTAATAGAAATAATACAAAAAGAAAATGTAGCATAGAACTTACAAAAAATAACCAAGAGTAACTTGAATTGAACTGGTAAAGAACCCAAACTGAAGTTAATGTACTTTAAGGTTCTAATGGCACAAGGAGTATATCAAAACTCAAAAAAAGGCTTTTCTATCAGGCATTAAAAGGGGAAGTCACTTCAGTTTCTCAAGCTCGAGCTTCTGAGTAAGTTAACAATAATGGCCTACTAGTTAAATAAGAGAAATGGAGTGTTCTAAGGGAAAGCGAATGAGAAGGGGAGGTGGTAACTGTATTAATTGTGAATGCAATACTACAAAGGTTTTTTAAAGAGAGAAAAAATTATGAACTTTCAAGAAAATTCTTTCACCTCACACTTACAACTAATATTGAAAGTATCTCAAGGATATCTTATCAAGAAATTACAACATTCAAACAACTAAAAATAATGTTTTCTTAAGTACGCAATTGCCCTCTAAGGTATTCCAGTTCACATCAGATAATATGAATCAACTCAATAATTAGTGCAGCTATGGCGGTCAAGATTAAATTATTCAATCAACACTGCTGTCTGCATATGATAAGGAAACCGAAGAGACCTAGTAGAAGCATCAAAACGACTAGCATGCAAAAGAACTGCATGGAATGAAATGGTAAAAAAGTTGTAAAGCTCCAAAAGCGATTCTAAAAAAAGTAATAATAGATCAGAAGTTATACTTCGACAGTCCTCAAGTTAATTTTGATAAGCTCTTTGCGACTCTCAAAATTGGGAAGAGGTATGTATATGCGTTTTTCCAGCCGCCTCCTGCATTCATAAAATAACAAGTAGCTGAATGTAACTTAACAGGGCTAAAAATTTCTAACTGTACGCCATTTCACAATGATATGTCAAACACAAAAAGACCTTTCCAGACATTTTGAAACTCTACATGGACAAAACTTTTAGCCTAGAATAATCATAGGACTATACCTCAGCGCCTCATCAATATCCCATGGAAAATTGGTTGCAGCAAGAACCATCACTATTTTCCTCCCTCCATCTTCACTAGCCGAGCTGTTGTTTACTCCATCTACCTGAACTAGAAGTTCAGACTTCACTCTTCTGGAGGACTCGTGCTCTCCCGAAGCTCTATATTAAAGTAACTCTTAATAGTTTAAAATTTAATATATTAACAAACAAATAATCTCACATTTCCCATTTAAATAAAAATAATATATTAATTGTCTTGTCACCAGAAGTAGAGCCATCAAATGGCAGAACAATAAAGCAAAACCACTCCGTTTCATGATTGTCAACAAATTAATGTACACATTTCTGTATGTCATGCACCAAAACAAATAGGAGAATGGAAAGATACATGAGACAAGAAAAAAAAAAGGTGTTTCCTGGTTACATACCCTCGAGCATTGCAAAGAGAATCAATCTCATCAATGAATATGGTACTAGGAGCATAAGCTCTAGCAAGATCAAACAAGCAACGAACCATGCGCTCACTCTCCCCACGCCATTTTGAAGCCAAAGTGGCCGATGAAACATTAAAAAATGTTGTTCCACACTCAGTAGCAACAGCCTTAGCCAGCAGTGTTTTTCCCGTGCCAGGTGGGCCAAACATAAGAACACCTTTCCATGGCCTACGGATGCCCTAAACATAAAAAAGCTCATGGACAGTGATTCAAAATAAAATTCAAATTGAAAGTAAACTATTGTAGCAAAGAAAATAATTAGATTGAGAAACAAAACTATCATGATTGTAACAATACATAATATTAAAACAAAATGCAAAACAATGGATCCTAGGCTTTCATAAATAAAGACAGCATAAATATTCTTAAGGGGACGCTTATGCTTAAAACAAAAGTAATAGTGTTTTAAATCCCATATTCATATTCAAAAACTAGAATCATCCCCCGCATTATAATCTAACTCATCGTGCTCATTTTTAATGCAAATGGCCTCATGCTCATTATATCTCCCAAACTGAGAAAAATAACATGGTATTCGAGTTTGCACTTGTGCACTATAGCACTTTTTTCTTTTTTCTTTTTTTTTGAGAAATTGCATCAAGCATTTTATTCAAAATAAAGAGGTACAAACTAAGTGATAGCTATTCTATCACATTCTTCCTTCACCAATGAAAAGATTGTTGGAGGAAGCTTATTACAAAATAAATCAAAATAAAAGTTGCGACTAAACGCATGTTTTACACAATAGTGAGCAACTTTTTACAATTTCTTCGAATAAAATGAATAATAACATTCTTAAAATCATTAAGAAACATCAAATAATAACATTCTTAAAATCATTAAGAAACTTCAAATCTAATCCATCACAATTTGCTTCAATACTTTGAGAATTACTCAACGAATCTTTCAGGATTTTGATTATATTAATATTATCTCCTTCTATCCAAATGCCTTCTTTATCAAGCATCCAATCTTCTATTCCTCTTCTTATACAAAAAACAGCAATAAGTTTCAATTGAGATGAATCCCAATGAAGGAGCTGCTCACCAAATGCTGAAATAAATCTTCCATGATGATCTTTGATCACGCCACCAATTCCAGCCATATTATTCATAATAATTGCTGCATCTATATTCACTTTAATCCAATTTAGAGGAGGGGGATGCCAAAAATATTCATTCAGCTCATAAAGACAGTTGACATTCCAGTTTCTCAAAATTGGATATTTGAATGGCTTATTGGAAGATATCAAAGCATTAGCAGCTATTGTAGAAGGTGAGAAGAGGTTACCTCCATGCTTACATGCATTCCTTGCTTTCCATGATCTAAATAAAACTGAGCAATAAATACGAACAAGTTCGGATTTGAAATAGATTTTTTCTTGAACTGTTGTATTATTTCTGAAAATTTCTAAAATTCTAGAAGTATGATACCCCATTGTTTGAGGATTGAAAAGACTTCCTTCAGTTTGAAGCAACTAACCGAAATATGATTGGAATCTTCTATTTGTTGACATCCTCTAGGACATAGACTATTTCTCTTAAGTTTTTTATTTTGTAGCCAAAGGTTAGTAGGTAAAGCATCTTTCATAAGTCTCCAACAAAATAAATCTTCCCTCGGCTATAGCACACTTAATTTATAAATGCCTCACGAAATATTTTATCTACACATTCTCCCACAACCCCCACAATCCCCACAAGATCCAAAGGCCTCAAGTCCCCATTAACCCCAAGATATCCTGGCCAAAATCCTACTACATGGAGACCAATTTTCGCAGCCATAAAACTAAAAAATACACAAAACATTAACTACTAATCCAAAATCCATCCATTAGTTCCCTAAAATCCCAAACCTCGGATATGGAGTTACGCACCATTTTACTCCAAGAAACGCTTACCCTTTTAAATCCTAAAAGCTTAAACCTCAAATCAATCCAAAACCCAAAATATATCTTTTCCCATTACCCACGTAAACCTTTCCCTATCACTCTAAAAGGCCATAAATCAAGTTGATACCATCCCCATCAAAATCCTACAGATCCTACATAACTTTGTAACCATCTCCATAACCAATACAAAAAGATATTAAGTCAATGTTGACCTTTAATGTAATCATACGATGATTGAAAACTTTATGGTTATTCTACAACTACATATGATAATAATCAGTGATATATAAGACAAATCTTTAACCTTTTCAACATTCCTTTGACGCATACACCTTTCTTCCTTACTACGCACAAATTCAACATTCATGTTTTCTGAACATATGCATCCTCAATGCCAATAAAAAAACCATATGAAAGCCCTTTCTATCTTATCTTTACACAAAAATCTCTTTCGTCGTTGATCTTCCTCAACTAAATAAATTGATTATCTGAAATTGACATAATTTTGCCAAGTCAAAAATTCCTCACCATAGCTTCACTGCCTGCCTCATAATTTAGATTCCACTATTATTAGCACCAAAAAAAGAGTTTCTCTAAGAATGTAGAACCCTGTCAATGAGTAACTTGATGTACTGCAGCCCTCCATTTGCCTATATTGTAAAATACTAGTCGATGGCCATGTGCTTGACTCAGATTAAAAGATGTCCTTATAGGCAATATGAACTAGTTAGTACTTGAACACTTAAACACATTTAAGAAGATTTATGGTATACGAGGCAACCCATTTGTGCAGCATCGCAAAAGTGCCCAAAATGACTAAAGTATACCATTGACAATCAAACATCCTTTTGGCTTTTGATAGCAGAAAATTTTTGCAAGTGCACAAAAAGGTAATGGCGCCATGCTTAAACATGAAAGCAAACTAACGTGCCTGAAAATATTCAGGCATCCAAAGAGGGAGCACAACAGCTTCTTCTAGCAATCTTTTGGCTTCACTTAGCCCTGCAACATCATCCCACCTTATACCTGGGCTTGTCTCCAAGACATCTCTCTCTAGCATTGCAGCTAAATCAGGATCCGGTCCTTCATACTGCCCCTTTTTTAGCTTTCCTTCTTCAGCATCACCAATCTAAAAATACTCAAATCAGTCAGTAACCAGAATTCTCAAAACCTAGGTAAAAAAGCTAGTCCAAGAATCTAAATAGTCATAATATTAAGAATATAAAATGAAGAGAACCAAACTATTCATGATCATACACCAATAAGAAATCGTAAACTAAATAAATAAATAATCAAATGAGGAAATTACCTGTGAATCTGACTTGCTAGTTGATTTGCCTTTTTTCCCTATCAACCCAGAGGAGGTTGAGGATCTAATACTTGAGCCACCTTTACTAGCATTAGACTTGGCTCCACGGCCAACAGTTCCTGACTTAGATGAACCACGTGCCCATGTTGCATCTGAAGACTTCCGTGCACCAGCTGGACTGCTCCTGGTTGATCTTCTACTTCCATATTGCTGGCTATCTCGACTAGGTGGTCTCCACACATCAGGATCATCCAAGGGAGCATTTGATGATGTTGGATATTCATCCAATGGTTGGAAAACAAAGGATTTTGTTGAAAGTGGTGGAGATGAGGACCTCCTCGACCCTGGAATTTCCTTAAAGGCCCTTATTTCAGCATCCAATTGTTTTACAATTTCTATTTCCTCAGAAATGGCCTTTTTGCAGTCCAACCATTTTGAGCGAATAACAGCATCATCAAGAGCATTCAAATGCCTGAGACGAATCACTGCACTCTTTATTCACGGAAAACCTTGTTCAAAGTCATTTTACATTATCATGATTAGAGAATAGTTAAATAGAAATTAAATCTGGAGTCCCTACTAAATCAGCATCATAGAGCTGATTGTTTCCTGCTAACCAATTTACATGCTTTAAAAATCTTCCAAGCAAAAAGACTGTTTTACATAGGGGTGTCAATTCATGTCATCAGGTCGTGTTCCGGTCAAACCCAACTTTGACCCGCCAATTTTTGACCCGACTTGATTCAGATTTCGGGTCATTTTTCTTAACCCGAACCCGACCCGGTTCAGGTTCGGGTCAACCCAACCGGACCCGAAAGCTATTATATACATTAAAATTTGAAATTTGGAAAATTCATTTGCAATTAAATACATAAAATTTTGCAAGGTAAGTAGGTAATTTATACTAAGAACTTGTAACTATTGTGTAAATTGTTTACAAATTGCAATGTTATATTTATTACAGTAAACATAATAAATAATGTTTTAATACATCACACGATTGCAATTTACAAATAAACTTAAATTACACCTCGTAGGCTCGTACAGACCTACACTCCAACTTGAAGATATCATTAAACCTCCTACACTTCAACATGAATTAACTGCAAAAGAAAGATGGTTAAACACTTAAAACTTAAAAGTCCTAAACAAATAAAAATCATAAAATTTTAAATATTGAGATAGTATAACTAGAAAGCTTTAACAAATAGCTCAGGTATACCCTTCAACTCATTTAGCAACTATGTAGTGAGTGAATAATGCATATTTGATTTTTCTAATTCTCTATTACCATCCAAGGCGACAGTTTCCATTAAACTTAATGTAGTATCTTTGAAATAATAAAGTATCTCAGTATCTGCTCTTGATCTAAGCTAACACAAATGTCATCTAGTTGCAATAGTGAATAGTATTTACCCCAACGTCCGACGGATCTCACTTTCAGTTGAGATGGTTTTTCATCATTACTTGAGCTTTCATAGCTATACCCTTTACAACTGTGTTAGAATCCTCCATCTAACTAAGCCCATATGAAAACACTTATTAAAGTTCATGTAAATATGAAGGTACAATAGAGAAGGATGAGTTCAACATTATTTTAAAAGTCAGTCAGTCACAATAAATCATCATCAAGAAGATGAATTAGTCAACTAGACAGAAAATAGAAATAAGTGGGAAAATATGCAAGTTGATTTTTTGTGGAATATCTCTGCAAGTTAAATTTTGTCGCTCCATAGAAATTTTTTTTATTTATTTTTGGGATCTTTACATACATACCACTTTATTTCATGCTATTACATAGCTAACACCTAAAACTTTAATATTACATGTCTATCCTCCATAGAACAAAAATGAGTGCATAGAATGAAATATTAAAGTTTGTAGAGTGGTATGGGTGGTGATAATGAAATATAGGAGTCATATATTTGATATTAAAATTTTAAATGAGTAATAGAAATGTAATAATAAAATTTTTAGTGTTAGATATGTAAATAGCATGAAAGAAAGTGGTATGTATGTAAATTTCCCTTTATTTTTTGGAGTTCTAATCCAAGCGGATTTTAGATACTAGATGTTGTTAAAGAATAAACGCCTCTTCATTATAGGAAATCCAATTTGTGTTGTTTTTGGAGTTACAGAAATCAAAAATTACCCCTATTCGACCTAAACTACCTATGCGACGTACACATCCTATAAGCTTGGATTAGAAATGAAATGTCTTAGCTATCTTTTGTAATTTTACTTTCTGTAAGATACACTTATATTTTGAAAGGGCAATGCAAAATTTACAAAACAAATTACAGTTGAAACAGCTTTGCATTGTTTACCGCACAAATTTGTAGCAGTCAAAGTATTACTGTTACAACAAAAATGTATAGAACTGGAGCCATAATTAGTGATAAATCATACATAGGGTTTTTTTTTTAAATCATATATAGGGTTTGTTACTCATGCACACAGCATCTAGGGTTTCTATTTGAGAAGCTAAAATATGAAAAAACTTTGTGGAAACTCATAATAAAGCGTTAAAGACTACAAATCTTGCCAAGAAATCATCCTATCATCACATTATCTCCAAATGCAAAAGGGTTACCGATTGTCGATATATGCCGGCAATATCTGAAGCTTGCGGGAAATACCTAACTACGAGGGGAGAGAAGTATTTACCTGCGATCGGAGAAAATGAGAAATAGAGCCTACAACAACCAGTAAATCACGAAGAACGCAGACGAAAAGTCATAAACTAGGGCAAGGGTACAGAGCGCAACAGAGAAGACGAAAGGTGAAATCAAAAACTCGGAAGCCACAACTCTCACCCAGGACGACTGGAAGAAACGCGCGGCTGTATTAATATTAATTAATGAATCGGGTCAAAATCGGGTTGACTCGAACATGACCCGAAACTCAAAACGGGTCAAATATTCGAACCCTAACCCGACCCACTTGCTAACTGGGTCAACCCGAACCCTGAATTTCCAGGTCGTGTTTTCGGGTTGTGTCCAATATTGACACCCCTAGTTTTAAATGAATCATAGGCAGGCTTATTTCATGTTTGAGTAGCTTCAGATAGATTACAAGACAAATTTCTTAGAAAGATTTTGCTTGCAGATTGAGGGAATAACATTTTAGGAGATTCTAATTCTAACTCATATATTGAGCAAAAAGCATAACCTATCAGGACTGTCCATTCATTCTGCAGCAATCAACTAAGGGTCCTACTGAAGCTTTTCTAGAGAGCTGTGCACTAGAACATATTAACCAGAATGTGGACCAAGGATAGGTATAAACTTTAACATATTGCACAAAAATTAATCTGTAACATCAGCTAAATGCCATCCTGAAAGAAGCTTTGTTTCCCCTTTTTGATTTAAGTTGTTTCGGGTAAGTTTCCCCACTCCCACAGATTGTCATTAATCGGGAAATTAGCACAGAATTCCATTATTCCCAAAAACAACTAGAAAAGAGGATCTGAATATTTTGACTGATGTTCTGTATGTTTTGTGGGTATCTAGAATACTGCTTTTTCCTTCGCAGATACTCATGGGCTCAGTAGCCACCATATATCAGAATATATGTTTCTTGTCTACTAGGGCCGGGTAGAAGAAAGGATAAGGAAATGACGTGTCTACAAGGGTCGGGCACCCAGCACCGTTATGGCTAGAGGGAACTAGGAGGATCTACAGATGATCTTATTACCAAGCGTTTCAGGTTGAAGCTACAAAATTAGAATACATAACTAATCCTGTCACCCGAACCATTTTAAGAGGAGTAAAAACATAGAATCATAGTACGACCAAGACCTAAGGCAAATAACAACGCCTTAGAGTCGTCCCCCAATTACACTGACATAAAAAAAAAGGATACCCAAAAATGAGGAGGAGAAAAAAGAACCTTAACCAGAAACATAACCTAAAATAGAAGAATTAAAAAAGAACACAATCAAATATTCGCATCCGTTTTTTAGGGCAATTAAAGTGAAAACAGGAAGATTACTTGTTGATCTGTGCAATGACGCCATCAAAAAAAATAATAGAAGTGTCATAAAGGCCTTCGAGCGCGTAGTCCCTCGCGAGCTTGAGATGATCTTGAAGTCCTGCTAGGGCACCCGACATTGGCAAGATCTACAGATTTCTGCTTTGCGGAATCCAACAGTTATGTGACCGCAGTTCAGCTAAATCTCTACCTTCACTTCATCTTCAAGGCTTAGTCACTGATCATCGTAAGAAAGCTCTGATGTAGCAGATGGCTACTGTGCATATAAACTTCACGGCCAGCTTTGCAATTCCTGGAAGTAGACAGCGATGTGTTAACCTCTGGTTTTAAAAACCGTACAGAATGGCCAATCCGACCGAATCCGTGAACCGGTGAAAAAAGCCGGTCCATCTGCTCTCAAAATCTCTTTTGAATTAAATTAGGCTGAACCGGTCAGAACCATCATTTCAATGGACGAACCGGTGAGTCAGATCTGATTCCTTTGATTTGAACCAGACAGTTCAATTACCACATTATTTAAATAATTAAATTTATTATATTACAAATTAAATATTAAATAATTTTTGTAAATAAATAAATTAATTTATATTTAAAGTATTTAATTTTAAATTAGCATGAAATTTTTATTATATTTATTTGTCTTAAATCTTCATGAAGCATCTTCATATGGCCCCACCATTTTATATTAGTTTTTAATAAAAGAAAACTCAATAAGCTATATAAACAATAGCTAGAAAGAGTTTCTAAGTGATGTGGAACTAAAAATATGAGTATGATGATCATGTGATTTACTATTAATCGAGCTAGCAAGATGTCCTATTTAATTTCAATGTTTTTAAGGGCAGCATCTTGGCTCTATAATTATTTTCCCATTTGAAGAAGTAAAGCCTCTAAAGATGTCTTCTTATTTTTAAATTGATTATTCTGATTAAAGTCTGGGGGATAAAAAGGTATAGGATTCACTAAAGATTGTTGAGGGTTATTCCAAGATACTATAGGATTAGGGTAACTTGCATTCCATTGATTTCTACCATTATTATTACCAATAACAATTAGTGTGGTTCATCCAAAATAGATTGTATTTATTCGAATGGGGATTGTTTGATCATCCAATACCATTCACATTCTCAATCCTAGAGCACTAGACTCAATAATAGAATTCAAATCATTCTCTTCCAAATGCATTGGTGATCCTGATATTGAACTAACTCCTAGATTATCTAACTTCTTAGGCATGGCATCTACCTGAGTAGTGATGGGGGGCTGTGGAGTGAACTTTTGAATGATGTAAGAATTGATGTGTCCTATCAACCCTAAATAATACTTAGGTTGTCTTTGATATGTAAATAACAATGTATGCAAATATACATGTTAAATCAGTAATAAAATGATAGAGTGGAGTGTCAAACCAAGAGAAAGTGTTATACTTACTTACAATAAAGTACTACCGTTTACTCTAATTATATGAATTCTCCTACTGAAATAAAAATAAAATTTTTAGAGTTTTTATCGTTGAATAAAATAGTAGAATAGTTGATATAATATTTAATAAAAATATTTTGGATTGATGAATATAAATTTCATATTTTTCATAATTAGTCTCTTCATGGTAATGTGATTCAAAGCATATGTATCTCTAGATCTTTGTCGAGCTTGTAGGGGTGAAAAAGATATTTGCTGACGTCTTGCAATTATAATATCTTCTTAAGAACTTAGAATATTTAACTTCATATGTTTAGGTATGCCAACATTCTATTTCAATATTTCTTGTTGTTCTTGTATTTTCTCGTTAAGGCTATACATCATATTATATTTTAACTACATATATGATCACTATGTGCATTGAATAAAGAATGGAATAATACTAAAAATATAATTATAAATTTAAAAAATAAGAGTCTTCATTAGTACTTAACATACTTTTTGCATCATTAATCCAAAACAAGATATTTATCCAGATATAGAATAAATGACATACAAACTCATTTTCATTAAATTCATAGAAGAATGAAAATACAAGAGAGTGATATCACTAGGAAGGATCAATGTATTATTATAAATTTAAACTAGAGCCTTGTGATTTTTATGATAACAAATATTATTGGATTCTTTATTATGTTATCTTTTCTTCATGTTATTATTGCATATATATTTTTTTGTGCACTAACATTTCAGGTCCATTGTATCCTATATAAATTGATCAGCTCAAGACTGGGTAGAGTAGGGTTAAGTGTCTTGAAGAGTCTGTAATTTTGCTTTCTCTTATGTCCATATTTCTTGTGTCAAATCATATATTTTAGAGGATGTTAAACTTGTTCACCATGCACATATACACACTCAAGGGAGTGAGATAGTGAGAAAATTAGAAGTATAATTTTTTGAACTAATCGTACAGTACGATCCATATCATATTGTATGATCTATTATTCAAAAAATTATTAAAATGGCTAATTATGATAATTAAAGCTATTTGAACTAATCATACTATACGATCTAGATTGTACATGACGATTAGTTGAAATCAAGGTTCCAGTCACCAATCACAATTTAAATAATATTTTAAAATTCAAAATTTTAACTAATCGTACCATATGATAGGTATCATACTGTACAATATAATTAAATCTTGCCTAAATTAATCCATAATTAAGAAATAATTTTGGATTGATTGATACAGTCAGATCGTATATAATGATTGGACCCAATCAAACTGTATGAACCAAATTGTGCACGGGATGATATTTTATTGTCACCAATCATATTGGACGATAATCCAAGTCATTTGAACTAATCATGTTGGACAATTCTCAAATCATATTAGATGATCATCTCAAGTTATTGAACTGATCGTATAATGCCTTATTCTTCATATAGTATTAACATGGTTATTTGAACTAATCGTATTGTATGATATTGGATCGTACTGTACGATCAGTATTGATAAGATTGAATTCTAGGGCTTTTTGTTAATCCTTATATTTAATATCTCTTAATAGACTTATTTCAAGTCTTTGGCTACTGAGTGTTCTAGAGAGAGAGCTTGGAGAAGGGATTTAGCTGAGATTTGGGAAGAAGAAAATGAGAGCTTGTGTGTGAGGGAGAAGTAGTATGAGGGGTTCACACGATTACTCTGAGCAAGTGTTTTACCTTGTTTCCTCCAAGTATATGTCTAAGTTTCTTGGGTAGCTCTAGGAAAAAGTTCTTTAGCTCAAAGATTATTGAGGTTCTCTACCTTCACTAGGAGGGTGAGAAAGGATGTTCAGATTCTCTATTATCACTAGGAGGGTGAGAAAGGAGGTCAACATTATATGTCATCACTAGGAGGGTGAGAAAGGAGATCAAGGTTCTCTGCTCCACCGGGTTGGTGAAAAGATTGTAATGGCTTTTCCACCTAGTTGTAGGAGCTCAAGGAGAAACACTAAAGTTTAGTGTAATACTCAGAGAGGATGACTCTTGGGAGTGGATGTGGGTCATTGTTTGAACGAACCACTATAAATTTTTTGTTGTGTTCTTTCTGGTTTTTAATTTTTGCACTTTATTTTTTTTTGTATTTTATTTATGTGATAATTGCTTGATAAAAATCTGTGATTGATGCTTCATTATGTTGATTAGAATATCATCATCATTATTATAGCTTTTGATAAAATTCTGTGCTTCCTCCTTTGGTGATAAGTGTTATTATTTTTAAGGTATTAAAAATCCCAAAACTAAAAATAATTTTGTATTTTCTAACAGGATTTTTAAAAACTATCAATTCACCTCACCCCCTCTTGGTGTGCCTAGGGATTGTTCACTTAGGCTTAACATCCTACATTAAATTTTTAATTGGTATCAGAGTAGTTCTTACAAATAATGTTTTAGAAAACCTAGAGAAAAATGATCCATAGTACATCTTAGAAATAGAAACACCACAGAGGGTTATTCTATAACTCATCCACCTTTATTCGACAACATACTATTTGATTTTTGAAAAAATTGCATGTTTATATTTTGTAATCTATTGATTTTAGAATTTGACATATGATTTAAACTAGTTATTCACTTTCATCTCAAATAGTTAATGCAGTTAAAATTGATGTTCTAATTACTGAATAGAGTCATAAGGATAAAGAGTTTGCTCAATTGAATGCAAAATATTTAAATTACTTTTTTTATGCTTTAAAATATGAAGATTATATGAGAGTGTCAATATGTTCTACAGGAAAGGAAGTATGAGATAGACTGTACTTCACATATGAGGGAACTAGTGAAGTCAAACAATCTAGGTTAAACATTCTACTGCGTGACTATGAACTCTTTCGCATGAAACCTAGCGGGACTATATCTGAAATGTACACTAGGTTCACTCAGATAGTGGCATCCTTATATGGATTAGGTAGAAAACTTTCTAATGCTAAAAATGTTAACAAGATTTTATGTTACCTACCTAGTGCTTATGATGCTAAGGTCACTATAATTCTTGAATCAAAAGACTTAAGCGTGTATTCGATTAATAACTTGCTTGGCTAGCTCATTGCCTACTAGCAAGGCATGAGTTAAAGGTTATTTGATACAGGTAACAAGAAAAAGGAGAAAACCATGGCCTTAAAAGCTAATGACTCAGAAAGTGACAGCTCTGCAGCTAAGGAGGATGACGACATTGCTTTGATGACCCATTAGTTCAAAAGTTTCTTGAAAAGAAAATAAAAGTGTTATCAATAATAATGGAATAAATGTAAGAATACTAGAAATTTTAAAGCGTAATCTGACACAATCTATTTTGAATGTAGAAAATCAATCCACCTGCGAACTGATTGCCCCAACCTAAAGACTCACCCAATCAAGGAGAATGGTGAATAAAAGGGAAAGTTTAAAAAGGGGAAACAATGGACACAAAAAGTATTTTGGGTTGACTCCACCTTAAATCTATTTGAACAAGAAGTAGAGGAGGAGGTAACAAATCTATGTCTTATGGATAATGATAATCTTGATCAATCAGATCATGATAAGGTATGTCAACTATCCTATGGTGAACTTTTTATTATATCTAAAAAAAATTTATGATTCATATATAAAGATTAAAAAGATGTATGCTAGCTTAGACACTGACTTTTCTAATCTAAAAAAAGAGCATGATAGTCTGATGGTTGAGCATTCTACTATATATAGTGATCACATGTCTTTACTTGATGAATTTGATACATTAAATAAGAAGCATATCAATATAACCAATGCATATGAATCCTTGAACTCAAAGCATCTTGAATTAAAAGATTCATTCAAAAAATTAGAGATGTACATCTGAACTAGATAAGAATGAGCATGTATTAAAATTAGAAGTTGCAAGCCTTGAAAGTGTCAATCAATTCTTAAGAGCAAAAATTCATGCATTTAAATAAAATAGAACACCACCTACACCAGTATAATGGTACAATCCCATATCAGTGCATGCATTACACATCAATAGGAAGAGGCACATCCACCAAAATAAATTAGTAAATATGTTCCCTGGATTAGGTGTTATTCTTCTAGCATGCTTGGTCACATAACCCACACTTGTACGATATACCATAGGACACATCTAGTATGGAGACCTAAATCACTTGTACGATATACCATAGGACACATATAGTATGCATGCAAGTCACTCATTAATACATATGGTGGAACCTAAACTCATTTGGGTACCCAAAGCTAACATGTGATTGACTCTGTAGGAGTGCTAACACAAAAGATATAGTAAGAGTATGTCGTACATGGATAGCAAATGTTTAAGGCACATGACTAGAGACATGAAATAATTTATCACATTGGAGGTTAGGGCAGGAGACAAAGTAACACTTGGAGACACTACTACTAGGAAAGTGGTAGGTACAGGTATGGTTGGTAATTCCAAGAATTTTATTATTGAAAATATTTTGCTAGTAAATGACCTAAAATATAACTTGCTTAGCATTAGTCAATTATGTGACAATGGCTTTAATATTAAATTCTTATCTATTAGTTACAAAATTAGTTTAAATGGAAATATTATTTTAGAAGAAAAAATGACTAATAATGTCTACATGCTTGATTTGAATTGTATTGAGTCTACTAATTCCTTATGTTTGAAAATAGTTACTGATGAATCTTGGCTTAGGTATCGGAGACCATGCCATGTAAATATAAAAACTATTAGAAAGATAATCTAAAAGGACATAGCTAGAGGCATACCCAAACTAGAATTCTCTAAGAACTACCTTTTTGATGTCTGTCAACTAGAAAAGCAAATTAAAACCTTCTTTCATTTAATCAAGGACATCATCACCTCTAGGCCACTAAAAATTCTTAATATAGATCTATTTGGACTTGTTAGTATAGCTAGCTTAGGAGGAAAATCATATAATTTTGTAATTGTTTATGACTATTCTAGATTTACCTAGGTTAGATTCTTAGCACAAAAGAGTGAATCTTTTATGAATTTAAAACCTTGTCCACCTGGATAAATATGAAATTAGGATGTGAGATATTGATCATTCATAGTGATCATGGTGAAAAGTTTGAAAATTATAAGTTTAAAATCTTTTGTCAGGAGATAAGAATAGAGCATAATTTTTTAGCTCCTAGAACCCCTCAACACAATGGGTTACTGAAAGGAAAAATAAGATATTGGTAGAAGCTGCTAGAGCCATACTAGCTGAGTATTCACTTTCTAAGTATTTCTAGGCAAAAGTAATGAATATTATTAGCTATACTTAATAGGATTAATATTAGATCCAACCTCAATAAGACACCCTATGAATTACTTAAAAGAAGGACACCCAATCTCTCTCACCTTCATGTTTTTAGATGTAAGGTGTTCATTCTAAAAAATGGCAAATCTCCATTAAAAAAAAATTGACCCTAAATCTGATGAAGGATTTTTTCTTGGATATTCAACTATAGGTAAAGCCTATAGAGTTTTCAATAAAAGGACATTAGCTATAGAGGAGACTAACCATGTAGTATTTGATGAATCAGAAAGAGTGGTTGAGCCTAGTTCAAAAGAAGAAGAAATGGTTGAGGTCGCTCAAGGAGTAGAATCTATTGACCTATAAAATAGAGTAAAGCCTCGGGACCCATTGCTTAGAGATTGGAGATATTCATCTAGTCATCCTAAGGACCTCATCCTAGGAAACCCATCAGTAGGAGTAAGAACTAAGCATGGACTAGTAGCTAAGGGGTACAATCAAATTAAAATAATTGATTTTGAGGGGACCTTTGCCCTTGTAGCTAGACTAGAAGCCATAAGAGTGCTACTAGCCTTTATTTACTTTAGATGATTCAAGTTGTATCAGATGAAAATTAAAAGTTCATTCCTAAATATGGTAATTAAAAAAGATATATATGTTGAGTAACCCCTAGATTTTGAGAGCTCTAAAATTTTCAATCATGTATTCAAACTTAAGAAGGTATTATATAGATTGAAATAAGCACTTAGAGCTTGGTATGAAAGGCTGAGCACCATCCTTCTAGATAGAGCTTTTATTAAGAGCAATGTAGACACCATCCTATTTCTAAAGAAAGAAGAAGAAGATCTACTCATTGTTTAGATTTATATTGAGGATATACTGTTTGGATCTACAAATAAAATTCTTTATGATGAATTCTCAAAAATAATGAGTGAGGAGTTTGAGATGAGTATGATGGGAGAGCTTATATATTTCCTTGGATTTAGTGTGAAGAAAAGGGATGATGAAACTTTCCTTAGCCAATCAAAATATATTAAATATATTCTTAAAAAATATGAGATGGATAATGCTAAGGCAATCAATACTCCCATGAGCTCCACCATTCAATTATATAAGGATCTAAATGGAAAATCAGTTGATCAGAAGAAGTATAGGGGGATAATTGAATTGCTTCTTTACTTGACTGCTTGTAAACTTGATATCATATTTAGTGTATGTCTCTATGCTAGATTTTAGGCTAATCCTGAATAATCCCATATGAGTGTTGTTAAGATAATTCTTAGATATCTTCTAGGATCTCAATACCTAAGAATTTGGTATCCTAGACATCATACTTCTTTCAAAATCATAGGATATTCTGATTCAAACTCTGCAGGATATAGAGTTGATAGAAAATGCACTTCTGGAACCTATCAATTCATAGGATAATCTTTAGTCTCCTAGTCCAGTAGGAAATAAAACTCTATAGCCTTATTTATTGCTGAAGTAGAATACATAACTATAAGAAGCTGTGTTGCTCAAGTCCTATGGCTTAAACAACAAATTCTTGACCTTGGACTCCTTATTGGCACTATTACAATTATGTGTGATAACACCACTACCATTTATATTTCAAAAAATCTAATCCATTATTCCAGGACCAATCATATAGATATTAGATACCATTTCATTAGATATCATATAACTAAGGAGGATATTGAGTTACATCATGTTGCTGCAAAAAATCAACTGATAGAGATATCTTTATAAAACCTCTAGCTTTTGAAATGTTTAGCACCTTGAGGACTAGACTAGGTGTTATTGGTATGTATGCTTGAATCAAGATGATTTGGAAAATGGAAACATAAATGTTTTTATGTGTATTTTTCTATAATTTTCTTTGTGATTATTAGTGTCTTGTTATTTATGTTTGTGATCTAGTTTTTCTGTAAATTTTTTCTTTCCTTTTTTATGAAGTTTTCCTGATCATCACACATAAATAAAAAATTTTCTTACATCGCACTATACGATCCCACAACGTACTGTATAATATTCACAATGTAACACATCATTGCTCATAACACATCTAATAACTTTGATTGATCAATTATTAGTGATTGTGCAGTACGAACACCTAATTTGTACTATATGATACACGTGGCACTAGACATTGGACAAGTTGAACTCATCCAGTATGATATTAAATACTATATCATACTATATGAACACTTGTTCATATTGGAAGATCTGACTAGTTAACGATTGTCCAGACTGACTCCTCGGGACAACCATCTTTACATTGATTGTCCAATATAATTCTGATCATATTGTACGATAATACCACCTTTTTTGATTGATCAGACTGGATGAATTGAATGCACTCAATCAAATTGTATGATACCATATCGTACTATACGATATGGCCGATTTCTTTTTAAAGGGAGGAAAAATAAGTTTTTTCTTCACTCAACTTTTTTTAAATCTTCTTCCTTCCTCCCTAAGATCTTACTCCTTGCAAACAAACTATGGGAAGTGATCAAGATCTCTTATTATAAGCTCCTCCTGATGTCTTGTGGAGCCTCACTTCACTAAATCAGCTGACGAAGAGGCATACAATCATTATAAGGCTGTCAGGATCACACCCTCAAAAATCATAAATTAAGAAGTTCTAAACTTCTAGGTAATCACTTTATTCACACGAACCACCTTTCAATTCATTCTCACTCTTGCCTGCCCTTTTAACTCTAAACTCCTTTTTGAATTCTTTGCACGCCTTCGAATCAACAATGAGGGCACCTCCATCCAATCCTATGTCAAAAGAAGGCCTGTTGAAATCACTTACTAAAACTTTGACCAATTCTACACCTTTCTACCACTGGCAAAATAGTTCACTCTTTAGCCTCTCTCCCTAACTATGATTGGACTCCTATCAACACTACACTTAAGGAGACATCAGTCAACTAACACATTCCTCACATTAATACCTTAATTCAAGACTCCAAAATTTTATAACATATCTTTGAAACTTAATCATTCTAAAAGCTAGGGATTGAATAAACATCACACCTCTTTTATCCCTCACCAACTACTATCAACCTTAGATTTTTACTAATAGTGATGATAATTTAATCAACACAACATACTATCAACCTTAGATTTTCACCAATCAATTATCACAGAATTAAATCTATCATGCAATCTTAGCAAATAAAAAAGTGCAGAAAAGTAAAATGCAAAAAATAAGAAATCAGAACAAACACCCTAGAAATTTATAGTGGTTCAGTCAAATTATGACCTACGTCCACTCCCCAAAGTCCTCTTCTCTGGGTATTGCACTATCACTATAGTGTTTCTCTTTTAGTCCCATAACTAGGCAGAGAAGGCCTTACAAAATCTCTTCTAATAACTCGGTGTGGTATAGAACGGTAATTCTTTTCACCCTCTTACTAAGGCATCGAACCTGGAATCCTTTTCATCCTCCTGGTGAGGCAAATAACCTGAAATCCTTACACCCTCCTTATGAGGCAGAGAACTTAAAATTCTTTTAAGCCTCTAGGTGAAGTAGAGAACCAGAATTCTTTTTCACCCTTTTGGTGAGGCAGAGAACCTAGAATCATTTTCACCCTCCTAGTGAGGTAGATAACCTAGAATCATTTTCACACTCCTAGTGAGGCAGAGAAACAATTCGAGTATTTTGCATTTAATTGTGCGAGTTCCCTTTCCTCATTACTCCATTCATTAAACGATAAAATAGTTTTAACACCATTCATAAGATGAGAAGGTGCAGAGTAACCTTCTTGAACCAACATCCACATGCGATAGTTTATAGATTGTAAAAACGTAGACATGCAAATTTTCCAAAAGACAAATGGTATATTATCAAATTAGGGTGGACGGGTTATTGAATAACCCTCTACAGTGTTACGGTTACCAAATTGTGCCATAGATCATATGTTTTTAGGTTTTCTAAAACACTATTTTGAAACCCACTCTAGTACCACTTGAAAGTATGAGATGCGCCAAGTGGGGGGGGGTGAATTGGTATTTTAAAAATAAATTCTAAACATGAGTTCTAGTTTTTAAAGGATTTTTTAGATTTTTTAAAATAAAAACTTAACTAGTCAAATACAGAAGCTAATGATTCATACATAATTATAATAGTTGTAAAACAGTTTTAAATCTCACAATAAAAAACTAAAATTAGATTTTTCACCAAGCAGTTAACATAGAAAATAAATGCACGAAAAGTAAAAATGCAAAAAATGAAAAAAATGCACTAGAAATTTTTATAGTAGTTCAGTCATTTGACCTACGTCCACTCCTCGGAGTCCTCCACTCTGAGAGTTACACTACTAAAAGTTGACTCTCCTTCTGCTCCCATAGCAAGGCGGAGAAGCCTTTACAAAACTCACTTTTATCTTTCCTAGTGTGATGGAGTACCAGATGCTATGTCACTCTCCTGGTAACAGCAGTGGACCTTCTCCTTTTTCTCCCTCTTGGAGAAGGCCGAGAACCTCGAGGACGTTGACCTTATAGCCTCTGTCCCTCGAGAGCTTCCAAGACTCACCAAGGCCACAGGAGGAGCAAGCGTACAGCTAGCTCGGAGTAACCGTGTGATCCCCTCACACTCCTTCTCCCTCACGCTCAAGCTCACCTTCTCCTTCCTCTTATAAACCCTGGATCTCTTCAAAAGCTCCCTCTCAAGAGTTCCTTCAGTTATCATGTTCCTCTTCTTCACACAGCAATCACAATAACAACAATAACCCTCTGAATAAGAAAAACTTTTTTTTAAATTAGGCTTCGGAAAACTCTAATAATTCAATTCAGATGATGCTCTTCGTGCTGAAAGTTTGATAGGGATGTTAAGCCCTGATGAACTAGTCCCAAGGCTAACCGAGAGGGGGGGGGGGGTGAATTGGTTATTTAAAAATTTGAGAGCAACAGTAAAAAAAATTTTCGATGATTTGCAGCGGAAACAAGTAAAACACACAAATGAAAAGATCAAACACAGATTTCACCCAAGCAGTTAATCATAGAAAACTAAAGTGCAGAAAGTAATCAGAAAGAACACACCAAATTTTATAGTGGTTCGGTCAACTTGACCTACGTCCACTCCCCGGAGCCTCCCCTCTGGGTATTGCACTAACTCAAAGTGTCTCTCCTTTTGCTCCTACAGCAAGGCGGAGAAACCTGCACAAAAATTCCTTTCCACCGACACGATGAGGCGGAGAACCTAACCTCCTTTTGCTTCCTCCTGAAGCAGGCAGAGAACCTCAGACTCCTTTCGCTTCCTCCTGAAGCAGGCAGAGAACCTGAACTCCTTTTGCTTCCTCCTGAAGCGGGCAGAGAACCTGGATCTTCTTGCCGATGATCCTCCCAAGAGACACCGTTAAGACCAGAGATGACGAGCGGAGAAGACGACTATGATCCTTGTTTGTAGCAACCTTTGTGAACCCCTCACAAACTTCCCCTCACAAGATCCTCTCTCTCTCTCTCTCCCAAACTCTCTCTCTCTTAGGGTTTCTCTGGAAAGGAAAGTGGCAAAAGTTTTTTCTTGTTGTAAGAAAAATATCTTTTAAAGGAGGGCTCTAAAATTTCCCTAAATCTCAACTGGTCGGCAAGAATCATCTAGGATGATAGAAATATCATCCTGTATGATTAGTTCAAAATCACCTGTTTCAGCCTGGACGATCTGGCTCTTCTGGATGATCAGTAGAAAAAGTTGATCAGATCGTCCCGTACGATTCTGTGATCGTCCGAGACAATTAGTGTAAATCCAAGAATTTCATCCAGAAGACCGCTCTGGTCGTCCAGAGGAACTTGTGCTGGACGATCTAAAAGTGACTTGATCATCTAGGATGATACTGATATCGTCCTGTACGGTTAGAACAATCTCAGCCGTTTGATCAGGATCAAGAAAATTTGGATCATATCGTCCAAGATGATGTAAGGATCATCTAGGACGATCACCAATAATTGGTGTATCTCAGCAGTATGATCAGAGTGGGGATGATTTGAATGGATCGTCCAGGATAATTTATGGATATTCTAGGATGAAAAATATCGTCCAGGACGATGTGTGGATCGTCTAGGACGATGTGTGGATCGTCCAGGACGATGTGAAGAAAAAGTGAAAAAGATGGAGGATGGAGATGAAAGATCAGGGATCCCATAAGCACAAATAATAAAATGAAAAACAAAACCAAAGTAAATAAAAAGTCGAAATGAGAACATAAAAAATAATGATTTTTTTTTATCAATCTGTTCCAGTAAATTAGAATTTTCTCTTAATTTTAAATCCAAAAACCAATAAGAAGACGATTGACAGTGCTGAAATCTAGAAAAAGTTGGAAAATTGACTTTCGTAACTCCTACCTCAGACACCTTATAGATACGAATCCCTTTGAAAATAAAAAATCCAATTCAGAAGAAAAGAAATTAGATTCGAAAAGAGATCCTTTCAAGCCTCTTTCCAGAAAAATATCTGATATAATAGTGTTCCAAAGTAATAAATCAAAAATCAGAATTTTCAAACTCAAGCTTTTGAAAATATTAAGTGGCGCACGGATTTTTCTAAGATATTTAACGATCTGAAATGGAAGAAAGCTTGATTTGGGCTCATTTTGTGCCCCTTTTTTCAATTTGTTTGGCGCTTTGTGCATCTTTTGATTTTTGATACACTTTGTGTATCTTTTTGTTTGATGACATTTCACATCTTTTCAGCTTTGGGCTCATTTTGTGCTTTTTTTTTCAATTTGTTTGGCGCACTGCCCATCTTTTGTAAGCTTTCTCCCTCTCAAAATCATTAAAGGATTTCAGCTGTAAAATTACCTTCCAAACATAAGAGACGTCAAAGCTTACTCTCTACAATAAGAAAGAGTAATTCACAAAATAAAAACCATACATCGTATGATAAGTGCAATCGCTTGGTTTAGAAAATCATAATAATGACTCAAGACTTTGAAAGCACTATTTATATAAGGTAGATTACTGTAGAAAGATAAAATAAATCTCTATTTCAAAAACTAATATTTTAATTTTGAAGAAAATTTTTATCCAAAAGAAATAATACACAAGTAAAGGAGTTAAAGGAAGAGAAACAATCATCAATGTTTCTTCCCTTTAACAGATCCAGTGGAATCGATCACTGCTTACCAGCTTCTAAATAAAAACAAGGTAAAACTCTCAGTCAGAAATCCAGTTTATCAGAAGTAGTGAGCAGTGATCGGATTTTGAAAAGCATAAAACAGTAAATAAAAGAGATGAACCAGTAAATAAAAATAGGTAGAAAATCACATCAAAATAAATACACAAATTAAACTAACACCAAGGCTAAAATAGAAATCAGTAGAAAAAAAATAAAAACAACATAAAGCAAATAATCAAATCAAATACCTAACTAACAGAAATAGAATAAAAAATGATTAATCAGAAATTAGTATTCATCAGAATCAAGCATTTATATCAATCACTCCTATTCTGATCCTCAAAATGCTGAATGAGTCCAAGGCCAGTGGTTTAGTAAATATGTCAGTTAGCTGATTTTCAGTTGCTACATGATGTAGCTCAATCTCCCCTTTTGTAACATGGTCCCGAATGAAGTGATTCCTTATATCAATGTGTTTGTTTCTAAAATGTTGGACTAGATTCTTAGAGATGCAGATGACACTAGTATTATCACACAGAACAGAAATTGTTCCCACAGGTAATCCTAAATCCAAGACTTGTTGCTTTAACCAAAGCACTTGGGCCACACAACTTCCTAAGATAATATACTCAGCTTCAGCAGTGGAAAGTGCAACTGAGTTTTATTTTCTACTGAACCAGGAGACTAAAGACTGTCCTATAAATTGACAAGTTTCAGAAGTGCTCTTTCTATCCACCCTACACCCTGCAAAGTCAGAATCAGAATATCCAATAATCTCAAAAGACGTGCTGTGCCTAGGGTACCAGATTCCTAGGTTTGGGGTCCCTAAAAGATATCTAAGAATTCTCTTAACAGCAGTCAGGTGGGACTCTTTAGGATCAGCCTGAAACCTAGTACAAAGACATACACTAAACATGATATCAGGTCGGCTAACAGTCAGGTAAAGTAGTGATCCAATTATTCCTCTATACTTCTTCTGATCAATAGATTTTCCACTTGAATCCTTATCTAACTGAATAGAGGAGCTCATGGGAGTGTTGATTGGCTTGGCTTTATCCATTTCATATTTCTTCAAAATGTCCTTAGTGTATTTAGATTGATTGAGAAAGGTTCTATCATCCTTTTACCTTATGTTAAACCCAAAAATGTAGGATAATTCTCCCATCATACTTATCTAAAACTCCTTACTCATTATCTTAGAAAACTCTTCATATAAATATTTATCAAAAGATCTAAAAATTATATCATCAACATAGATCTGGATAATGAGTAAGTCATCCCCTATTCTCCTCAGAAAAAGGGTGGTGTCTATGCTCCCCTTAACAAACTCTCTTTCTAACAGGAATGTGCTAAGCCTCTCATACCAAGCTCTGGGTGCCTATTTCAATCCATATAAGGCCTTTTTTAATTTGTAAACATGATTTGGATATTGGGAACTCTCAAAACCTGGGGGTTGTTCTACAAAAATATCCTCTTTTATTACCCCATTTAAAAAGGCACTCATGACATCCATTTGAAACAGCTAAAATCCCTTATAACAGGCAAAGGCTAGTAGCACTCTAATGGCTTCCAATCTAGTTACAGGGGCAAAGGTCTCCTCAAAATCAATCCCTTCAATCTGATTATACCCCTTAGCCACCAATCTTACCTTATTCCTAACCACCACACCAGAATCATTCATCTTATTCTTAAAGACCTATTTGGTTCCCACTATACTTTGATTTCTAGGTCTTTTTACTAACTCCCAAACATCATTCCTTACAAATTGATTCAATTCTTCTTGCATAGCTAAGATCCAAAACTCATCAGAAAGGGCTTGAATGATGTTGGTGGGTTCAGTCATTGAGATAAAGGCAGAGTGGTTTACTTCCTTCCTAAGTCCATGCCTAGTCCTAAAACCTCCTGAAGGGTCTCCTAAGATCAGTTCTTTAGGATGACTCGAAGAATATCTCCAATCTCTAGACAGTGTGGTTTGAGGTTCTACTCTTTCCTCAAGATTTGCATTTTCAATCCCTTGGGTAATCTCCTCTACCTCTTCTTCTTCCTCAACTCTAGTCTCCTTAGGATCAGATTCATCAAACACCACATGAGTTGTCTCTTCCACCACCAAAGTTCTCTTATTGAACTCCCTAAAGGATTTTCCCACACTAGAATAGCCTAAGAACACTCCTTTATCAGATTTGGGGTCAAAGTTTCCTAAGGATGATTTCCCATTGTTCAGAATGAAAACCTTACAGCCAAAGATATGGAGGTGGGACAGGTTTGGAGTTCTACCCTTGATGATCTCATAAGGTGTTTTGTTTAGATTTGATCTAACATTCACCCTATTCAGCACATAACAGGCAATGTTCACCGCTTCAGCCCAAAAGTATTTTGAAAGTGAATACTCAGCAAGTGTGGCTCTAGCGGCTTCCACTAAGGTCCTATTCTTCCTTTCAGCTACCCCATTCTGCTGAGGGGTCCTAAGAGTTAAAAAATTATGACTAATCCCTTGCTCCTCACAGAAACTTCCAAACTTCATATTTTCAAACTCTCCATCATGATTATTATGAATAGTCAAGATCTCACAACCTAACTTCCTCTGAATCCAAGTGGAGAAGGACTTAAATTCATCAAATGACTTTGATTTATATGACAGAAATTTAATCCAAGTGAACCTCGAGTAATCATCAATAATCACAAAATCATATACTTTCCCCCCTAAGCTGGCAGTGCTAATGGGTCCAAAGAGATCCATGTGAAGGACTTCTAAAGGTCTAGAGGTGCTAATGTGCTTAACAGAGTGAAAGGAGGACTGGACTTGCTTCCCTAATAGACAGGCATTACACAGGTGGTCCTTAGTGAACTTAAGCTTAGGGACACCTCTAACTAATTCCTTTTGGATGACTCTCCTAAGAGTTTTCATACTGGCATGACACAATCTCTTATGCCACAACCAAGACTCATCAGCAGCAATTTTTAAGCAAATTGAATTATCAGCTTTAATGTAACTTACATCCAGCTTGTAGACATTGCTGATCCTTTGTCCCTACAAAATAATTTTGTCATTTAAGCTTAAAATGCAGCAAGTGGGCAGGAATTTGATGTTGTATCCTTTGTCACAGAGTTAACTGATGCTTAGTTGGTCGTGTTTCAGTCCATCTATAAGCAAAACATTGTCAATCATAAAATTCTTTGAATCGCCAATTATACATGAGCCTACCACCCTCATGGTGGTGTTATCTCTAAGTGTAACCCTGCCTCCAGCCTTGGCCTCCAGTGAAATGAACTAATATGCATCTCTAGTCATGTGTCTAGAACATCAGTTGTCCAGGTACCACATGCTCTCACGAGGTCTTGTGTAAGAGCACACCTATAAAATCATCAAACATTAGATTTAGGAACCCAAATTGGTTTGGGTTCCTTCTTATGAAAAGAAGAATACAATGTATGTGTGATGTGCTGTAAAACAGGTAGTTTGGGCCACCACACCTAATGTGCATTACAGTGAATAGTGCAGGTGTGGGAAATATGTCCTAGCATGCCACATGAAAAACATCTAACTTCAGGAAAAGGGTTAACTGATCTACGTGGGTGAAAATGCCTCTTCTTAGTTTTGTATGCAACATGCTTTGATGATTTTGAAATATATTCTTCAAATGGTGGAGATGCATAATACTGTGCAAAAGTAGGAGGTATTTCATTTTTCTCAAAAGCACTGATTTTAACTTTCAGAAATTCATTCTCTTTATTAAGACTTGCAATTTCAAATTTTAATGCACCATTGCTACTCTCTACTTCACATGTTATATTGTCTAATTCTTTAAAAGTTCTTTCTAAATCAACATGCGAGGTGTTCAATGAATCATGCTCAGTAACTAAATCAGAATAATTTTTGTTCAATTCATCAAACTCATCAAGTAAAGACATGCGATTGCTGTCAAATGTGGAATGATCTTTAACTACAGAATCATGCTCTTTTTGTAAGTTCAAAAATTCTAGTTTCAGGCTAGCATGAGTTTTCTTAAGCTTCCTATACGATGCATGAATTCTTTCAGATATTTTAAATAATTGATCATAAGTAAGCTCACATACCTCTTCCTGGTTAGACTGACTAGGATGATCATCAACAATCAGACATAAATTGGTTTCCTCCTCTTCAGCTTCAGTCTCAGAAGAGTCGGATGCAGAATCTGCCCAGAACACCTTCTAAATTTGCTTCTTGTCCCTCCTGAACTTGTGTTTCTCCTCACCCTTCTCCTTGCTTGGGTGAACTTTAAGTGTAGGATAATCAGCCTTAATGTGTCCAGGCTTCCTGCATTCAAAATAGACAGTATCAGATGAACCCTTAAAATTTTTGTTGGACTTATCCTTGTTCCACTTCTGAAAGTTCTTGTGTTTCGTCCTTAGAAAGATTTTGAATTGCCTAGTGATCAAGGCAATGTCATCGCTATCAGACCCAGAAGAACTAGTATCACTCTCGTTGGCCTTCAGTGCCACTGTTTTCTCCTTCTTCTTTTCACCTGTATCAAGCTATCTTTGGTTCACCCCTTGCTCGTAAGCAATGGGTGATCCAAGTAAGCTATCAATAGAGTAAGTATTCAAATCTTTAGATTCAGTAATTGCAGTTATCTTAGCATCATATGAAGAAGGTAAACATCTAAGAATCTTGTTCACTCTTTCATAATTTATAAGTTCTCTACCTAAGACATGCAAATAAGTGACAATTTGAGTGAACCTCGTATACATTTCAGAAATGGATTCAGTAGGTTTCATGCAAAAAAGTTCATAGTCATGAAGCAATATGTTTAACCTAGACTGTTTGACTTCAGTTGTACCCTCATAAGTGATGCACAATCTATCCCAAATCTCTTTGTCAGTTGTACAAGTAGAAACACGCATGTAATCCTCAGATTTTAAAGCACAGAAAAAATAGTTCAAAAATTTGGCATTCAATTGTGCTAAGTCACGATCATCAAAAGTACAATCAGTAAAGGGCAGTTCAGTTTTAATATTATTAATCATTCTAAAAGGCGGCTCGTAGCCATCCTTAACAAGCATCTACATACGATAATCAATTGATTGAAGAAAAGTGAACATGCGAGTTTTCTAAAAATCAAAAGGTATGCTATCAAACAATGATGGTCATGTAATTGAATAACCTTCAGCAGTATTATGATTACCAAAATTAGCCATGGATCAAATTCAAAAGTTTTTCAAAACTAGATTTTATGAATCTCGCTCTGATACCACTTGAAAGTTCGATAGGGATGTTAAGCCCTAATGAACTAGTCCTGAGGCTAACGAAGAGGGGGGGTGAATTGGTTATTTAAAAATTCGAGAGTAACAGTAAAAAATCTTTTCGATGATTTGCAGCGGAAATAAGTAAAACACACAAATGAAAAGATCAAACATAGATTTCACCCAAGTAGTTAATCACATAAAACTAAAGTGCAGAAAGTAATCAGAAAGAACACACTAGATTTTATAGTGGTTCGATCAACTTGACCTATGTTCACTCCTCGGAGCCTCCCCTCTGGGTATTACACTAACTCAAAGTGTCTCTCCTTTTGCTCCCACAGCAAGACGGAGAAGCCTGTACAAAAACTCCTTTCCACCGACACGGTGAGGCAGAGAACCTAACCTCTTTTTGCTTTCTGCTGAAGCAGGCAGAGAACCTCAGACTCCTTTCGCTTCCTCCTGAAGCAGACAGAGAACCTGAACTCCTTTTACTTCCTCCTGAAGTGGGCAGAGAACTCAGATCCTCTTGCCGACGATCCTCCCAAGAGACACCGACAAGACCAGAGACGACGAGCGAAGAAGGCGACTCTGATCCTTGCTTGGAGCAACCTTTGTTAACCCCTCACAAACTCCCCCTCACAAGATCCTCTCTCTCTCTCCCAAACTCTCTCTCTAGGGTTTCTCTGGAAAGGAAAGTGGCAAAAGATTTTCCTTGTTGGAAGAAAAATGTCTTTTAAAGGAGGGCTCTAAAATTGCCCTAAATCTCAGCTAGTCGTCAAGAGTTATCCTGGACAATAGAAATATCGTCCTGTACGATTAGTTCAAAATCACCTATTTCAGCCTGGACGATCTGGCTCTTCTGGATGATCAGTAGAAAAAGTTGATCAGATCGTCCCGTACGATTCTACGATCGTCCGGGACGATTAGTGTAAATATAGGAATTTCGTCCAGAAGATCACTCTGGTCATCCAGAGGAACTTGTGCTAGACGATCCAAAAATGACTTGATCGTCCAGGATGATACCGATATTGTCCTGTATGATTAGAACAAAAAGTGCCAAAATCATCATGAGCACCGCTCTAGACGTACAGTCGAAACACACTGGACGATCATGATCATCCTGGACGATCTTGCGATCGTCCCAGACGATGTGATCGTATCAATTAAATATTAATTGCTTTCCTTAATCACTAGACTAATTTAGGCATGATTGCACTGGATCATCCAGGACGATACACGTATCGTCCGGGATGATCAGATCAAATCTCTAAAAATAAAACTTGCCTAATGGGATCTAGCGGTTGAGAATTTCTTATTTGAGCCTATCATCCTGTATGATGTATGTATCGTCCAGGATGATCTGCTTAATCAGACACACTTAACTTGGTCGCCCTAATTAGGGTTTCTATTTTCACTTGATTATTCAGGACAATCTGAACAAAAATTGAACAGAAACTCTAATTCACTCAAGCTCTCCCCCTGAGTGTGTGTGTGCAAGGTTACTTAACTAGGGGATTAGTTACATTATAATTGACTCAAGAAAAGAAAAATAGTACACTTAGACACACTTGAACCCGATCTTGAGTTGGCTTGAGTTGTTTTTGATCTTTTGTACCTGAAATGAGTTAGCCAAGCAAAATAGAATATAAACATGTTTGTCATCATCAAAACTATACTTTTTGAAAACAAATTTGTAACACGTACTGTATGATATTAGTACGATTCAATATCATATCGTACGATCAGTTCAAAATTAGTTTCATCTAGTTCAAAGGTAGACAAATAATTCACAAATTTTATAAACATCACACAGTAAGAGCAAGAGATTATACTGGGCGATCATTTTATTTTCAATTGTTCATACGGGATTACTTATGGGACGACCAAAATTTATCTCTGTAAATCATCCCTCACTGTACACTTCGTACAGTATGATTAGTTCAATTCAGACTATCATCTTATACAATATAAATATTGTTCGGGATGAATAGTTCCAAAAACCATGGTTTTATCTAGTACGATCTATGGGACAACCAAAAATTATCTCTATAGTTTGTACAGTATAATTCATATCATTCAGTACGAATAACAGTAATTAAGAAATCATGATTTAATTGCCTAATTACGAGGGATGATTTTGGCAAGATTTCAAATGATCGTACAATATGATTAGTTCAAAAAATTAAATTTAAAATCTTACCTAAACTATACTGGTGACTAGGATTTCTAGATGGAAATAAATCGTATATTACGATCATCATCGTACAGTATGATTAATTCATAAATTGATTCAGAATTAGCCATTAAGCATGAGTTTTAATAACAGATCGTACAGTACAATTTTCTCCATAAAACTTTTTTTAACTTAAAAAAAAAAAACTCTCCCCCTGTGTGTGTGTGCATGGTCACCCTATTTACATATACTCTTTTGTGGCAAACACAAAAAATAAAAAAACTAAAGAAAGTATAAAATACAAATTCTTTTACATCATATTCTTCCCAGTCTTGAGTCTCCAGAAGTCTTGAGCAGTATGTATCTTACCTGAAATGTTAGTGCTCACAAACAAAAATAGACATCTATATTTTTCAAGGAAGAATATAGCAATTCAGTCAATATTATTTATCATCATCAAAATCAGGTGCTAGGGATCCTTGATTGTAACAATCTCCCTCTCTTTGATGATGTCAAATAATATTATCTAATATGCAAGATCAATGTTATTTCCTCCTTAGCTCCTCCTCACTAGATGATGGATTTTAAAAGATGGGAGAATTTACAAACAAATTTTTTAATTTTAAAATTTTTTTTGTTATTTTTTTAAATATAACGGGATTAAGAAAAAAAATACAACATAAAAAACATACGTGGCTTTTTGAAAAATATCATAGCATACAAACAAACGGGAACATAGAACTTTGCAAGAACATAATATAGAAATTTCTCCCCCTTTTGACATCAAAAAAAAGAGGAGCAAATAAAAAATAGGGAAGTAAAAAGTAGCACAAGAAAAAGAAATACATGACACACAAGCAAAGATAATTAGTAGTTAGGATCTTGATTAGGTGGTGGTGGTGGTGACTGATAGTACTGATGGATGGACGTGAATTATTGATCTATCGAGGTACACCATTCACCAAACCATCACATATCTTCTTTGTGCTGTAGTTGTTGTTGGTCAATGTGGTAGTCCAGTCGAGTTTCAAGTCGATCAAGCCTCTAAACAATTTCATCCTGAGTGACGGTAGGGGTGTCAATTCGGGTCGATGTGTTAGGTTCGGGTAAAACCCATGTTGACCCGACTCTAAATGAGTTGACCCAAACCTGACCCATTTTTGTAAATGGGTCAGCTGTCTCAACCTAGACCTGACACGTATGAGTTGCCGGGTTGACACGACCCAACCCGGTTCTGCGAGATTTGGCCGAGAGTGAAGCAACGGCATCCGCGACGCAACTGTAGAGAAGTGACAGCGGTAGTAGTGGCAGCGGGCAAGCATCATCGAGTTTAGCGGGCATGCATTACTAGGTGGACCAAGCGGTCGGCAGAGGCCAGCAGGCATGCACCACTAAGCAGACTAGGCAGACCGATGCAGTATCGCGAATGCCAAAGCGGCGAAGCTTGAAGTGACCTGTAGCGACAGCGGCTAGTGAGCAATGGGCATGCGTCACGACTCCTGAATGTCAAAGTGACAAAAGACACTACGTGTACGTGACTTGACAGGTCAGGCAACATGGGCAGCTGGGCACTTGACGAGGGTAGGGCTCATTTCTGGGTCATTTTCAGGTTCCCGGGTTAACCCCAACTTGACCCAATTTTTGAAATGGGTCAGTTTATTAAACCCGAACCTGACCCATTTCATAAATGGGTTGACATGAATCCAGATTTTTTCAGGTCAATTCTGGGTCAGGTTTTGAGTCGTGTCAAAAATGGACCCCCCTAAGCAAAGGCAGGGTAGGCAAGGTCCAGGTTATGGTATCAATGGTGGTGGAGGTCCTTCTGTAGGAGCAGCTTCCCCTTCTTCATCATAATCTGGATCAACGTGCTCTTACTCCTGATGAAAAAGAATATAGAATGAGGCGTCTATGTAAAAGATAGGATGATTATCTGGTGGAATAGGATAGCTGAGTTGATATTTGGCATTGAGGATGTATCATATGATATATTCTAAGGCAATATTTTATTTACGATGGGCATTGGGATAATGAATAGCAGACAGGTTATGAATGTAATCTAGGATCATTTGAGCTTCATCAAACTGGTGGCTGACATGATTAAGTAAGTGACTATAGATAAAAGTGGGGTAATATATATGCAATCTCCAGCTTTTGGTATAATGGATGTTCGAAGAACGTACTGGATAATGTGGGCATTTTGAGTTAGAGTTTAGATAAGTGGTAGGTGTTGGTTTGTGGGTATATTCCTAAGAAACATATTAACTAAGGTCCAATCAAAGTCAATGGTGAGGAGAGATTTGGGATGAGGTCCTTCGGTAGAGAGTCCAATGTGTTTAGCTAGATCGACTTTAGTAATTTCCACATTTCATTTGCATACAAAGGAGGTCAAGGTTGTACATTCGAAATATATCCTAAGATTTGCTAAAAATTCATAGAGGAGTTCAGAGTGAAATGGGAAGGCAAGGGTAAGAAGAAATTGGAGAGTGGTGGAGGCAAAAAGATTTATAAACTCAAAATTTAAAGTGGCTTGGTTAAGCATGCGTGACGGAGTGATCTTTGCCTCTTTGAACTTGTTGTAGATTTTTTCATCAACGGCAGAGAGAAAACAGTATTCGAACCATCGAGAAGAGGAAGAGCTCCCCTCGATCAGTCTACCACATTTGCTTGCACCGACCATTGGACATAAATATTAAAGGGATGAGAGATTTGGAGAAGTTGAGAGTGAATTAAGACAAAGAAACCCTTCAATTTATAGATTTTCTAGATGATCGTATAGTACGATAGGGATTCATACAGTACGATCAGATGAATTAATTCATCTGGAGATTTATCAGAAAAAGCAGTCAAATCGTATAGTACGATCATGATCGTACAAGATGATCTTAAGAGTTTTTGTTCGTCCCGAGGAGTCCTCAGTATGACCTTTGACAAAAGGTATCGTATAGTACAAACACGTGTTCATCTAGTATAAAGAGTAATTATGATCGTACCGGCCGAGTTTAAATTCTTCCCCATCCAGTTTGACATATGGATCACACCGTACGAAGAGAGGAATCGTATAGTACGCTGATCAATAATGTGTATCGTATAGTTCGAATGGTGGTTCGTACAGTATAATGTATATCAGCAAGCAAATCTGGACTATTGATGGAATTAAGGGCTATGATTTGTATATTTATGAGGATCGTACAATATGATTATGTATCGTATAGTACGATATACAAAAAAATTCAAGGTTTTGGTGTCACTAAGATGTGTGAAATGATCAGGAAATCCCTCCTTTGGTTTTAAAAATAATTTTTTTTTGTTTTAATGGAGCATGAACATCTATGACACCCAATTTTATCCTCAATATACTAAATGTGTCATAAGCTAATGGTTTTGTGAAAATATCAGCCAATTGATCTCCAGTAGCTATATGGTGTAGTTTGATAAATCCCTTGGCTACATGATCTCTTATAAAGTGATGCCTAATATCTATATGCTTTATACGTGAGTATTGAATTGGATTTTTATATATGTAAATTGTACTAGTATTATCACACATAATTGGGATGATTCCTACAGGTAGTCTAAGATCTTAAATTTATTATTTTAACCATAAAACTTGAGTAATAAAGCTTCCTACTGCTATATATTCTACTTCAGCCATTGAAAGGGCTACCGAATTTTATTTTCTAATGGACCATGAAACTAAGGATTATTCAATAAATTGATAGGTACCAAAGGTGCTTTTCTATCTACCTTACATCCTATAAAATCAGAATCTGAATACCCTAATATTTCAAACGTAGTGTTGTATCTAGGATACTAAATTCCTAAGTTCGAGGTGCCTAGTAGATATCTAAGAATTCTCTTGACAGTAATCATGTGGGATTCTTTTGGATCATCTTGAAATTGAGTGCAGAGACATACGCTAAATATTATATCTGGTCTGCTGGTAGTTAAATAAAGAAGTGATCTAATTATTTCCCTATACTTCTTCTGGTCTACTGACTTTTTATTTGGATCTTTATCTAATTGAATGGTAGAACTCATGGGAGTATTCATTGCCTTAGCATTGTCCATTTTATACTTTTTTTGAATATCCTTGATTTACTTAGATTGGCTAAGGAATGTTTCATCTTTCATCTATTTTACACTGAATCCAAGGATGTAATTAAGTTCTCCCATCATTCTCATTTTGAACTCGTCACTCATTATTTTTAAAAAGTAATTACATAAGATTTTCTCTAAAGATCAAAATAAGATGTCATCTACATAAATCTGAATAATGAGTATCTCATCCCTTACCCTTTTTAAGAAGAGGGTGGAAGCCTCTATCTAGTAAGAATGTGGTAAGTCTTTCATACAAGGCTCTAGGTGCTTGCTTTAACCCATACAATGCCTTTTTCAATATAAATATATGATTTGGAAATTGTGAGTTTTCAAATCCAGGGGGTTACTCAACATAAACAACTTTTTTTATTACCCCATTTAGGAAAGCACTCTTAACATTCATTTGATATAATTTTAAACCCTTAAAGCAAGCAAAGGCTAAGAGTATGCTTATGGCATCTAATCTGGCTACTAGGGCAAAGGTTTCCTCAAAATCTATTCCCTTAATTTGGTTATACCCCTTAGCTACTAATCTGGCCTTATTTCTCACTACTATTCCAGAATCATTCATCTTATTTTTAAAGACCCACTTTGTTCCAACCATACTTTATTCCTTAGGTCTCTTGACTAATTCCCACACATCATTCCTAACTAATTGGTTTAGCTCTTCTTGCATTGCTATGATCCAGAATTCATCTCCTAAGGCTTGATCTATATTAGTGGGTTCAATCTTGGAGATAAATGTAGAATGACTAACTTCCTTCCTAAGTGCATGCCTAGTTTTTACACCTTCTGATGGGTCTCCTAGGGTCAATTCTCTAGGATGATTAGAAGAATATCTCCAATCTCTAGGCAATTGCTCCTGACGTTCTACTCTATCTTCTATGGCAATGATTTCTACCCCCTGAATGTCCTCGACTTCTTCTTCTTCAGGATTAGGTTCAGAGGTCTTATATGATTCATCAAATACCACATGGGTAGACTCTTCTACTACAAGGGTCCTCTTATTAAAAATTCTATAGGCTTTACCTATAGATGAATAGCCTAAGAAGATGCCTTCAACAAACCTAGGATCAAATTTTTCTAAGGGTGACTTACCATTAATTAAGATAAAACATTTGCATCCAAAAACATGTAAGTGAGAAAGATTAGGTGTCATACCCTTAAGGAGTTCATAGGGCGTCTTATTAAGTTTGGGTCTAACATTCATCCTATTTAAAATATAACAAGTACTATTTACTGCTTCTGCCCAAAAAAATCTAGGATAGGTCTCTTGACTAATTCCTACACATCATTCCTAATAAATTGGTTTAGCTCTTCTTGCATTGTTATGATCCAGAATTCATCTCCTAAGGCTTGATCTATATTGGTGGGTTCAATCATGGAGATAAATGCAAAATGATTAACTTCCTTCCTAAGTCTATGCCTAGTTTTTCCACCTTCTGATGGGTCTCCTAGGATCAATTCTCTAGGGTGACTAGAAGAATATCTCCAATCTCTAGGCAATTGCTCCTGAGGTTCTACTCTATCTTCTATGGCAATGGTTTCTACCCCCTAAATGTCCTTGACTTCTTCTTCTTCAGAATTAGGTTAAGAGGTCTTATCTGATTCATCAAATACCACATGGGTAGACTCTTCTACTATAAGGGTCCTCTTTAGCAGCTTCAACCAAGGTTCTATTCTTTCTCTCAGCTATTCCATTTTTGCTGAGGGGTCTTAGGGGCAGAGAAATTATGTTCTATTCCTATCTCTTGACAGAACGATTCAAACCTATCATTCTCAAATTCTCCACCGTGATCAGTATGGATTGTTGAGATTTTACATCCTAATTTTCTTTGAATCTAAGTGGAGGAGGTTCTAAATTCTTCAAATGACTCATTCTTGTGTGCTAAAAATTTTACCCAAGTAAATCTAGAGTAGTCATCCACTCTTACAAATCCATAAGATTTTCCTCCTAGGCTAGCTGTACTAACAGGTTCAAATAGGTCCATGTTAAGAATTTCTAGTGGCCTAGTGCTGTTGATATCCTTGATTGAATGAAATGTTGATTTCACTTATATTTCTAGTTAGCAGGCATCATATAGGTGATCCTTAGTGAATTCTAACTTAGGTATGCCTCTAATTAGGTCTTTATGAGTGATATTTCTAAGTGTTTTTATGTACCATGGCATAGTCTCCTATGTTATAGCCAAGAGTCATCAACTATTATTTTTAAACATAAAGGGTTTGAATTTTCAATGTAATTGAGGTCTAACATATAGACATTGTTTATCTATTTTGCTTCTAACACAAGTTTATCTTTTACGCTAATCATGTATTTGTTAGAAAGAAATTTTATGTCAAAACCCTTGTTTCACAGTTGACTAATACTTAACGGATTATGCTTTAGGCCATTAACTAAAAGAACATTTTCAATTACAAAATTTTTAGAATTTCTAATGATACCTGAGCCCACCCCTTTCCTGGTGGTGTTGTCTCTTAAAGTCACATTGCCTCTTGACCTGGCCTCTAGTGTTATGAACTGCTTCACGTCTCTAGTCATATGTCTTGAGCAGCCACTGTCAAGGTACCACATGCTCTTACTAGGACTTTTGTGAGAGCACTCCTACAATTTCAATCAAAGATTAGTTTTGAGAATCTAAATGAGTTTGGGTTCCTTAATATGCATGAATGAATGAGAAGTATGCATGTTATGCTGTGATGAACGCAACTTAGGTCTCCACACTAGATGTGTCCTATGGTGAATTGTGCAAGTGCGGGCTATGTGACCTAGCATGCCACAAGAGTAACACCTAACATCGAAAAATGGGTTCACTAACCTATGTGGGTGATGGTGCCTCTTCCTAAGTTTATGTGATGCATACAATATAGAGGGGTTATCCCATTAGACACGTGAAGGTAATGATTTATTATTTTCTAATGCTGTAACCTTTGCTCTTAAGTATTCATTTTCACTTTTGTAGTTTAATACTTCTCGTTTGAATGTGTGCTCATTGCCATCTAGTTGAGATGCAAGTTCTTCTAATTCCTTAAATGCATCTTCTAGTTCAACATATGATGATTTCAAGGAATTGTATGCAATAGTTTATTCGACATTCTTCTTGTTTAATGTATCCAATTCATCAAGCAGGGACATGTGATCTCTATCTAAGTCAGAATGTTCTTTAACTAAACTAGCATGCTTCTTTTGTAAAGTATTAATATTAGTGTTAAGACTAGCATATATTTTCTTTAACTTTCTATATGAGTCATGAATTTTTTTAGAAATGACTAACAGTTCATCATAATAGAGTTGGCATACCTCATCTTGATCTGATTAATCAAGGTTATCATTAGTCATAAGACACAAATTCGTTACCTCCTCAACTTCTCCTTTTGATAATTCTGAAGTAGAGTCGGCCTAAAAAGCTTTTTATGTTTTTAGTTTTCCCTTATTGTAGTTTGACTTCTCCTTGCCCTTCTCCTTAGTTGGGTGAGTCTTTACATTGGGGCAATCAGCTCGGAGATGACCTGGTTTCCTACACTCAAAGCAAATTGTGTCAGATGCAACATTAGTATTCTTTGAGCTTTTACCTTTGCTTTAGTTGTTTTGATGTGATGTTACTTTCTTTTCAGAAAATTCTTGAACTGACAGGTCATCAAGGCTATGCCGTCATCTTCTTTGGCTACAGAACTCACTTTCCAAATTATTCACTTTTAGAGCCATGGTTTACTCCTTCTTTTCTCCTGCATCACTTTGCCTTTGACTCACTCCTTGCTCGTAGGCAATGAGTGACCCAAACAACTTATCAATTAAATAAACATTTAAATCTTTGGACTCAGTTATTGCAGTTTTTTGTGCATCATAAGAGCTAGATAAACATATCAAAAATTTATAAACTTTTTCAGAATTAGATAACTCTCTTCCCAGAGCATGCAAGGATGTCACTATCTGGGTAAATCTAGTATATATTTCAGATAAATTCTCACTATATTTCATTCAAAAGAGTTTGTAATCATATAGTAGTATATTTAGCCTAGACCGTTTAACTGCACTGGTTCTTTCATATGTGATACCTAATCTATCCCAGATCTTCTTACTAGTACTACAAGTAGACACTCGTATATTATTGCAAATATGGATTCAAAGATTATGATTTTGATGATAACAAACATTTCTATTTCTGTTTGAGTGCCTAAACTTTCATGTTCTCAAGATCAATTACAATTCAAGCCAGCTCAGGATCGAGTCAGTCTGTTTTTATTTCAAGTTTAATGTAATTTTTCATCTTTCTTAAGTCAGATGTAATGTAATGAATCCCCAAGCTAAGTAACCTTGCATACACACACTTAGGAGGAGAATTTTAGTGAGTTAGAGTTTTTATTTTAATTTTATTCATCTCATCCTAGACGATAGTGATATTGTCCTAATCGATCTATTGAAAATAGAAACCCTAATTATGCCAGCCATGTTAAGTCGGTCTGACTAAGCAGATTATCCTAGATGATACTTCCATCGTACAGGATGATATGCTTAAATCAAAAGTTCTCAACCGCCAGATTAACTTTGGTAAGTTTTTATTTTTAGTATTTTGGTTTAATCATCCCGAACGATACGTGTATCATCCTGGATAATTAATTATAATCATGTCTAAATTAGTTAGGTGATTAAGGAAAGTAATAAAAAATTTCTGGATCGATCAGATCGTCCTAGATGATCGTAAGATCATTATGGATGATTAATTAAAAATTCTCATCGTCTAGTGTATCTCACTTGGATGACCTGAACTATCTGTCGGATGATACTGTCATTTTTGAACTAATCATACATGACGATAAAGATATCATCTTGGACGATCAAGTCATTTTGAAATCATCCAGCACATTTATCCTGGATGACCCGATCTGTGGGCCGGATGATATTGGTCATTTTTGAACTAATCGTACATGACGATATACATATCATCCTAGACGATCAAGTCATTTTCTTTTGATCATTCAAGCTTTTCTCCTGGACATCCTGAGCTGTCTATTGGATGATGTTCTCGATTTACACTAATCGTCCAAGATGATCGCAAAATTATCCCGAATAATCTGAATAAATCATGTCTTCTAATCATCCAGAGGAACCAAATTATCTAGGCTAGAAGCTGATGATTTACACTGATCATATAGGACAATCGAAGGATTATCCTAGATGATCTTTGACAGTAAGTTAAAATTTAGGATAATTTTTGAGCTCTTCTATTTAAGGTCTCTTTCTTACTACAATTGAAGTCTTTATTTGCTATCCTCACCTGAGAGATTCTTGGGAGGGAGAGGGAGAGCTTGGGAGAGAGAGAGAGAGGATCTTGTGAGTGGGAGTTTGTGAGGTGTTCATAAATATTACTCTAAGCAAGGATTCGAGTCATCATCTCCAGTCATCATACCTTATCCCTTGGTATCTCTGTGGGAAGGATCGTCAGCAAGAAGATCAAGGTTCTTTGCCTGCTTCAGGAGGAAGCAAAAGGAGGTAAGGTTCTCTACCTGCTTCAGGAGAAAGAAAAAGGAGTTAAGGTTCTCTGCCTACTTCAGGAGGAAGTAAAAGGAGTCTGGGTTCTCTGCCTCACCGGGTTAGTGAAAAGAAGTTTTGTAAAAGCTTCTCCGAATTGCTGTGTGAGCAAAATGAGAGTTACTAAGTTTTAGTGCAATGCCTGGAGGGGAGGCTCCGGAGAGTGGACATAGGTCAAGTTGACGAAACCACTATAAATTTTGGTGTGTTCTTTCAGATTTTTTTTCTGCACTTAACTTTTCTATTGATGATTGTGTGATTGAAGTTATTATTTTGTTTCGTTAAACATCTCTATATCATCATGAAATTATAATTATTTTAAAATATCTGAAAAGGTTTTCAAAATTTAATTTGCTCAAGAATTTTTAAAATTACCAATTCACCCCCCTCTTGGTTAGCCTCGGGCTAGTTCATAAGAGCATAACATCCCTAACAAACTTTTAAGTAGTATCAAAGACGAATTTATAAAATTAAGTTTTGAAAAACTTTTGAATTTGATCCATGGCTAACTTTGGTAATAGAAACACTGTGGAAAGGTATTCTATTACTCAACCACCCTTGTTTGATAACATACTTTTTGATTTCTGGAAAACTTGCTTGTCCACCTTTTTACAATCGATTGATTATCACATGTGGATGCTTATTAAAGATGGTTATGATGCACCAATTAGACTTATTAATGGTGTTAAAACTGAACTTCCTTTTACTAAATGGACACTCGATGATAGGGATTTAGCGCAACTTAATGCTAAATAATTAAACTATTTTTTCTATGCACTAAAATCTGAAGATTACATACGTGTGTCAACTTGTACCACTAGCAAAGAAATTTGGGATAAATTGTGTATCACTTATGAAGGCACAACTGAAGTTAACAGTCTAGGTTGAATATCTTACTTCACGACTATGAACTCTTTCGCATAAAATCTAGTGAGTCAATATCTGAAATGTCCACTAGGTTCACTAGATTATCACCTCCCTGCATGCTTTAGGAAGAGAACTCACCAACTATGAAAAAGTTAACAAAATCTTGAGATGTTTTCCTTCTTTCTATGATGCCAAAATAACTACAATTACTAAATCCAAGGATTTGAACACTTATTTTATTGATAACTTACTTGGATCACTCATTGCTTACGAGCAAGGAGTGAACCAAATACAACTTGATGCAGGTGAGAAGAAGAAGGAGAAAACTATGGCGCTGAAGGTGAATGATATGAATACTAATACTTCCAGGTCTGAAAGCAATGATGTTGCCTTAATCACTAGGCAATTCAAAAGCTTTCTAAGAAAAAAACACAATAACTATCAGAAATGGAATTCAGGTAAGTCTAGCAAAAATTCTAAAGGTTCTTTTGATATAGTTTAATTTGAATACAGGAAGCAAGGACATATAGAAGATGATTGTCCTACACTTAAGGCTCACCCAAGCAAGGAGAAGGGTGAGGAAAAATCTAAGTTCAGGAAGGATAAGAAGCAGATTCAAAAAGCTTTCTAGGAGAATTCTGTATCTGACTCCTCTGAGATTGAAGCTGAAGAGGAGATAATAAACTTGTGTCTGATGGTAAATGAATATCGTGGTCAGTCTGACTAAGAAGAGGTATGTGAACTAACTTATAATCAATTACTTGATGTTTTTGAGAAAATCCATTCATAATATAAGAAACTGAAGAAAATGCATGCTAGTCTGAAATTGGAATTCTTAAACTTGCAAAAAGAGTATGAAGTTTTGCTTAAGGATCATTCTACACTTGATAGCAATTACATATCATTACTTGATGAATTTAATGAGTTAAATAAAAAGCATTTTGAATTGATTGTTGAGCATGATTCATTAAAAATATCGCATGTTGATTTAGAAAAAGTATTTAAAGAACTAGACACCATGGCATTGGATTTAGATAATAGTGAGCATGCATTAAAACTAGAAATTACAAGTTTTAAAAAAGAAAATAAATTTCTAAGTGTAAAAATTAGTACATTTGATAATAACGAAACACCTCCTACATTTACAGAATTTTATAAACCTCCATCACTTGAAGAATCTCATTCAAAATCATCAAAATATGCATCATTCAAACCTTGGAAGAGGTACTATCATCCCCGTAGATTAGTTAATCCTTTTCCTGGCATTAAAAGTTTCTCTTATGGCATGTTAGGACATATCTCCCACACCTGCACTGTTCACCATAGTACATATTAGGTGTGGAGGCCCAAATTGCACGATTCACAGCATAACACACATGTATTGCATTCTTCTTTCTATAAGAAGGAACCCAAACTTGCAAGTTTGGGTTCCTAAATCTGATGTTTAATGATTTTATAGGGATGCTCTCACACAAGACCTCGTGAGAGTATGTGGTACCTGGACAGCAGATGCTCAAGGCATAAGACTGGAGATGCAAATCAATTCATTTTACTAGAGGACACAGCTAGAGGCAAGGTTACTCTTGGAGACAACACTAATAGGAAAGTGGTGGGCATAGGTATAATCGAAAACTCTAAGAACCATTTAATTGAAAATATTTTGCTTGTAGATGGATTGAAACACAATTTTCTCAGCTTCAGTCAACTCTGTGACAAAGGGTTCAGCATAAAGTTTCTGGCAAATACTTGTATTATAAGCTTAAATAGTAACACTATTTTGTAGGGTAAGAGGATTAACAATATTTGTATACTTGATTTAAATAACATTGAGTGTGCTGCATTATTTTTCTTAAAAATTACTGCCGATGAGTCTTGGCTATGAGATAGGAGATTATGTCATGCCAGCATGAAAGCTCTTAGAAAAGTAACCCAAAAGGACTAGTTAGAGGTGTCCCCAAGCCTAAGTTCACTAAGGACCACCTGTGTGATGTTTATCAACTAGGGAAGCAAGTTCAATCCTCTTTCCACTCCATTAAGGACATCAGTACCTCTAGACCTTTAGAAGTCCTTCACATGGATTTATTTGGACCCATTAGCACTGCCAGCTTAGGGGAAAAAGTCTATGGATTTGTGATTATCGATGACTACTCGAGGTTCACTTAGATTAGATTTTTGTCACATAAAGTAGAGTCATTTGATGAATTTAAATCTTTCTCCACTTGGATTCAAAAGAAGTTAGGTTGTGAGATCTTGACCATCCATAATGATCATGGTGGAGAGTTTGAAAATATGAAATTTGGAACTTTCTGTGAGGAGCAAGGGATTAGCCATAACTTTTTAGCTCATAGGACCCCTCAACAGAATGGGATAGTTGAATGGAAGAACATGACCTTAGTGGAAGCCACTAGAGCCATGCTTGCTGAGTATTCACTTTCAAAATACTTTTGGGCAGAAGCGGTGAACATAGCCTGTTATGTGTTGAATAGGGTGAATATTAGATCCAAACTGAATAAGACACCCTATGAGATTATTAAGGGTAGAACTCTAAACCTGTCCCACCTCTATATCTTTAGCTGTAAGATCTTCATTCTTAATAATAGGAAATCACTCTTAGGAAAATTTGACCCAAAATCTGATGAGGGAGTGTTATTATGATATTCAAGTGTGGGGAAATTCTTTAGAGTGTTTAATGAAAGGACTTTGGTGGTGGAGGAGACTACTCACGTAGTGTTTGATAAATCTGATCCTAAGAAATCTAGAGTTGATGAAGAAGATGAATTAGTAGGGATTACCCAAGGAGTAGAATCTATAAATATGGAGAAATGGGTAGAGTCTCAAAACACTGATGTAGTAGGAGAGATTACCCAAGGAGTAGAAAATGCAAATATGGAGGAAAGGATAGAACCTTAAAACACCTTGCCTATAGAATGGAGATATTATTTAAGTCATCCTATAGAACTGATTTTAGGAGACCCTTTTGATGGTGTTAGAACTAGGTATGGACTTAGGAAGGAAGTAAACTATTCTGCCTTTATCTCAATGACTAAAGCCACCAACATCAATCAAGCCCTTTTTGATAAATTTTGGATCTTAGCTATGCAAGAAGAACTTAACCAATTTGTGAGGAATGATGTTTGGGAGTTAGTAGAAAGACCTAAGAATCAATGTGTAGTAGGAACCAAATGGGTTTTTAAGAATAAAATGAATAATTCTGGTGTGGTGGTTAGGAATAAAGCAAGATTGGTGGCTAAGGGGTACAACCAAATAGAAGAGATTGATTTTGAGGAGACCTTTACCTTTGTAGCTAGATTGGAAGCCATTAGGGTGCTACTAGCTTTTACCAGTCATAAGGGATTTAATCTTTTTCAAATGGATGTCAAGAGTGCCTTTTTAAATGGGGTAATAAAAGAAGATATCTTTATAGAACAACTCCTAAGTTTTGAGAGTTTCCAATATCTAAATCATGTTTAAAAATTAAAAAAGGCCCTATATGGATTGAAACATGCACCAAGAGCTTGGTATGAGAGGCTTAGCACATTCCTACTAGAAAGAAAGTTTGTTAAGGGGAGTGTAGACACTACCCTTTTTCTGAGAAAATTAAGAGATAATTTACTCATTGTCTAGATCTATGTTGATGATATACTTTTTTAGATCTTCTAATAAATATTTATGTGATGATTTTTCTAAGATAATGAGTAAAGAATTTGAGATGAGTATAATGGGAGAATTATCCTACTTTTAGGGTTTAACATAAGGAAAATAGGTGATGAAACTTTTCTTAATCAATCGAAATACACTATGGACATCTTAAAGAAATATGAAATGGATAAAACCAAGCCAATCAACACTCCCATGAATTCTAGTGTTCAGTTAGACAAGGATTCAAATAAAAAATCTATTAATTAGAAGAAGTATAGAGGAATAATTAGATCACTCCTTTACTTGACTGCTAATAGACCTGATATCATGTTTAGTGTTTATCTTTGTGTTAGATTTCAAGCTGATCCAAAAGAATCCCACCTGACTACAGTTAAGAGAATCCTTAGATATCTCTTAGGGACCCAAAACTTAGGAATCTAGTATCCTAGGTACAACACCTCTTTTGAAATTATTGAATATTCTAATTCTGATTTTGCAAGGTGTAGGGTGGATAGAAAGAGCACTTCTGGAACTTGCCAATTCATAGGACAATCTTTAGTCTCCTGGTTTAGTAAAAAAATAAAACTCTGTTGCACTTTCCACTACTGGAGCTGAGTATATTACCTTAGAAAGTTGTGTGGCCCAAGTACTTTAGTTGAAGTAGTAAATTCTGAATTTAGTATTACCTGTTGGCACAATTTCAATTCTATATGATAACACCAGTGCCATCTGTATCTCTAAGAATCCTATCCAACATTCAAGAACCAAACACATTGACATAAGACATCACTTCATTAGGGGCCATATTACCAAAGAGGACATTGAGCTACACCATGTAGCAACTGAAAACCAACTGGCTGACATCTTTACTAAACCACTAGCCTTTGGCTCATTCAGCATTTTAAGGACCAGATTGGGTGTGATTGACATAAATGTATGAATTTGATGATTACTGATTTTTGAAGTGTCCGTTTTTCATTTTTCTTTGGTTTTTATTTAATTTGATTGTCTATTTCTTCTTAGATCTTTTATTTTTCTGCTAATTTTTGTTTGTTTGATTTGCTTATCAGATTTGATTATTTCTTTTTATGGGTTTTCCTCTTATTTTTTGATTTACTATTTACTCTCTTCAGAATTAGATCATTACTCACTACTACTAATAAACTAGATTTCTAACTAGGAGTTTTGCCTGGTTTTTTTTGGAAGCTTGTAAGCAGTAATTGACTCCTCTGAAATAGTTAAAGGGAAGAAACATTGATGATTATTTCTCTTCCTCTAACTCCTTTAATGGTGTATTATTCCTTTTAGATAAAAAATATTTTTAAAACTAAAAAGTTGGTTTTTAAATAGAGATCTATTTTATCTTCCTACAGTAATCGATCTCATATTAATAGTATTTTCAAAGCATTAAATCATTGTTATATTTTTCTTAATCAGGTGATTGCACTTATCATATGAAGTATAATTTTGTTATGTGAATTACTCTTTACTATAGAGAGTGAGTTTTTTCTTCTCTTATGTCTAGAAGGTAACTTTACAACTGAGACTCTTTAGAAATTATGAAAGGAAGTAAGCTTGTAAAAGAAATAAAAAGCGGCACAAAATGGGCCCAAAAATGAAAAGATGCGTAATGACGCAAAGATTGAAAAGATACACAAAGTGTATCAAAAATCAAAAGATGTACAAAATGTGCCAAATAAATTGAAAAAGAGGCATAAAATGAGCCCACAAAGAAATAAGCTTTCTTCCCTTTTTTATCTCTAAATATCTTAGAAAAATTCATGTGCCAGTTAATTTTTTCAAACACTTGAGATTGAAAATCATGATTTTTGATTCCTTACTTTGTAATACTATTTTATCAGATATTTTTCTAGAATGGGGCTTGAAAGGATCTCTTTTCAAATCTAATTTCTTTTCTTCTAAATTGAAATTTTATTTGAAAGAAATTTGAACATGTAAGGTGTCCGAGGTAGGAGTTACAAAAATCAAATTTCTAACTTTTTTGGATTCCAGCGTCGTCAATTTTCTTCTTATCGGCTTTTGAATTGAAAATTAAGGAAAAATTTTGATTTACTGGAGCAGCTCGATTAAAAAAAATCTTTTTTGATTTTTTTTATTATTTGCTCATATTTATTTTTTTATTTTTCTGTCTGTGCTTTGATTGTGATTTTTTTTTTATTTTTAGGTCCCTCTTTTTACTAGCTTAGTTGCTTTTCTATTTTTTTAGCGATGTTTTTATACTGCATTTTTTTGTTCCTCTGTGATGTTTTTTTTGTTTTCCCCTTTTTGAGATGTCAAAAGGGGGAGTTGTTTGTATTCTTAGTTTGTGTTCTGGGTTATTATACTATTTGAATTATCAATATTTAGTATCCTTATACTGTTTACCTTGCTAATAGAATTTACATTACTTAGCTTTCCTTACTCTATATTTTATTCGCTGAATTAAAAATTTTCTAACAAATATTTGCCATCATAAAAAGGGGGAGATTGTTGCAAATCTGGATTCCAGAATTATGATTTTGATGATAAAAAATATTTCTATTTTTGTTTGAGTTCCTAACCTTTCAGGTTCATAAGATTAATTATAATTCAAGCAAGCTTAAGATTGACTCAGTCTATTTTTATTTCAAGTTCAATGTAATTTTTCACCCTTCTTGAGGTAGATGTAATGTAATCGATCCCCAAGCTAAGTAACCTTGCACACACACACTCAGGGGGAGAATCTTAGTGAGTTAGAGTTTCTATTTTGATTTTATTCATATCATCCTGGACAATAATGAAATCATCCTAGATGATCCATTAAAAATAAAAATACTAATTTGGATAGCCATGTTAAGTCGGTCTGAGTAAGCATATCATCCTGGATAATTAGATCATCTTGGATGATACTTCCATCGTATAGGACAATATGCTCAAATCAAAAATTCTCAACCGCTAGACTAAGTTAGGCAACTTTTATTTTTAGTATTTTGGTCTAATCATCCTGAATAATATGTGTATTATCCTAAACGATTCATTGAAATCTTGCTTAAATTAGTCAGGTGATTAAGGAAAGTTATCAAGGATTTATTGATTAATCACATCATCATGGATGATCGTAAGATTATCCTGGATGATTAATTAGAAATCCTCATCGTCTAGTGTATCTCACCGGGATGACCCTAACTGTCTGCTGGACGATACTGCCATTTTTGAACTAATCATACAGGATGATAGAGATATCATCCTGGATGATAAAGTCATTTTCTTTTAATCATCTAAGCTTTTCTCCTGTACATCCTGAACTGTCTACTAGACGATATTTCTGATTTATACTAATCATCCAGGATGATCATAGAATTATCCTGGACAATCTGAACAAACCATGTCTTCTAATCGTCCAGAGGAACCAGATCATCCAAGCCAGAAGGTGATGATTTACACTGATCATAAAAGACAATCAAAGGATCATCCTAGATGATCTTTAACGTCAAGTTGAAATTTAGGGTAATTTTTGAGTCCTTCTATTTAAGGTCTCTTTCTTGCTACAGTTGAAATATTTTGCCGTTATCCTCACCTAAAAAATTCTTGAGAGAGAGAGGGAGAGCTTGGGAGAGAGAGAGAGAGAGGATCTTATGAGGGGGAGTTTGTGAGGTGTTCTTAAAGGTTACTCAAAGCAAGGATTCGAGTCATCATCTCCAGTTGTCGTCCATTGTCCCTTGGTGTCTCTGTGGGAAAGATCATTAGCAAGAAGATCAAGATTCTCTGCTTGCTTTAGGAGGTAGCAAAAGGAGGTAAGGTTCTCTACCTACTTCAGGAGGAAGTGAAATGAGATAAGGTTCTCTACCTACTTCAGGAGGAAGCAAAAGGAGTCCAGGTTCTCTACCTCACCAGGTTGGTGAAAAGTAGTTTTGTAAAGGCTTCTCTACCTTGCTGTGGGAGCCAAAGGATAGTCATTAAGTTTTAGTACAATACTTAGAGGGGAGGCTCTAGGGAGTGGACGTAGGTCAAGTTGATCGAACCACCATAAATTCTGGTGTGTTCTTTCTGATTATTTTTTGCAATTTACTTTTTTTTATTGTGATCGTGTGATTGAAGTTATTATTTTGTTTCATTAAACATCTCCACATCATTGTAAAATTATAATTATTTTAAACATCTGAAAAGGTTTTCAAAATCTATTTTGTTCAAGAATTTTTAAAACTACCAATTCACCCCCACCTCTTGGTTAGCCTCGGGCTAGTTCATAAGAGCTTAACATTCCTAATAAACTTTCATATATAATCTTCTGATTTTAATGCACAAAAGAAATAATTCAAGCATTTTACATTTAATTATGTGAGTTTCCTATCCTCATTACTCCATTCATTAAATGATAAAAGAATTTTAACACCATTCATGAGATGAGAAGGTGTTGAGTAACTTTCTTGAACCAACATCCACATGTAATAGTCTATAGATTATAAAAACGTAGACATGTAAATTTTCCAAAAGTCAAATGGTATATTGCCAAATAAGGGTGGATAGATTATTGAATAATCCTCCGCAGTGTTACGGTTACCAAACTGTGTCATGGATCGTATATTTCTAGGTTTTTTAAAACACCATTTTGAAACCCCATTCTGATACCACTTGAAAGTACGAGATGCACCAAGAGGGGGGTGAATTGGTATTTTAAAAATAAATACTAAACATGAGTTCTAGTTTCTAAAGGATTTTTCAAATTTTTTAAAATAAAAACTTAACTAATCAAATGCGAAAGCTAACAATTCATACATAATTACAATAGTGGTGAAACAATTTTAAATCTCACAATGAAAAGCTAAAATTAGATTTTTCACCAAGTAGTTAACATAGAAAATAAATGTATGAAAAGTAAAAATGTGAAAAATGGAAAAAGAACACCAAAATTTTTTATAGTAGTTTGGTCACTTAACCTACGTCCATTCCTCGGAGTCCTCCACTCTAAGAGTTGCACTACTAAAAGTTGACTCTTCTTCTACTCCCACAACAAGGCGGAGAACCCTTTACAAATCTCACTTTCACCTTCCCCGGTGTGGCGGAGTACCAGATGCTATGTCACCCTCCTGGTGATGGCAGTAGACCTTCTCCTTTTTGTCCCTCCTAGAGAAGGCAGAGAACTTCGAGGACATTGACCTTGAAGACTCTCTGCCTAGAGAGCTTCCATAAGACTCACCAAGGCCATAGGAGGAGAAAGCATACAGTTAGCTCGAAGCAACCATGTGATCCCCTCACACTCCTTCTCCCTCATGCTCAAGCTCTCATTCTCCTTCCTCTCATAAGCCCTGGATCTCTTCAAAAGCTCCCTCTCAAGAGTTCCTTCAGTTATCACGTTCCTCTTCTTCACACAGCAATCATAATAATAATAATAACCCTCTAAATAAGAAAAACTTCTTTTTAAATTAGGCTTTAGAAAATCCTAATATTCAATTCAGATGATGTTGTTCATACAGTACAATCAGTTCAAAATTAGTTCTTTCCAGTACAAAGGCAGATGAACAGTTCACAATTTTTATAAACATCATATAGTATAATCAAGAGATCGTACAGTATGATCATTTTATTTTCAACTATTCATACGGGATGATTTATGGGATGATCGAAATTTGTCTCTGTAAATCATCCTGCACTGTACACTTCATACAATATGATTAGTTCAATTCATACTATTATCCTGTATGATATAAATATCGTCCGAGATGAATAGTTCAAAAAATTATGGTTTTATTTGGTATAATCTATGGGATGACAAAAAATCATCTCTATAGTTCATACAGTATGATTCATATCATACAGTACGAATGACAGTAATTAAGAAATTATAATTGAATTACCTGATTATGGGGGATAATTTTGTCAAGATTTTAAATGATCATACAGTACGATTAAGATTATATAGTATGATTACTTCAAAAAATTGAATTTAAAATCTTTCCTATACATGATTCAAGAGGTGGATCCTATGGCGTAGTACTTTGTCATGTATGGCACTTAGTTCGGATCTTTCGCTTGGTATATTGCTCTGATACCATTGTGACAATCCAAACTCTTAATTAGCAAGATATTGTCTGCTTTGGCCTAAGGGTCTCATGGTTTTACCCTGTTAGTGTAACTTTCCAGTAGGTCACCCATCCCAGAATTGCTCTGAGATGAGTACACTTAACTGTAGGGTTTCTTAATGAAATTCTAACAATTACACCAAAGGCTCCTCAATGTTTAAGAGTTTAGTTTCTTTTACTTAAGGGGTTTCAGAAGAGATTTAAATCAAGAATATGAAAAATATGCAAATGAATATATCTAAAATCATGCATGCATGAAGAGAATGTATAAATAAAATGTTTTATTCATTTATTTAGAAATAAATACAACCTAGGGTCTACAAGAAAGTAAGGAGGTAAGGCTCCTCCATAATAAACCTGGTTTCTACACCTATGAAATATACAGATTTAGATGCATTTGCTTATCTATTTTGGCTCCAGGTTTTCTTATAAAATTCCCTAAGGGAATATTCCCTAAAAGAGAGGGAATTATCTTTTGGAATCCTATATGTGTGTATACGTAAATACCTTTAAATTTTTATAACTCTTGACATATTACATTTACATTTGACTCAATCATATACATTTACACCTAGATACATTCTACTTCACTTTATTTTACAAGTATCCTAAATACATTCTACTTTGACATTATACTTGAACAATAATGATATGATGTATGTTTATAGATAAAAGTGCACTATGAAGCAATATATATAAAATGCATGCATGACATGCAAAGTACACAAAGTAAATAAACACACCAAGGATACCCTCTAGGCAAAGGTACCTATATCACAACCAAAAATACTAATGGCTTAGCCTAAAATGAGAGTCAGTGGCCCTAGCAAATAAATTCTAGTGTGTGTAAAATATCATGTGTCCTTTATATGTCTTAGGGGGTTTGATGTTCAAGTTATTTAAGTTTTAAGTTATTTGTTGGTTATAAGTTAAGGGAGATTTTAATTTAAGTTTAAGTTTTAATATGTTAAAATTTTAATATTCAAATTGTAAATAATTTTATTTGTTTAAGTTATTTTATTTTAAGTTTTAAAGAACCATGTTAATTGGTAGCTTCAAAGTGCAGAAGTCACTAATCCAAGTCCTAAGGCTCATAATTGCAATGCCACCATTCCCCCATAAAGGATAGGATTGGTGGCATAAAAGCCTTGCATTTTAATTATATATTTTAATCCTTAAGAGCTTTTAATCCAATACACCTTTGCCTTCCTAAAAGGAGTTAAGCACAAATGTATAAAGCTCTAATTTCTAAGTGTTTTATTAATAATTTATTAGTTATTATTTAGGTTGAATAGTGACCATCTTTTTTAAACTATGGCTGTGAGATTTATTTCACCCTCGTTGGAGCTAAGTTAATAGCCTCATAAGCCCGAGTTACCCAACAATCACCTAAATTAATCATGTTTGATTATTATTTATTACTGTTCATTGGTTTGGGTTGATTAATTATTGAATTATTGAGGTTTTATCAAGCTTTCTTAAGTTTTAATGATTTTTTAATGATTGAGTTGACTTAAATTTGACTTTTTGATTCACTTAGAATTTTAAGTGCATCTTATATTTTATAAATATTAGATTTATTTAGATCTCAATGCATTTGAATTTGTGTTATTCGAATTTCTCTAGAATTTTTTATGAATCTTTACCAATTCAGTTAATTAATTAGTGAATTAATCAAGGGGGTTAATTTATGAATTTTATAATTTTAGTGGTTGTATATTTAATTTGATGGGGCTTTTAATTTTTATTTGTTTTAGTTTTGAGCAGCCTAATTAATATGTTTTATTAAGATTTAATCTGGATTCATTATGGGTTAATAAAAGTCTTATTTCAGTTATATGTACATACTTTGGCTCCACTAATTGACCAACCAAATGATCCCCAATTGTAGTGGGATTTAAAATACAAGTTCATCAGAACATGTACTTCAAACCCACTGAAATTGGTTTCATTAAAGCCTTCCTAGGTTTCATTATTAATCACTCAAGGTAAATGAAGTTATATATTTAGGGATTATTTCAGGCAATCTAATCACTAGATTAGGTTATTAATCAATACTATGTATTCTTAATTTTGGTGCTAACAAATAAAAGCCTACTTTCTAGCGGGATAATGGGGTTTGAAAAATAAAATGCATGGTTTCTACAAGAACCTAAAGTTTTGGGGATCCCAATCATATGCATGTTAACCTCATTTTTATATGAGGTCAGTAGGACCAATCCGGACCTTAGGATCTTTCTAATCCTTAGGATTCAATCTTGACCCTAGGATCAACCTGATCTTAGATCAATCCAGACTTTCAGTAAATTCAGATTTTAAATCCATTTTGATTTCAAACCCATTCAAGCTTCAAATCAAACTCAGCATTAAGCCAATCCAGATCTATTCAATTTCCAGATCATCCTAGACCTTAGATCCTAGGATTTCTAAACTTTAGGATTCTCCTAGATTTTTAACCTTAGGATCTATCCAGACTCTAGATCAGTCTAGGTCTTAGGATTCTCCTAGACCTCAGATCTATTTAGACCCTAGGATCTTACTAGAATCCAGACTTTAGGATCTATTCTAGATCCTAAGAACCTTCTAATTCCCAGACCTTAGGGTTTCCTAGACTCTAGGAGCTTCCTGGACTTTAGTCCTTAGGATCTACTCTGGACCCTAGGATTTCCCTAGATCAATCTTGGTCTTAGGATTCTTCTAAGATCTTAGATCTATCCATATCTCAAATTTATTTAAACTCCAGACCAAATCAGACTTTAAATCAATCTATTCAAGACTCAAATCAATCAAGAGTTTAACTCAATTCAAACCCCTAACCAATCCTGACCTTTAAACTATTCAGATCTAGCTGTCAAAGCCTCTAACTTGACTTAAATCCTATTTAATCATATACAATCACCCAAATGATTGTAAATGATTTATATAGTTCAAACCCCATCATTCAAACTCAAAATCCAGCTCAAAACCAGAAATCCAAATCAAATTCTAAGGCCAAAGGTCTAAGTCCTAAAAGCCTTTTCCAGTGAATCTTTGAACATTTCAAAACCCTATCAAATAACCTCTGATTCAAGGTATATCAATTCCACACTGATGTAACATGTCTCTAGAGGCAACCCTCCAAATTTGAGCTCATTATGAGGTCTCTAACCCTAGAAACTGAATTGAAATCCAAAGGCTGTAAAACCTTCAAATATTTACAGTCTATGCCACTGGACCTGCTATCCAGTGGATCCTGACCTTGGAGTCTTCTCCAAACCCTCAAATCACTTATAGACTCTTGATTATGACCCATTAAGCAATAAATTGCATTTTGTTGGACTCAATTTGACCCATAGTTGACTAGGGGTCAAAATGATGAAAATACCCTTTTGGGGTTCAAAAGCAAATTTCAAATCAAATGACCTCCAAATTGCTTGAAACCACTTCCAACAAGTTTCAAATGTCAAACCAAACCCATTGAACCAAAATCTAGACCCTGGGTCAATCTAGTTGACCAAGTCAACCAGGTTGACCAAACAGGCCCTTTAGGGCCCAAATAGGTCATTTTGACCAAATGACTTCTCTAGACCTTAAGACTACTACCAGTAGACTCAGAATGTCATTCTGAACTGGTTGGACCTAATCCTTGACCTTGGGTCAACCTGGTTGACCAAGTCAACCCATTTGACCCGTTAAGCCCTTTTAAGGGCCCCATAGGCCTATTTGACCCAAATGACCTATTTAACCTCTCAAAACTTCTCTACCAGACTTCAAATATCATTTGAAGTTGATTAAGTCGAGACCCTAACCCTGGGTCAATCTGGTTGATCGGGTCAACTCAAGTTGACCAATTCAACCCTTAAGCCTCCATACTTCAAATCAAACTCCAAATGTATTCAACGTTTTCTCAAAACTCCTTGAACACATCCTTGAATGATTTAGCTTTGATTGGACCCTTGACCCAATCAATAGTTGACCTAGTCAACTGAGTCTATGGTTGGTCAAACTTGGCCCATATGACTCATTTCAATGCCCTTAATCAACTCAACTCATTTTAAATTTCAAATGAACTTCAAACCATGGCCTAGTCATGCCTTGAATCTTGACCAATCAAATCCAATTAATGTTGACCAAGTCAACTCTATATCACTTGATCAAATGCCATTAAACTTTTATGTTTTCACTCAAATTCCTATCTTTAATTATTAAACCCTCTCAAACCCTTCATTCCAGCTCCTCAAGACACTCTTGTTGCCACATCAGCAGTCCAATTGACTGTTGACTAGTCAACATAATCAAGTAATGAGCAAATGAGCTCTAAATGGTCAAACTCCTCCATTCAACTCCCTTACTTGAGACTAGGTTCATCTAGACATTTGGATATACTCTAGGCATAGTCAGGATGCCACTTCAGCCACCTGGACTCTTGTTGACTGATCAAATAGTCAACAAGAACTCAAATGGGTCCTTCACGATCAAACCTTTTAAACTAAACTTCTTGATTAGATTTAGCCCCTCCAGCTTATCCAAACCTATTTAAATGACCCTAGAACCTTCCTGGACTCCAACCAGACCTAACCCATCCTTTAGCTTGACTTCAGCCAGCTCAGATGGTCCCCTCCACGTGAGGAGGTCTCCTAGTCGTTTTCACCTGGGCAGCACATCCCTCTGTCCCCTAACGGCCTAGACCAGCTGGCCTTCATCCAGGGTATTCAACTGATGCATCCTAGCCGTCCAAGTAAGCTCCCGTGGTTGGAATAGGGCTAAAGGCATGAAACTATTCATTAGAGAATAGCTCCTATTCCAATCCCCATCCAGCCTCTCTGAGTTTTCGTTTCAAGTTCTCAGAGCTTTCTATACACTTACTTGAGCATTTCTTGGTGTTTGGTGGCTGCCGGCGACAAGATCAAAGATAAACCAAAGCTATTTCCATCTAAACCATTTCAAATCTCTGTAAAAGATTCCTCTGGATTCAAAGTCTTCTACAAATCTAAACGTGGTCAATCTACAAGCTCAACAATACCTGAATCATCCAAAACCATCAAACCCATCTCGGTAAAATCTAAACCCTAGGCATTTTCCTAGGTTTCTAATTAAACTATTGAAGATTTTGTTAAAGGCCTTAAGAATGATCCTCCATTATTTCTTCCATCCTAATATATCTCTGCCTGAGATTTAAAGCTATTTGATACACTATCTAAGCTATATAAATTTAAAGCTAAGTTTAAGGTTTACAGTGGCTGGTGGAAGGAGATGAAATCATGGCCGTCCATCCATTTTATTTGATATGGACGGCTGTGATTGTGTTGGATTTTCGGCCTGTTTCGACCTCCTAAAATGAGAGATCAAATAGATCTCTATCCGACTAGATCCAGACCATTCATTTAAAACTGCGGAGTCTTTTATGACCGTCCGATCCTTTTCATGCAGATCAACCGCGGGCTTGATCGTAGCCTTTAGATCAAAGCTGCGGCAGATCCGACGGCTCTTATCCACTGCCGCGCTGGTTAAGTGGATACAGTCAGCTAACCACCGTCGTTTAGGTGGCCAAATCCCATCGCGCCGCGTGGAGAGCCTGGGCCCGGGTCAGCGCCGCCATTTGACCAGTTTTAAAACCCTTAGGATTAATTTGAAAATTGCCTAGAACTTCTAAAAATGATAGAAAATTCATTTCTCCATCATTTTTAGTGTTCTTGGGCTCGTTTTATTCGTATTTCTATCTAATTTATTTTAAAAGTAAAATAAAATTATTTTGAGTAATATTTTATTAATTATTTTAATTATTTAGAAAACCTTATTTTAATTTTAAATCAAAATATACAAACTATTTTAACTTGAAATTTGGCAGAGATGTTTTAGGGTCTAATTGTGATCTTCCATAATTTTCTTGAGTCCTATTGATGCAATCTTATTCATGTTATGAATTTACAAAAACCTAGGTCATGATTTGACCTAGATTTTTAGAAATTCATAATCATTTCATTTAAAGATCCAATTAAAGCATGTTAGGGTTCTATGGAATAAGTGAAAGGGTTTCTTTCATTCAAAATATATTTGAGACATGTACATGATCACTTTGAGAACAATTAGCCTTTGATTATATATGAATTTCTATATATTATTGTCAAGATAAAAGTGATCATGATCTTTAATTGGGAGGAAGATCATTTGGAGATGTCTCTTTCATCTTTCAATGATCCAAATCCAGTTAAGCACATATTTCCCTTATGGTTGAATTATCAAAATTATAAGTTGATTCATAACTTATGAATTTGATAATCTACTATATTTCATTCCATAGAACATTAGGATATCATTTCATTATCATGATTGCTATGCTTTATGTGGTCCTACTTAATGTCCAAGGGTTAGTGGAACACTGATTCAAACCCAATGAACTTAGTGACATTTTTAAGGACAAAAATTAAGGATTTGATTAGATAACTTAGAATAATTCTAATAATTAATATACACCTCATTTTGACTTGAAACTTTGAACACTTAAACTTAGTGACACCCTCAGCTCAAAGGAAAATACCCACTAAATTTTGAAATCATTAAGCCCCTCAATTAATTTAATCAAAATTAACCCTTAATTAAACCCTTTAAACTTCAAAAAATTCTAATAAATCAAGATTAAGTCAAAAAATTACATATAATACCTCCAACTGACCAGAATTAAACCCTTAATTAATGAAAAATTAAAGCCCCTTGACTGGACTTTAAAATCAAGCTTAATTTAATTTTGATTAAAATTAAATATTTAATTATTTAAAAATAATTAAATATTCCAAAAATTTTCCAAACACTTGGAGATCACTCCTTAGGTCATTCCTGACCTTTGGAGTTGATTTCAAGGAGTTTGGAGGTTATTTCGATTCAAATCACAAAAAGGGCTTTAATTAATCAATTTTAAAAATTTAATAATTGTCAAAACTTCAAAAAAATTCATAACTAATTCAAATGAACTCCAAATTGAGCAAACTCAAAGGCATACAACTCATCATAAAGTCTAATATTTATTAAAAATATTAAGTTTCCAGAAATCAATCAATTTTGAAAAAGTCAACTTTTGGTCAAACCTAGTTCAAAGTCAAGTCAAAACTTCAAACCTTCATAATAAAATATAGAAAGATCCAATATCAGTGTACTTACTGTCTAACTGATCGTATTAAGGTCTAGTGTTTTAATAAAATACTAACATTTCAGAAAACACTTCAAATCAAAAAGTCAATTTTTGACCCTTGAATTAAAAGATTAAAATAATCCATAAAATCCCAAAATTCAATAAATCATTAAAAATTCCAGAGAATCTTAAATCAACATTGAAACCAACAACCAATCAAATTCAATTAAAAATTAATCAATCTTCAAACCTTAATCAAACTCAAATCATTTAATCATATCGGGTACCACTGGGTAACCCAAGACTACGAGGCTAAATTAGCCCCAAGGAAGGTGAAATAAACTTCACGGCCTTGTTGTGCAACAAAGGTGATATCCATCAAACAATCAAAATCAAGTTTAATATCAATTTCAAGTCATTAAGATTTAAACTCAAATTAAAACTCCCTTAAGCCTTCAACCAACTAGAACATCAAACAACTTCAATCAAATGCCTACTTAGGACATATCAAAACCACACAGCCTACCTCACATACTTTAGATGGTTTGCTAGGACAACCAACTCTAGTCTTAGGCTAGGTCGGTGTTTACGTTTCTGCTACTTACGTGTGCCAGATTTTCTGTGGTTTTCATTGCATGTTGGTTGCTAGATTTAAGTAATTGATGTTGATGTGATTGTTTATTTATTTACTGCATTCTGTGTTGATTTGATTGTACGTTAGACCTACCCTTAGGTTAGGAACGATTTATACTAATTCAATCTTATGCAGGTGGCCATGCTCATACAGGGCATAAATTAAAGGGGGCAAAAATCATTAATATTAAAATTGTACAGGTGCTCCAAAAATTTGCTTAAGTCCCCCTTTAAATCAAAAAGAGCATGGCTAAGTGTGGCTAGTTTGAGCATTTTTAATATTCAATATATTAACTACTTGGGATGTAAATATAACTATTAATTATTAGGATAACCCTGCAGGTTGTTGAGTCTAGATTTTTTAATTTTTTTTATTGATGTAATTTGAATGTAAATTGAGTTGTAAATTATTTAAAGTACTTTGCGATTGGGATGTTTAAACATCCAATTTGGAATCCAAAGAGGAAGGGACATCCCTTAGAGGAGAGTTCCTATCCATTTGGAGATCCAAATTAGGATGAATTTCAAATATCCAAAGAGAAAAGATAACCCCCTTTCGAGGGAGAGTTTCTTTTCATTTGGATATCCAGACCTGGAGATCCAAGGAGTTCCAAGAAGACAAAGAAGTGAAGAACGAGAAGAATTTCAAATCTCAAAGTCACTTGAGTCTTAGGATTAGAATCCGGGTTGTAGTCAGTGGTACCCGGCCACTTTACTTTACTGCTGACCCTGGGTTATACTATTTAAAGGCACTTGCCTATGGACTTTCATTTTGAATATTTATTTAATTAATTTAATTATTTGATTGATTTGATTAATGTGTTGATTGTGATTAGAATTTGCCTGCTTTTATTAGTTTATTTGGCGATCTTGCATGTCATATTTGATTTAGCCTGGAATCCAATCGGAGGCTCGTGAGGGTACGGTCATAAACTATTTCTACTTAAACAAAATTTAAAAACTTTAAGCTCAGATAGTAACTCTAACGCTTCTAAGAAGTAAGCCAGGACTCGTCGGGGGTTTTTGATGCATTCATATTGACTTTTCTCATCCGTGTTAGGCACCTCCCCGCCTGCGGGTTTTGGCAGACCACCTGACCTATTAGGGTGCAGTTCTGTCCAAGGGGATGTTGTGCAATCTCTAGGATAAAACCTATTTTAAGCCTGATTTTAAAACTGCTATATTTTGATTTAAGCATTTCATCGAGTCAACTAGCATGCATTGCATTAGATACAAATTAAATTTGAGTCTAATTTTTAATTACATTTTATTCAGACATTTCACCCAACATAAGTCAAGGGGCTAATTAGGAATTTGCTCTAGATGTCAGCCCCAACTCTTTAAACCAATCTTAATCAATGTCCCTACCATTCTTTCTTAAAGACCGGATACATAGTTTTAAAGCACTTAGGTAGTTTAGCTGGCTCCCCAATCCAGGCCGGGGTAAGTCCAGGACTGCATTGCATTAGCTAGGATCCGGGTCACTAATTTTGAGTACCCAATTTTAGACTTAGGTTCTGAGGTAGATGTTCAATCCTAAGACCTCAACCTTCCGGGAATCTAATTCCCACTTTCTAATAAAATTGATCATTCAAACTAAATATCTCTTTCAATCAAATTCAAGCCCAACACTTAGGATAGTTTGAGGTGTTTCTGAAGTAATTCAGAATCTCAAAACACCTCCTACCCTTCTTTCTTTGACTCCAGAAATAACTGTTCAAATTTGATCCAATCCCTTTTGAATTTCCAGTCCTTTAACCTCCTTTGATATCAATCTTTGAAAATCTTAAATGAAATTCGTATCGCTATTTTAATTGAGAGTATTCGTAGGAAGATTTTTATTTTCCTATGATGTAATTAACTACGAGGGCTTGCGCTCGTTGGAGATTTAGAAACCCAGACCAGATTTTCAAAAATTAAGTTTTTAAAACCTTCAATTAATTATCTTTGGGAAATTCAAAAGTCAACGATCATTATCGTCATTTTCAAATGATCGATAACGGACGATATCCTCTTTCTTTGGAAAGATATATCGTATGATTATTGTAACTTTGATTATAAAATTAATGATCTCTTTACTAGATTATTGTAGTTAAACATTGGATTAAACACCGTTCTGATTCTTCGGGATCATACATTGTTTTTCCTTGAGTTTGACTATGATAATCAAATAAATTCAAAGATTTGTAATCTGAACCTATTAGGAAATGATATGTTCACCTTTCATGGTGATATATTATTCATAATAAGTATTTGATTATAAAATAAAAATTCTAGAAATTTAACTTTCCCAAAGAAAATTAAAACTTTTTTCAAAACTATATTTTTCAATCACATCAATGCAAGGCTTACACGACCTAAGGGGCTTTAAGTTTTAGAGTTTTACATCACTGGAGCAAGTCAATGGTGTAACCATCCATAGTGCTTCCATTTAGAAGAAATAGAGGCGACTGAATGCTTCACAACTTTGTTGTCTTAGTCATCTCTAGTGTACCTCGCAAATAACACGAAGAGATAAATATGTGTCAGAAATTCATGTATTTTTAATTTCCAAATACACATGTGCACATAAATTCATGGTGATACTCAAGAATCATTATACACACTAACATAAATATCACTTGAAGTTCCCCCTTTCATAAATCATGAATGTACGCAACAAACATAAAAACTTATATAGATATGTGATTTAGTTTGCAAATCTCTATATCAAAATATGTAAAATAAACCATGCAACTCTATACAAACTGCATTTTTTTATGTTGACCTTAGAAGGGAACAATTTAGAAGGAGAAAAAAAAAGATGTTCATGTTATACAAATAACATTACCTGAAGCCACTTTAATTCATTATTTCATCTTCAATAGTGCATATTTTAGATGCAAAGTATAAGAATGTGGTGTATTTGCAATACAACAAGTAGATAATATATCAAATTCATTCTTTATCGATAATACATATATATACATCATCAAGATATAAAATAGATGTATAAATTCAATACAACCATAAACTATGTGTAGTTACCATGGTATAAAGTATATACTCAATGTAATGATTCATGCTTATATTTAATATGTTAATATCGTCATTCAAATGTATATATGAACCCTCCAACAACTCTACATGAATCTTTGGTAACCAAATATACAACACCAATGAAACATAAACAAGTGCAAGTTGTCCAACATAGTCTTTCATTCGTGTATCAAATACATACAAATGAGGTGCATGAAGCTAATCAATTACATTAAGATTTGGAGGGTTAACATTCACACAAAATTCATTTTTTATTTCAATATTCAACATCAACTCAATGCTTTCCTATAGATATGGAGAAGAAAGAATGGGAATTATGTGAAAGTTACAATCTAAATTTTTTTGAATAAATTTAAAACAATAATTGGCAATAGTTACTTTCTAAAAAATAGATAACACAAACCATTATTCCTTAAAAGTTCCTGTGAGAAAAATTTTTATTTTAAATTTTAAAAATGCTTCGATTCCCACACGATTTGCTTTATTTATATTTTAATATTTCTTTCGATTGAATCTGCATAGTTGGACATTATACAACCCCAAAGGGTAGACTAATGTCCTTTTATCGATTTGAAAGAACGAAAACTATAAATCATTCTTCTAATCAGATACACCATAGGGAATATACAAATCATCATGAAGGATTAAAAGTATATTATCCTATCATTCCAATTAGAAAAATGAATCATAGATTCATTTCCATAATCAAATATAGAGGATATTCAATTTGCTGTGAAATTAAATCAAATATCCTTCTATCTTCTGTCCATGAAATTGAATTTAAAATATGGATACGGCAAAGTCTGTGTTCACATATTTTCTTGTACCTTAGAAAGGAAACTAAGATAGGGTTTATTTTATTCTAGGATCTAGACTCCCTATAGGGGCAAGCCCCTATAGTTAATTACATCTCCTAAGAGAATACTCTCAATTAAAATTAAGACTAAATAATTTTAAAATACATATAAGTTTAAAGAAATATTTGGGGTAATTAAATTTTAAAATATAGGCTTTAAATTATATATTCAAACACCGAATTTGAAGATTTAGATTTGATTGGAAGAGAGAATGTGTAAAGAAAGGGTGTATATAATTTAGACTTATCACTTGCCTAGAGTGAGCTGCCATCAAAAAATCCTAATCACAAATATTTGCCGATGAATGCAAGATTTTAGATAGTTCTATCCTAAGAATCAAGGATGGTTAAAAAAATTTAAATCAAATGTAATATAATACGCTTACAAAAAATAAAAAATTTACACGTATGCTTGTGATGCATGAACAATAATATATATAAAAGAGCTGATTTTATTAATATAAAATTTATAGAGTACAACCCGGAGTCTGCAGTAAAGTAATGGTGGCTAGGTCCCACCAACAATAAACTTAAATTCTAATTCTATAAGAACATCTAGAGTCAAATACAACTGCTTATGGTCTTCGAGCTCCAAGTCTTCTATGGAATTTGAAAATGAATAGCCCCTTTGAAAGGGACATTACTTTTTGGAGCCCCACCTGTGTATGTATAAGCAGTTGTCTTTGATTCTTTTACAGCACATGATTTTATACAACTCAATCTATATACAAAATTACATAAAATTTAAATATACAATTTTCTTTATATGTACATCATCACCTAATAACATTCTAGTTTGCAAAAATTTAAAAGCAGGAAATAAAATACATATATGAAAGTGCATTGTGAGAAATTATATGTATAGAAAATTAAAAAAAGTAAAATACACAGCCCTCACTTATTCACTCTACTCACTAGTGCACTAACAGAAAAGAAAATATAGCATTTTATAACTTGTAGAAAGTAAGCAAACACATGTAGGTTCCCTCTAGGCAAGACACCATCAATTAAACCACAACAATCCATCAGCCTAGCCTAGGCTAAAGTTGATTGTCCTAGCAAACTATGTAAGTGTCTGAAAGCGATAGTGTAGCTCTGTTATGTCCTATAAAGATTTAATGTTTAAATTACATGTATTTTTAAGGTTTATCCACTAAAGGCTGAAAGGGATTTTAATTAAAGTTTAAATATGTATATTTGACTTTTAAATTATTCCAATTTTAGAGATTAGAGTTGTTGATTTAGTTTTAAAGAACTTATAGATTGATAACTCCCAAAGTACACGGAGTTATTAATTTATAAGTCCTAAGGCTTCCAAAATAAACACCCATCCTCTATGAAGGATAGGTGGCCATATGGAAACCTCCAAAATTTATTAGAGAAATAGAAAAGGACCTTGCAAATTAAATGCAACATATCCCCCAGACGGAATCAAATATGTTGCATAAGGTCGATGTATTATTAATGGTTGGAAGGTCCCCCAAATTTAATGCGTTAGTGCCCTCCTGAAAGGAATCATGCACAACATATAGGGGATCTTTTGTTATTTAGGTATATTAAAGGTCCTTAAATCAAAATGCCTAAAATCCTCCAAAAAGAATCAAACTTTAGGCATAAAGGACCTTAATTCATTTAATTTAAATTAATTATCAAATTTAATCGATAAAAAAAAATTTAATTAATCAAATTATTAAATTAATTTGTTTTAAATGAATTAGAGCTTAATTTAAAATTTTTTAAATTTTATTATAATAATTGGAATTTTTAATTAATTATTAAATTTTTAATTGATTTTAATTATTTATTAATGATTTATTAATAAAATATTATTATAAATTTTTTTAAAAAATATATTTAAAATTAGATTTTACATTTCGATATTTTATTTTATTTTATTTGAATTTTTTATTACATTTAATTAATTATAAATGGATTTATTTAATTAATGAACTAGAAATCAATTTAAAAAAAAATAAATTTTATTAAAAAAATTTATTTAAATTTGAATTATTATTCTCAGATTTTTATTTAATTTTATTTCAATTTTAATGAATTTTGGAATTTTTATTTATTATATGTAATTAATTATTAATGGAATTGTTTTGATTAATGAGTTATAAATGAATTAGAAATTTCAAATTTTATTTAATGTTTTTTTTAAAAAATGAAAATTAAAAATTTCTAAATTTTATTTGAATTTTTACATATTTTTGAATTTATATTTATTATATTTAATTAATTATAATTGAAATTATTTAATTAAGGAATTAAAAAAAATTAAAATTTGATTGAGAAATTATTTAAAATGATTTTTTAAGTTTCTAATTTTCATTTTATTTTATTTTTAAATTTACTTTACATTTTTAATTTTTATTTTAATTTTATTTAAATTTTAATGAATTTATTTAATTAATGATTAATCAAGGGTATTTTAATTATTATTTAAATTTAAATGAAATTTAATTTTTGATTTGAATGTTTAATGATTTTAAGATTGATTTAGAATTAATTATAGTTAATTTTAAGTTTATAAGGGTTTTTTTTGTTTTGTTGGATTTATTTAAATGTAAACCCTTAATGAAGGGTTAAGTAAAATTAATCATTGTTATAAGGTCGCTCAACGGCTTTTTTGCTCTGGCAATTTGGTGGCGATCTAGGGTTCCATCTTCTTGCTGCTGGTTTTGCCCTCCTAGCGTGGATTTCTTACAGTTTTTTTTTCTTGTTTTATTTCCATTATTTCTTCATGTTCTTTTCTTACGTTGGTTTTGAGGTTTCTTTGTGGTTTTCGGACTTTAGGAGATAACGACTCCAATCTCATCCTTCTCTCTGACTTCCTCTCTTGCTGAGGGTAATCTCGTTCATTTAAGGATGTTTTGGTTGGTTCCTCTTCTTCTTTATCTAAGCTACAGTTTGTTCATAATTCGTTTAAGGGTTGTCCGGCTTTGATGTTTGAAGACTCTGTGGTTGCTTAGTTGGCTGCTCCATTAGCTTTAATGTTGGTGGGCAAGTTTCTCTTGAGACGTCCAAACCTTGATGTTATACAAAATTTTTTTGTTAACCTAAAACTTTCGGGTTCTTTCCATATCAGTTTACTTGGTCAAAGGCATATTGCGATTCAACTTTCTAATGATCTTGATTATAGCCATATATTTGCTAGGAGATCTTACTATATTCAAGCGTATCAAATACATTTGCTTAAATGGACACTGAATTTTGACGCTAGGGAGGAATCCTCTATTGCTCCTGTGTGGATTTCTTTTCTGAATCTGAGACATCACTTCTTTAATTCTTAAATCTTATTTTGATTGGCTTTGATTTTTGGACCAAGCCACTGCTTCTATTTCCCAGCCATCCGTGGCTCGAGTTTTGGTTAAGTTGGATATTTCTAAGAAACATCCAAATGAAATTTGGATTGGGTCGGAGTTGAAGGGTTACTTCTAGAAAGTGGAATTTGAAAACTTGCCCATTTTTGTTCTCATTGCAAAATGCATGGTCAAGGTATAAATGATTGTTTTAGGAAGAATTCTCACCTTCATAAGGAGAAGGATTCGTCCAAACAACCGCAAGGGAATGTTGTGAATTCGGCTTCTCATGAAATTATTATTCTTGATCTTGGAAACTTGGAGGGCAATACCTCTAAATCGATTGAAAATATCGAGGATCCTATGCAATTAGCTTGTATTGATCTTGAACCAATTGTTACTAATGTGGATTGTTCGAATGATAATCAGGGAGTAAATGCGAAATATACCTTTATCATTTGTTCTGGTTGTGAAAATATGGATGAGAAAATTTTGGCTCATACTTCTAACAAAAATATTACTAGTGTCGACTATATTATTACTTGTATTATTAACAAAAATGTGTCTGAGATGAATGTTATGCTTCTATCTAATACGCCTACTAATCTGTTGGTTTTGAATGAGCAGGAGAAAGTGGTGGAAGTTAATGCGGGTAGTGAATAATTTAGTAAAGACATTCTTGGGAATGGTAACATGTTGGAGGTGGGTGAATTGGCTAGGGTGGAGGATAACCTTTCTCTTGGGGAAGGCAATGATGAGCTTGCTTTGAGGAGCAAATGTAATGTGGAGGATGAGTTTATGGAGGATGAATGTCCTCAAAAGGTAAGTCAGGTGGCCCAACAAAATGATAGTAAGCTTCCTTCAACCTCTTTTTATAATAGTGATGCTTTTATTGATACAGAGGATATGGAAATTGCTGCTAAATGTTATGCTAAAGATGATAATAACACACGTTTTATTGAATTTCAGAATAGGAGAGGTAGGAAAAGTAAAAATATCATTTTACAATCTCCTAGAACCACTCGTCGCTTGTATACTAGTCATTAACCTATTTCTTATGTATAGAACTATTATTTGGAATGTTAGGGGTATTGGTTGCCCCTCTTCAAGATTTAGAGTTAAGAATTTATGTCGTATTTATAATGTTTCTATTCTTATTTTGCTTGAACCACTTATTAATGTCTCTAAATTACCTTCTATTGCTAGAATCTTGGGTTTTAAGCATCATGTTTCTAACTCGGCCAATAAAATTTGTGTTTTTTGGAAGGCACCTGTTAGGATAGATGTTATTGGTGACTTTACCCAATTTCTACATTGTAGTATTGAATGTTTAAATTTGAATTGTTATGCTTTCTTTATCTATGCTACTTCTGCTCTTAATACTAGAAAAATTTTATGGGAGCAACTTAATAACTTTAATAGTATTTACAACTTACCTTGGCTTATTAGTGGTGATTTTAATACGATTTTGAATCCTTCTGAGTGTTTGGGGGGTTCTACTCCTTACTATCATTTAATGGAGGATTTTAACAATATGATTATGGATTGTAATTTGATTGACATTTGTTTCTCTGTTAATAAATTCACTTGGAATCGTGATCATTTATGGCAACATCTGGATTGTGTTTTATTTAAGGACAATTGGCTTAATTCTTTTAACGCTATTTCTGTTGAGCATCTTAGTAGAACTCTTTTTGACCATTCTCCTTTGCTCATTACGCTTAAAGCTAGATAGATAAACTCTTTACCTCAGTTTAGATTTCAAAATATGTGGTTCCTTCACGAGTCTTTCCTGGAGGTGGTTTGATCTTGGAAACTTGGAGGGCAATACCTCTAAATCGATTGAAAATATCGAGGATCCTATGCAATTAGCTTGTATTGATCTTGAACCAATTGTTACTAATGTGGATTGTTCGAATCATAATCAGGGAGTAAATGCGAAATATACCTTTATCATTTGTTCTGGTTGTGAAAATATGGATGAGAAAATTTTGGCTCATACTTCTAACCAAAACATTACTAGTGTCGACTATATTATTACTTGTATTATTAACAAAAATGTGTCTGAAATGAATGTTATGCTTCTATCTAATACGCCTACTAATCCGTTGGTTTTGAATGAGCAGGAGAAAGTGGTGGAAGTTAATGCGGGTAGTGAATAATTTAGTAAAGACATTCTTGGGAATGGTAACATGTTGGAGGTGGGTGAATTGGCTAGGGTGGAGGATAACCTTTCTCTTGGGGAAGGCAATGATGAGCTTGCTTTGAGGAGCAAATGTAATGTGGAGGATGAGTTTATGGAGGATGAATGTCCTCAAAAGGTAAGTCAGGTGGCCCAACAAAATGATAGTAAGCTTCCTTCAACCTCTTTTTATAATAGTGATGCTTTTATTGATACAAAGGATATGGAAATTGCTGTTAAATGTTATGCTAAAGATGATAATAACACACGTTTTATTGAATTTCAGAATAGGAGAGGTAGGAAAAGTAAAAATATCATTTTACAATCTCTTAGAACCACTCGTCGCTTGTATACTAGTCATTAACCTGTTTCTTATGTATAGAACTATTATTTGGAATGTTAGGGGTATTGGTTTCCCCTCTTCAAGATTTAGAGTTAAGAATTTATGTCGTATTTATAATGTTTCTATTCTTATTTTGCTTGAACCACTTATTAATGTCTCTAAATTAACTTCTATTGCTAGAATCTTGGGTTTTTAGCAACATGTTTCTAACTCGGCCAATAAAATTTGTGTTTTTTGGAAGGCACCTGTTAGGATAGATGTTATTGGTGACTTTACCCAATTTCTACATTGTCGTATTGAATGTTTAAATTTGAATTGTTATGCTTTCTTTATCTATGCTACTTCTGCTCTTAATACTAGAAAAATTTTATGGGAGCAACTTAATAACTTTAATAGTATTTACAACTTACCTTGGCTTATTAGTGGTGATTTTAATACGATTTTGAATCCTTCTAAGTGTTTGGGGGGTTCTACTCCTTACTATCATTTAATGGAGGATTTTAACAATATGATTATGGATTGTAATTTGATTGACATTGGTTTCTCTGGTAATAAATTCACTTGGAATCGTGATCATTTATGGCAACATATGGATTGTGTTTTATTTAAGGACAATTGGCTTAATTCTTTTAACGCTATTTCTGTTGAGCATCTTAGTAGAACTCTTTTTGTCCATTCTCCTTTGCTTATTATGCTTAAAGCTAGATAGATAAACTCTTTGCCTCAGTTTAGATTTCAAAATATGTGGTTCCTTCACGAGTCTTTCCTGGAGGTGGTTCAGTAAAATTGGCATGCCCCTTTGCACCCTGATAATTCTGTTCATGGCATGAAGAGGTTTTGGTTCAAGTTGAAAACATTAAAACAAATCATTAATTGGTGGAATCACAACATTTTTAAAAATATTTTCACTAATATTCTGATTGCTAAAGACAAAGTTAATTTTATTGAGACTAACTGTCAAGTTTTTCCTCCTGATATAAATTTTAACTTGCTCAAGGTGGCTAAAGTTTGCCTATTTAAATTACAAGCTCAGAAGGAAGCATTTAGGAAGTAAAAAGCTACTACTAAACACCTGGTTGATGGTGATAATAATACCAAATATTTTCATCCTTCAGTTAAGAGAAAAAGAGCCAAAAATTTCATTAATAAGATCATTTGTGATGATGGTTCCACTACTGAAGATGGGGAGGAAATTGCTAATTTAGCTGTTCAGCATTTTTAAAATTATCTTAATAAAGTTTTACTCCTCTTAATATTATGAACACTAATATTATTCCTAATCTTATTTCTCAGTAAGATAATGACTTAATTTTTAAACCCCCCTCTTTGGTGGAATTAAAAGAGATTGTTTGTGACATGAATGGGGATTCTGTGCTGGTCCTGATAGTTTTACTACTAAGTTCTTTCAAAAAGCTTAGAATATTATTAGCTCTGATCTTTTTGCGACTATTTTGGATTTTTTGTTGGGAAATCTATCTTAAAATGTTTTTCTTCCACTTCTATTGTGCTCATCCCCAAGACCAACTCGATTAGTAGTTGGAATAATTTTAGACCTATTAGTCTTTGTACCTTTTTTAGTAAGTTGATTTCAAAAATTTTTATGAGTAGGTTAAACTCTATTTTGCCAAAAAATATATCTCCCTATCAAATGGGTTTTGTTAAGGGCCGGGCTATTGCTGATAATATTCTTTTGGCTCAAGAATTTTGTCATGACCTGGATGTTAGGGTGAGAGGTAACAACATTATTTTGAAGCTTGATATTGCCAAAGCTTATGACAACATTGATTGGAGCTTTCTTTATAAGGTCTTACATTTATTTTGTTTTAATTAGATTTTTATCAATCTTATTAAGAATTGCATTGAATGTTCCTATTTTTCAATTATTGTCAATGGCAAGAGTACTGGTTTTTTTAAATCCTCTCTTGGCGTTAGATAGGGAGACCCTATATCTCTTGCCCTTTTCATTACTGCTGTAGATTATTTATCTAGAGGCATTGATAACCTATTTGAGAATCACCCTAGCCTCTATTTTAGAACCTTGGGTGGATTCTTTATCTATCATTTATGTTTTGCTGATGACTTTATTATTTTTACGAATGGTTCTTTAAATTGGATCAATAAACTTTTAGAGTTTTTTCATTATTTTTAGAATGTTAGTGGGCTTTCTTTAAAAAAAAAAAATAAATGTTGCTTTATTGCCCCAAACAAAATGCCTAATGATCGTATTGTGGCTATCAAAGCCATGTCTGGCTTTGTGCAAGCTCATATACCTATTAGGTATCTTAGGGTCCCTATTTTTAAAGGTTGTAAGAAGACTTTTCTTTTTGATGATTTAATTACTTCGATTCAGAGCAAGCTTTTTTCCTAGGATTCTTATTTTATGAGCTTTGGTGGTAGGCTTACTCTGATTAGAAGTATTCTTTGCTCACTTTCGATTTATACTTTTCAAACTCTTCAACCTACTCAACTATTTGTAATAGGATTGATAAACTTATTAGTAAGTTTTTTTGGAAACAGGCTAACATTAATTCTAAAATCGCCTGGTCCTCTTGGGATAAATGTTATGGGATGTTAAATGATGGTGCTTTGGGTTGTAAGAGCATCTCTGATTTATCTTATGCTTTTTCTTACAAGCTGTTTCGTGCTAATAGGAGCCTTTGGGCTAAGTTTATGGTGGCTAAATATTGTGTGGGTAAACATCCTACTATTTGCTTTTTTAACCAAGGTGATTCTAAAGTTTGGAAGAGACTTTGTAAGGTTAAATGGATGGTTGAACTGCATCTTTCTTGGGGGCTTGGTGGTGGTAATATTTTCTTTTGCCAAGATCATTGGTTAGGTCAGCATTCTATTGATTCTTTCACCAATACCTCTTCTACGGTGGCAGTTAAGGTGAACTTTTTCATTACTGATAACTACCGAAATTCTGATAAACTTGCGAATGTGATTCCTAACTCTATTATTCATCAAATTTTTAATCTTCCCCTGAACAGTGAATCTGAGGATTTACTCTTATGTAATTGGTCCAAAGATGGTACTTTTAAATTAAAGGATGCTTGGAATGCTTTTAGAACCAAGAATGATATCCCTTTTATTTTCTCTATGATTTGGCATAAAAGCATTCCTTCCACTATTGCTATTTTCATTTGGAGAATTTTGTATATGTTCATTCCTACTGAAGATAATTTAATTAAAAGGGGTTTTATTATGCCTTTCAAATGCCAATGTTGTTTCCATGTGGAGAATATGCATCATATTTTCATTTTTGGTCCTTTAACTGTTAAAACTTGGACTTATTTTGATGATATTTTCAAATTAAATTATTTTAATACCAAACTTTCTATTAATACTAATCTTATTTTTTGGTTTGTTAAGTTTAAGGGGCATATTAGAAATGTTTTTCATTCCCTCATTCTTTGGTATTTATGGTTGGAACAGAATAATTCTTATTTTAATGGTGTTGGCATGAACCATCATAGGATTATCAATAATATGAAAGACAAAGTCTTGGGGCTATTTTTTGTTAACCTACTTTCTTATAAGAATTTTAAAAATTATGGCTTTGTGGCTGATGATTTAGGCATTAAGTTGGATGGTGATCTGCATTCTATTGGTTCTAGAATTATTTACTAGATTAAGCCTCCCATCAACACTTATAAACTGAATGTGAAGGGCATTTTTAATCAGCAATTTTTGGGATGTAGTGGGATTCTCAATGATAATGATGGTAACATTGTTATGGCTTTTACTGGTCCCTTACCTTTGCATGATGAGAATTTTGTTGAGCTCTCGACTATTCTCTATTGGATTAAATTATGTATTTCTTTGGGTATTGTTACTTTTCGTATTGAAGATGATTCTGTTATGATTTGTGCAAATATGTTCATTCAAGTGAATTCTGATACAAGTAATTTTTGATGATAACAAAAGCCTATTGGTTGTTTTATTCTTCTCCTAACAAATACTGGAGTTTCTTTTTTATGTGTACTAACATGTTTTTCAGGAAATTCACACTCCAGTTTGCTAAAGACTTTAAGTTCATTTGATTAATGTTTACTATAAGTGAAGTCTATATTTTTCATTTTCTTGAGTCTGAGAGAGTGTGAATGTAAGTTGGATAAGTGTATACACACACACTAGGGGAGTGAAAAAATTAAATTTTAAACTGATAGTACAGTACGATATTGGATCGTATGGGATGATCTGTATTATATGTCCCCTCAACGAACCTATTTTTCTTGAAATGTTTTCTAAGTTCATTTCATACAATATGAAATATAGTTCGTATAGGAGATTTTATGGTACGAAATGCTCTGAATTGGGTTCGTACAAGATCGTACAGGACGAATCGTTCAATTTTTGAACTATTGGTATAATACAAAATAGAGTTCATACAGGAGATTTTGAGGTACGAAATGCTCTGAGTTAGGTTCTCACAGGATCATACGAGATGAATCGTTCAATTTTTGAACTATTCGTACAGTACAAAATAGAGTTTGTACATGAGATTTTGCAGTACGAAGGGCTCTGAATTGGGTTCGTACAGGATCGTACGGGACGAATCATTCAATTATTGAACTATGCATACAGTACAAAATAGATTTCACACACGATATTTTACTGCACGAAGGGCTGTGAATTGGGTTTGTATGAGATCGTACGAGATGAATCATTCAATAAATTGAACTATTCATACAGTATGATGTGCAATCGTACGGGATGATCGGCACGCGTGAAACTTGAAATTTTTAGTTTTTGGACTGTTTTTCTTGTCCTAAGTACTTAAGGGTCTTAAAACTAACTGAAGGATAGTTCCTTCTACGAAAATCTCTGTAAGAGTGAAAGGGAGAGTGATTGGGAGAGTGTTTGGGAGTAAGTTTTGAGAAATCTTTGAAGAGAAAATTATGAGGGGATTCACAAGGTTATCCAATAGTGAGGATCTCATTATTTGTACTTCAAGCATCTTCGTAATCTCCATCGAGGCTCTTGCAATAGGATTATTTGAGAGGATTCCAGTTCTCTGCCATCACTTGAAGAGCAAAAAAGGATGATCGGTTCTCTGCCATCACTTAGAGGGTGAGAGAGGATGATTGGTTCTCTGCCTTTACCAGGAGGGTGAAAAAGGATGACGTTTCTCTACCGCACCGGGTTGGTGGAAGAGAGTTTGTAAAGGCTTCTCCATCTTGCTGTGGGGGCAAAAGGAGAGTCACTTATGCTTAGTGCAATACCTAGAGAAGGAGTCTCTAAGTAGTGGATGTTGGTCTTGTTTGATCAAACCACTATAAATTCTAGTATTTTCTGTTCTTATTGTTTACTTTTCTGTATTGTTACTTTTACACATTTTATTTTTTTGTTGTTGAAGAAAGCATTAAAAAAATCACTTTGTTCATACTATATGAAGTGGAATCATACTGTATGATTTTCTTAAGTTTTTAAATTAAAAATTTTCCAAAATTCCAATAGAAATTTTGAAAAGGATCAATTCACCCCCCTCTTAGTTAGCCTAGGGACGTAATTAATAGGTCTAACAACCTATTCACACTTTCAAGTGGTATCAGAGCCAATTTCAAAAATCACTGTTTAAAATACTTTTTGAAATTCGATCATGGCTAATTTTGGAAACCGAAACACTTTAGAAGGTTACTCGATCACTAGACCACCTTTGTTTGACAATATCCCATTTGATTTTTGGAAAACTCGCATGTCTACATTTCTACAATCTCTTGATTATCATATGTGGATGTTAGTACAGGAAGGTTATACTGAACCCACTAGAATTGTAGATGGAATTAGAGTTCAAACACCTTTTGCTGAATGGACTATAGAAGAACGTGATTAAGCTCAATTGAATGCTAAGTGTTTGAATAGTTTCTTTTGTACTTTAAAATCAGAAGACTACACTCATGTTTCTACTTGTAAATCAGGAAAAGAAATTTGGGATAGACTTTGCATTACATATGAAGGTACAAATGAAGTGAGACAAACTAGGTTGAACATTCTTTTGCAAGATTATGAACTATTTTGCATGAAACCTAATGAATCAATCTCAGACATGTATAGATATTTTACACATATAGCGACTTCATTGCCTACTTTAGGTAGGGAATTAACGAATGCAAAAAAAAGTTAATAAGATACTTCGTTGCTTACCTACTACTTATGATGCAAAGATAGCTGGTATAACTGAATCAAAAGATTTAAATGTCTATTCTATTGACAATCTCTTTGGATCACTAATTACTTATGAGCAATCTGTGACTCAAAGACAGATTGATGCAGGAGATAAGTGGAAGGAGAAGAACTTAGATTTGAAGGTGGATGATTCAGATAGTGATCAGTCACTACCTGAGGATGAAGAGGACATTACCTTAATGACAAGACAATTTAGGAGTTTCCTAAAGAGGAAGCAGAAAAGACGCCAAGAATGAAACAAAGGTAAGTTCCATAGAAATGCAAAGGCTTCTAATGATGTTATTTGCTATGAATGGAGGAAGCCAGGTCATATAAAGACTGATTGCCCCAATCTCAAGGGAAATCCTAGCAAGGAGAAGGCTGAGGAGAAACCAAAGGAAAGAAGGGGTAAAAAGGGACTTCAACGAGCAGTTTGGGCAGACTCAGCTTCATGTTCCTCAGAAACTGTACCAGAAGAGGAAGTCATAAATTTGTGCTTGATGGCTGACAATCTTGATCAATCAGATCAAGAAGAGGTATATGACTTAAGTTATGATGAACTGTTTGAAGTTTCTGAATGCATACATTCAGCATATAGGAAACTGAAAAAATTGCATGCTAAGTTGAATTTGGATCATTTAGAGCTGCAGAAAGAATACGAGATCCTTAGGAAAGATCATGCATTAATTGATAGCAACCACATGACTATATTGGATGAATATGATGATTTAAACAAACAGCATGAACATTTAAAATCATCACATACAGAACTTGAAAATGATTTTAAAACTTATATGGATGAATCAGATACTAAAGGGCATAATTTGAAGATTGATAATTTGATTCTAGAAAGTGCTAATGCTTATCTCAAAGTTTAGTTAAAAGCACTTAAAAGAAAATAGGAAACCACCCAAACTTGAAGATTTTCACAAAATTTACCACAAGTCAATTGGTTTGAAATCAAAGAGAAAATCTTATAGGATAAATAAATTGGTGAATCCTTTTCCAGGAGTGAAGTGTTTTTCTTGCGTTATGATTGGACATATATCCCACACTTATACTATTCATCATAGAACACATTTAATGTGGAGACCTAGGATGCATAATACACAGCATATCACACACGCATCTATTTTAAAATTATTTGGAGGTGAACCAAAACTTGTTTGGGTTCCCAAGTCTAATGCTTGATATTTTTGCAGAAACGCTCTCACACAAGACCTCGTGAGAGTACTTAGTACCTGGACAGTGGCTGCTCAAAGCATATGACTGGAGATATAAATCAATTTATAACACTGGAAGCTAGGAATGGAGGTAAGGTTACACTTGGAGATAATACCACCAAGAGAGTGGTAGGTACAGGTATAATTGGAAATTCTAAAAATTTTGTTATTGAAAATGTACTGTTGGTTAAAGGCTTAAAAAACAATCTATTGACTTTAAGTCAATTGTGTGACAAGGGTTATTATATAAAATTTTTGCCTACTAGTTGTATTATTTGTCAAAATGGAATTGTTGTGTTAAAGGGAGATAGAGTTAATAATGTTTACAAGCTAGATTTAAATTCTATACATCCTTCTACTACTCTTTGTTTTAAAACTGTATCTGATGAATCATGGTTATAGCATAGAAGGCTCTATCATGCTAGTATGAGAAATCTTAGGAAAATCACCCAAAAGGAGCTAGTTAGAGGAGTACCCAAATTAGACTTTACTAAAGACCATTTGTGTGATGCATGTCAATTAGGAAAACAAGTCAGATCCTCCTTCAATTCAATCAAGATAATTAGGAATTGCAAGCCCTTAGAAATTTATCATATGGATCTTTTTGGACCTGTTAGTACTTTAAGTTTAGGAGGAAAAAAATTTGGGTATGTAATTATGGATGATTATTCTAGGTTCACTTGGATTAGATTTTTGAATCATAAGAGTGAATCATTTGAAGAGTTTAGAGATTTTGCCACTTAGATTTAGAGAAAACTAGATTTTGAAATAGTAACTATCCAAAGTGATCATGGGGGAGAATTTGAAAATGAATTATTTGATGATTTTTGTAAATCTCATGGGATTGAACACAACCTCTCAGCTTCTAGGACACCTCAACAGAATGGAGTTGTAGAAAGAAAGAAGAGGATATTAATTGAAACTGCTAGAGCCATGTTGGCAGAGTATTAACTTCTAAAATATTTCTAGGTTGAAGTAGTTAGCACAGCGTGCTATGTACTGAATAGGGTGTACATAAGGTCTAGGTTAAATAAGACACCCTATGAACTTCTTAAAGGTAGAAGTCCCAACCTCTCACATCTATATATTTTTGGATGTAAAGTGTTCATTCATAATAATGACAAAACTCTCTTAGGAAAATTTGATCTAAAATTTGATGAAGGAATCTTTCTAGTTTATTAAAGTGTTGGAAAATCCTATAGAGTTTTTAATAAAAGAACATTGGTAGTTGAGGAGACCCCTCATGCTATTTTTGATGAATCTTATAATAGTGAAGGGTCTAAGTTAGATGAAGATGGGGTTGAGGTAGTAACCCAAAAACCTAAAAATTAAAAAAGTTAAAAAAAGGGTTGAAAAGGAAGAAGAAAACCAATTGCCTAAAGAATGGAAATTTGTTAGAAGTCATCCTAAAGAATTAATTTTAGGAGAACTAAGTGATGGAGTTAGGACTAGGCATGGTTTGAGGAAAGAAGTAAATCATTCAGCTTTTATTTTAATGTTGAACTGACTAATATAGATAACGCACTTATGGATGAATTTTGGATTTTGGCTATGCAAGAAGAATTAAATCAATTTAAAAGAAATTATGTTTGGGAGATAATTGAACGGCCAAAAGATCAAAGTATAGTTGGGACTAAGTGGGTATTCAAAAATAAAATGAATGATTCAGGAGTTGATATAAGAAATAGGGCTAGATTGGTAGCTAAGGAGTATAATCAAATAGAAGGGATTGATTTTAAGGAGATATTTGCCCCTGTAGTAAGACTTGAAGCAATTAGGGTGTTATTAGCCTTTGTCTGTTTTAAAGATTTTAAATTATACCAAATGGATGTTAAAAGTGCCTTTTTGAATGGGGTGATAGAAGAGGATGTTTATGTTGAGCAACCTCCAGGTTTTGAAAATTCTAAATTCCCAAATCTTGTTTTTAAATTGAAAAAGGCATTGTATGGACTAAAACAGGCACCTAGAGCATGGTTTGAGAGGTTAAGTACTTTCCTATTAAAAGGATTATTTGTTAAAGGAAGTGTGGACACCACTCTATTTTTGAAAAGAATTGGAAATGATATACTCGTTGTATAAATATATATGGATGACATCATTTTTGGATCAACTGATAAAAATTTATGTGATGAATTTTCAAAAATAATGAGTAGTGAATTTGAGATGAGTTTGATGGGTGACTTGAGTTATTTTCTTAGTTTTAGCATAAAGCAAAATGAGGAAGGAACTTTTCTTTATCAATCGAAATATGTTAATGACATCCTCAAAAAATATGAAATGGATAATACTAAACCTGTAACTACACCCATTAGTTCCTCAGTATTATTAGATAAGGATCCTAAGGGAAAATCTGTTGATCAAAAGAAGTTTAGAGGAATAATTGGATCATTTCTTTATTTGACAGCTAGCCAACCAGACATTATGTTTAGTGTTTGTTTATGTGCTTGATTTTAATCTGATCCAAAGGAATCACATTTGATAGCAGTGAAATAAATATTAAGATATCTTTTGGGAACTCAAAATTTAGGGATTTGGTATCCTAAGAGTAGTTCTTCATTTGAATTAATTGGATACTCAGATTCTGATTTTATAGGCTGTAGGGTTGATAGGAAGAGTACTTCTGGGACTTGTCAATTCATTGGAAATTCTTTAGTATCTTGGTCTAGTAGGAAACAAAATTCAGTAGCACTTTCTACAGCTGAAGCAGAATATATTGTCTTAGGTAGTTATGTTGCACATGTGCTTTGGTTGAAATAAAAAATGGTTGATTTAGGATTTTTTATTGGTATAATTCCAATCTTTTGTGATAATACAAGTGCTATTTGCATTTCAAAGAATCCTATTCAATATTCAAGAACAAAGCATATTGATATAAGGCATCATTTCATATGAGATCATATAGCGAAAGTGGAAATTAAACTACATTATGTCGCTACTAAAGATCAACTTACAGATATTTTCACAAAACCCTTAGCTTTTGACACTTTTAGCATGTTAAGGACAAGGCTAGGTGTGATTGATCTTAATGCTTGATTGAAAATTCTGTAAATTTTATTTTGTATATGTTTGTTAGTTTGTTTTTAGTCTATTATATTTTTGTGGTTATCTTGTGTTTCTTATTTTAAAAATAAAAAAAAATTTGTCTTGTGTTGGTTTTTATTTGAGTTTTGAAAACCTGTAGAGTTGAAGTGACAAAACTTTATTTTTTTTTGTTTGTTCGTACTGTACGATTATATCCTTGTACTGTATAATTATAGAAGTTTCGTCCGTACGAATGGGAGGGGTTCACGGTTAGTGTCAGTTATTAGTGTTGATCATCCCAAACGAACACATTTTCGTCTGTACAATCCATGTGTCAATTTGGATAAGGACGAACCTAACCGTCGCCTGAACAATCCTTTAATTTCCTGATCGTCCTGGACGAATACGTCATTGTCTATACGATCAGGAAGTCAAAAAGCCTGTATGAAAGGATACCTCGGGACGAGCAGTTTATGAAAAACCGTTTCATTTTTTATCGCTTTCGTTCGTCCCAGACAAAATTTGATTCATCCCAGATGAAATTCATTTCGTCTTGTACGAAATTGTTTCGTACAGTATGAAGTATTGCTTTTCTATAAAATGGAGGGTCATTTTCTTTCATTTTACTTTCATTTTCAAACCTTTCAAAGCATATAATAGAGATGTCAGGTAGTGGAAAGAGAGTAATAGTGGCTAGGGGATCATCATCCCGGAGGTATTGGGATGACAAATTTTTGAGTGCTCAAAGAGAGGAGGCATACCTTAGGTATGCCGCATCTAAAATTACCCCTTCCCGCATTTTATTGCAAGAGAATCTTCACATTGCAGTAATGCCACTTTTTGATTCTACCCAGTTTTCTTTTCTTCTTACTCTTATTTATGCATACAATAAAGATTTCTTCCATGTGCTTTTGGCCAATATGACTTTTAATCAGACCCATAATTTCATCTCTTCCTATGTCCTAAAGCAAAGAGTTGAAATTACCAAGGAGGACCTTGGAGAATATTTTCATTTAAGAACTCAAGGGGTACGGGCACAAAATCTATCTTCTTGATCGAACTATGATTGGTCTGAAGTAAATCAAGTCATTAGAGGTGTAAGCCAACCTACTCACATTCCTCGAGTTGACTCCTTAAATACAAATGCTCGAATAATCCTTCATGTTCTTAGGACATCCATCATTCCCAAGGCCTGAGATAGAATAAACATGACTCCTCTTCATTTTTCTATCACTTTCCTGATTATGTCTGGCCAACCCATTGATGAGGCTCAATTAATCATGGACTATATTTTTTACTCACTGATATTAGCCAACCTAGTATCAAATGAAAAAGAACATTGCCCTAGGACATATTATCTATTTCATTCTTGAGAAGAAGTACAATTTGGTCCATCCTGACAGACCTTCTGAACTCCCACTCTATTTTACTGATGCTTCTTTTCAGGCACTGTTTGGGAAAGATGGAAATATTGATAGTTCTGAGGACGAACCTGCTCCTGCACCTACACCTAGACCAAATCAAGACTTCTTTCAGGATATGGTCCAGCGGTTTGATAGGCTTGATCAAAGATTTGATCATATGGAGGCACACCTGAAGTAGCAGGATGATCAGTATAAAAAGGATAGGGGGTGGATTAGAGGACAGTTTGATTCTATGAACACCAATATTGTGACACTCAATAGCTATTTTGCCATATTTGGTGTTCCTCCACCTCCTCCAGATGAAGGTCCTTCAGGCTTTTAGATTTGTTCTTCTTGTGACTTGGCTTGATTGTTATTTTAATGTTCTATGAGCTGTTATTGGTTGTGCTTGTTGTTCTTGTTAGTCATCTTTGATTGTTGTATGGATTTTAGCAAGCTTATTCTTATGAGATGTGATTGAATGTAAAGCTTGCTATGTTATATGTTTTAATCTTGAAGTAATGAAGATGTTCAATGTTTTGTGCATATTATTCTATGATAGTGATTTTGACTGGAAATTAACTAATATCTAACACTCATCTGAAGTTGATTAATTTCTAACATGTTAATTGAGATTATATTACAATAGAAAATTTTGTGCATAATTTTAATTTCTCAAAATATTTAGATTTTATTATGATTTGGTGTAGATTAGAAGATCTTACTTTATCTTATTTTAGACTTATGTTACTTAGCCTAAATTGTTGTATATTTGATGTCTTAATATTACTCTTAAAGTCTATATCAAAGTGTAAGTCTATATCAAAGTGTTCATTATTGTAATTGTGACCAAGGGATAGTGTTGTTGGAAAGAATTTTATGAAATGAAAATCAAAAGAGCAAAGCTTGAAAAGATGCACAAAGTGTGCCATACAATAAAAGATGCGCAATGTCACCAAAATTAAAAAGAGGCACAAAATAAGCCCAAACATTGACTAACTGTGCAAAATGTGCCACTTCATTTGAAAAGATGCGCAATGTCGCCAATTGTTCTTTCCTTTAACATTTTCTCCAAGTTCACTAAACAATCATAGTCACTTTTGATTTAGAGATTTGATAATTTTATTTCATCATTTGTGTAATAGTTGTGGTTATTTAATCTGTCTATTACATTACTACCATAGATCAACTCTTCTTCTCCTTATTATAGTCGACAATCTAAACCATTTTGAGACTTTACTTTTTGCATTTGATTTTAATATTGTAGTTAATCTTCTTTTAACATTATTTAAATCCTTAACTCTTTTGAGTGTCTTCCCTTTTTATTGTTGTTGAAAGGGGGAGTTTTATATTATTTGACTTGCTTGTTGTATGTTTTGTATTGTTGCATGTAAGTCTAGTTGCATGATGTTATGTTGTCATGTTATGTGTGGTTTATTTATTTATTTATTTTGCATGTGTATGTACATGTATTTGTATTCATGTTTTTCATGTTATGTGTATGTGTTTTTACTTGTATGTACGTGTCTTGTTTGTTCTTGTCCTCCTTTACCCTTTGCTTATTCTGTGTTAGATCATCTAACCTCCGTTTATCCCTTATTTAGGATAGGTCATTTCTTTGGGGGGAGCTTAGAAGATCATTTATCTAGGGGGAGCGTACATTTAATGGAAGCTTAGGAGAAACGTGAATTTAATTGTTAAATCAAATAATAAATGTTTTGCCATCATCAAAAAGGGGGAGATTGTTATGATTTGTGCAAATCTATTCATTCAAATGAATTCTGATACAAGTTGTTTTTGATGATAATAAAAGCCTATTATTTATTTTATTCTTCTCCTAACAAATACTAGAGTTTCCTTTTTTGTGTGTACTAACATATTTTTCAAAAAATTCACACTCCAGTTTATTAAAGACTTCAAGTTCATTTGAGTAATGTTTACTATAAGTGAAGTCTGTATTTTTTATTTTCTTGAGTCTGAGAGAGTGTGATTGTAAGTTGGATAACTATGCACACACAGACTAGGGGAGTGAAAAACTTAATTTTTAAACTGATCGTACAGTACGATATTGGATCGTACAGGATGATCTGTATTATATGTCCCCTCAACAAACCTATTTGTCTTGAAATTTTTTCTAAGTTCTTTTCGTATAGTATGAAATATAGTTCGTATAGGAGATTTTAAGGTATGAAATGCTCTGAATTTGGTTCGTACAGGATCGTACGGGATGAATCATTCAATTTTTGAACTATTTATATAATACGAAATAGAGTTTGTACAGAAGATTTTGACGTACGAAATGCTCTGAGTTAGGTTCGTACGGGATGATTAGTTCAATTTTTTAACTTTTCATATAGTACAAAATAGAGTTCATACATGAGATTTTACGGTATGAAGGGCTCTGAACTGGGTTCATACAGGATGAATCGTTCAATTATTGAACTATTCGTTTAGTATGAAATAGATTTCGGACACGATATTTTGTAATATGAATGGCTCTGAATTGGGTTTGTATGAGATCATACGAAACGAATCGTTCAGTGAGTTGAACTATTCATTCAGTATGATGTGCGATCGTACGGGATGATCAGCACGCGTGAAACTTGAAATTTTTAGTTTTTGGATGATTTTCTTGTCCTAAGTACTTAAGGGTCTTAAAACTGACTGAAGGATAGTTCCTTTTGTGAAAATCTCTTTGAGAGTGAAAGGGAGAGTGTTTGGGAGTAAGTTTTGAGAGATCTTTGAAGAGAAAATTATGAGGGGATTCACAAGGTTATCCAATAGTGAGGATCTCATTATTTGTAATTCAAGCATCTTCCTAATCTCCTTGGAGGCTCTTGCAAGAGGATTATTTGAGAGTTTTCTTGTTCTCTGTCATCACTTAGAGAGTGAAAAAGTATGATCGGTTCTCTGTCGTCACCTGGAGGGTGAAAAAGGATGATTGGTTCTCTGCCTTCACCAGGAGGGTGAAAAAGGATGACGGTTCTCTGCCGCACCGGGTTAGTGGAAGAGAGTTTGTAAAGGCTTCTCCGCCTTGCTATGGGGGCAAAAGGAGAGTCACTTGAGTTTAGTGTAATACCTAGAGAAGGAATCTCTAGGGAGTAGATGTAGGTCGTGTTTGATCGAACCACTATAAATTCTAGTATTTTTTGTTCTTACTGTTTACTTTTTCGCATTGTTACTTTTACACATTTTATTTTTCTGTGGTTGAATTTCTATGGTTGAAGAAAGAATTAAAAAAATCACTCTGTTCATACTGTACGAAGTGGAATCAAACTATATGATTTTCTTAAGTTTTTAAATTAAAATTTTTTCAAAATTCTAAGAGAACTTTTTAAAAGGACCAATTCACCCCCCCTCTTGGTTATCCTAGGGACGTAAGTAATAGGTCTAACAACCTATTCGCACTTTAGATTCTACTTATATTATTCAATGCTTAAATTTTTTGGATGATTCAGTTTGCAATGCTAATCTTTTTTATTTGTTGAGGGATATTAATCTGTTAATGATATTTATTAATGCCTCGTTCTCTCATGTGTATAAGGAGGGGAATTCATGTGCGGCTTACCTCGCTAATTGGGTTCATAATTTGAATCATGTCATTGATTTTGCTGCTAATAACTTACCTGCTCATTTAAAAGGGCTTATTAGTTTGGATAAAATGGGTACCCCTTATGTTAGAATTTAATGTGTTTGGGTCATTGGTTCTAGTTTTTCTCTTTGTGGTTTCCTCAGTTTTGGATTCTTGGCATTTTTTACTGGATTGGTCTTGCTAGAGCCGTGTGTTTCCTGGGCCTTGGTTTGGTTGTAATAACCTCCAGGTGGGTAGTTGTCTGGGCATTTGTTCCATTCACTAGGTTTTCCTGGCTGCCTGGGGTTTTGGCATTGCTTCTTTGTGCTGTTTGGTTTTTCTGTTGGGTCATCTTAGCCTAGTGGTTTATCTATTCTGGAGTTCTACCTGGTGGTTAATCTATTTCGGAGCTCTACCTGGTGGTTTATGTGGTTGGATATTAGTTTCTACTGTACCTGCCTAAGGGCTAAGTTTTATATGTTCATTAGTATTGGTTTCCTTTTTCGTTTTTGTATATTTTTGTTGGGTGTTGTTGTGCATATGGCTAGCTGCCTGTTCCTTTTCTTCAATGCATTAGTTGGCCCTATTGCTGGTCTTCTATTGGTTGATGGCTTGTTATTGTGTCTTGGGGTGTCTAGCTTCTTTCTGTGCCAGCTGTTGTGAAAGTTTGTTAGGGTTATTAAGCCCATATGAACTAGTCCCAAGGCTAACCAAGTGGGGGGGGGGGGGGGTGAATTGGTAATTTAAAATTCTTGCACAAATAGAAAAATATTTTTATCTTTTTGAATATTTAAAACATGAACAATGTAAGCATAAGTATATAACTAAAATCGAATTTTCAACCATGCATTAGATCACAGAAATATGCAGAAATTAAAATGTAAAAAAATAAATGAAAAGAGCATACCAGATTTATAGTGGTTCAGTCAACTTGACCTACGTCCACTCCCCCGAGCCTCCCCTCTAGGTATTGCACTAAACACTATAGTGACTCTCCTTTTTCTCACACAGCAAGATGGAGAAGCCCTTAAAAAATCTTTCCACCGACACCAGTGAGGCAAAGAATCTTGACTCCTTTTACTTCCTCCTGAAGCAGACAGAGAACCTCAACTTCTTTTGCTTCTTTCTAAAGTAGGCAGAGAACCCCAAACTCCTTTCACTTCCTCTTGAAGTAGGTAGAGAACCTTGATCTGATGCTGATGAACATCTCCCAAGAGCCACCACGGAACTAAAGACAAAGAAGGAAGATGACAATCGAATCCTTGCTTGGAGCAACCTTCATGAATCCCCTCATAAACTCCCCCTCATAAGATCCTCTCTCTCTCCCAAACTCTCCTTCTCCTCTAAGCTCTCTTGGAATGGAAAAACTAGTAAATGATTGCTGAAGAGATGGTTAAAGAGCTTAAATAGAAGGCCTAAAAAAGTGCCCTAAATTTCAACTTGCCGTCTAAATCATCCAGGATGATCTGTCGATCATCAAGTATAATTAATACAAAATCAACCATTTTGCAAGGACGATTGCCATGGTCTGGACGATCAAAAGACATACTTTCTACATATCGTTCAGGATAATTTTTTGATCGTTCGGGATGATTAGTTCAATTTGAGTGAAAAATGATAAATCATCTAGACAAATATTCAAGACGTCTAGGATGATATCTTGGACGATCAGAAGAAAATAAGGGTTTCCATCCTGGATGATTGTGAAATCATCTAGGCTGATCAATTCATTCTGCATGGCAATCAACAAATCATCTCGCACAAAGTTTGGGGTGTCTAGGACGATATCCTAAATGATAAGAAGAAAATCATAGTTTTTGTCCGGGACGATTGAAGATCATCCCATGAAATATAAAGGATCATCCGAGATGATCTGGATGATCATCCTATACGATGTGATTAATTTATTGAACCATAATTATTCTCTTAATCAGGGGATAATTTAGCCAAGATTGTAATACATCGTCTAGAATGATCAGGATCATCCTGTATGATTAGTTCAAAATATGCAAAATAAAATATTGCCTAAAATGTGATTGGCCACTGATTTCTCAATTTAAATATATCATCAAGGATGATGGGAGGATTATCCAGGATGATCTACCTAATCAATTTTCTTAACCCAGATGCCTTAATTAGGGTTTTATTTTAACTGATCGTTTAGGACAATTTTGGATCATCCTGTACGATATGATCAAAAAATAGAAAACACTTTAACTTACCCAATTTCTTCCCCATAGTGTATGTGTGCAAGGTTACTTAGCATCAGGATCCACTTTATTATATTTGACTCAAGAAAAGAAAAAACTATTGGAATTTAAAATTACAGACTGACTTAGTCTAATCTGAGCTGGCTTGAATTGCAATTGATCTTGTGGACCTGAAAAGTTAGTAGGTAGGGCAATAAAACAAATGTGTTGTAATGAAAGGAATGTTTTTTATCATCAAAATTATAATGCTTCAATCTAGATTTGCAACAATCTCTCTCATTTTGATGATGGCAAACATAAAGCATGTAAAAAAAAATAAAACACAAAGCAAGGGAAAATAATATAAGCAAAGCAAAGCAAAATTTACTAAACTAGGAAAAAACTATAACACTAACAACACTACTCCCCCTTTTGACATCACAGAAAGGAGGAAACAAAAAAGCAATGAATAAACATAACACAAAATAGAAACCAATACAAACTTAGAAATAAATACATAACAAGTTAGAAATATAAACTTTGATCATTTGGAGGTGGTGGTGGCGGAAAAGAAAGATTGGAAAGATTGAATGATGGAGAGGAATGATCAGATGATTCCAAAAATACAAAAAAAAAACTCAAATCAAAATACCAGGAAAAACAAAATAAAGAAAATAAACGAATGAAATGAAAATAAAGACAAAGTTTATTTTTTTTTTGAATCGATCAGTTCTAGTAAATCAGAATTTTTTCTTAATTTTTAATTCAAAAGCCAGTAAGAAGAGATTGACGATGCTAAAATCTAGAAAAGTTGGAAATTTAATTTTTATAAACCCTACCTCGGACACCTTACAGGTTCAAATTCCTTCCAAACAAAAATCTAATTCAAAAAAAGAAATTAAATAAGAAAAGAAATATTTTGAAACTTTATTCCAAAAAAATATATGATAAAATAGTATTGCAACGTAAAGAATTAGAAATTATAATTTTTAATCTCAAGTGTTTGAAAATATTAAGTGGCACATGAATTCTTCTAAGAGTTTTTAAAAATTTTAAAGCGGAGGAAGCATATTTCTTTGTGGGCTAATTTTATGCCTCTTTTTTAATTATTTAGTGCACTGTAGGCATCTTTTGATTTTTAATACACTTTGTATATCTTTTCAATTTTTTGGCGAACATTATGCATCTTTTTAGTGTTGGGCTCATTTTGTGCCTCTTTTTCAGTTGATCTGCGCACTTTGCACATCTTTTACGAGCTTCCTTTCTTTCAAAACTTCTAAAAGACTCTCAGTTGTGAGATTATCTTCTAGATATAAGAGAAAAAAACTTATTCTCATAGATAAGGAAAAGTAATCCACAAAACAGAATCATTCTCATATAATAAATGCAATCACCTGATTAAGAAAACATGAAAGTGATTCAATGATTTGGAACACTATTCATATGAGATAGATCACTATAGAAAGATAAAATAAATCTTTATCTCAAAGTCTATCTTTTTAATTTTGAAAAAGATTTTTATTCAAAAAGAAAAATACACCATCAAAGGAGTTAGACGAAGAGAAACAATCATCAATATTTCTACCCTTATCTATTTTAGAGAAGTCAATCACTGCTTATAAGCTTCTAAACAAAAAAAATAAGGCAAAAATCTCATTTAAAAATCAAGTTCATCAACAGTAGTGAGTAGTGATCAAATTCTAAAGAAAAATAAATAGGAAATCAAGAACAAAAGGAAAGAACATAAAAAAATAACCAAAACAAATAAATAACAATAGAAAAATGAGAGAAATTAGCAGGAAATTAAAAAACACATAAAAAAGCAGACAAACAAATCAAACAAAAATTAAGTGCTGAAATATAAATAGAGAGTATAAATTTCAAGCATGAATATCTATCACACCTAATCTGGTTCTTAAGATGCTAAAGGTTTCAAAGGCCAGTGGTTTTGTGAAGATATCTGTTAGTTGATTTTCATTGGTTACATGTTGAAGCTCTATATCTCCTTTGGTAACATGATCCCTAATGAAGTGGTGCTTGATGTTGATGTGTTTAGTCCTGGAGTGTTAGATTGGGTTCTTTGAAATGCAGATGGCACTAGTGTTATCACATAGGATATAAATTATGTCTATAGGAAGTCCTAAATCTAGAATTTGTTACTTTAACCAAAGGACCTGGGCCACACCACTTCCTAAGGTAATGTATTCAGCTTCAGCAGTGGACAGTGCAATTGAGATTTATTTTTTACTGGACCAAGAGACTAAGGATTGTCCTATGAATTGACATATTCTAGAGGTCCTCTTTCTATCCACCCTACATCCTGCAAAGTTCAAATAAGAGTATTCATTAATTTTAAAGGAGGTACTATGCCTAAGATACCAAATTCTTAAGTTTTGGGTCCCTAAGAGATATCTAAGAATTCCCTTAACAGCAGTCAGGTATGACTCTTTTGGATCTACCAAAAATCTAGCATAGAGACAAATACTAAATATAATATCAAGTCTGCTAGTAGTCAGGTGAAGAAGCGATATAATTATTCCTATATACTTCTTCTAATCAACAGATTTTCCATTTGAATCCTTATCTTAATGGACACTAGAGCTCATGGAAGTGTGAATTGGCTTGGCTTTATCCATTCCATATATCTTTAGGATGACCTTTATGTATTTTGATTCATTAAGAAAAGTTGCATCATCTATTTGCCTTATGCTAAATCCAAGAAAGTAGGATAATTCTCTCATCATACTCATCTCAAATTCCTTACTCATTATTTTAGAAAAATTATCACATAAACTTTTATCAGAAGAGCCTAAAAGTATATTATCAACATAGATCTGGACAATGAGTAATTCATCTCTTACTCTCCTCAGAAAAAGGGGGGTGTCTACGCTCCCCTTAACAAACTCACTTTTTAGTAGGAATGTGCTAAGCTTCTCATACCATGCTCTGGGTGCCTATTTTAATCCATACAAGGCCTTTTTTAATTTAAAAATATGATTTGGAAATTGGGAATTCTCAAAGCCAGGGGGTTGCTCTACAAACACATCTTCTTTTATTATCTCATTTAAAAAGGCACTCTTGACAATCATGAAAGTTTGATAGGGATGTTAAGCCCTGATGAACTAGTCCCGAGGCTAACCAAGAGGGGGGGGGGGGGGGTGAATTGGTTATTTAAAAATTCAAGAGCAACAACAAAAATCTTTTCTATGTTATGCAGCAAAAATAAGTAAATACTCAAATGAAAAGATTAAACACAAATTTCACCCAAGCAGATAATCACAGAAAAACTAAAGTGTAGAAAGTAACCAGAAAGAACACACCAGAATTTTATAGTGGTTCGGTCAACTTGACCTACAACCACTCCCCGGAGCCTCCCCTCCGGGTATTGCACTAACTCAAAGTGTCTCTCCTTTTGCTCCCACAGCAAGGCGGAGAAGCCTGTACAAAAACCTCCTTTCCACCGATACGGTGAGGCAGAGAACCCAACCTCCTTTTTCTTCCTCCTGAAGTAGGCAGAGAACCTCGGACTCCTTTTGCTTCCTCCTGAAGCGGGCAGAGAACCCCTGATCTTCTTGCGAATGATCCTCTCACATAGAACACCAACACGACGAAAGACGACGAGCAGAGAAGATGACTCTGATCCTTGCTTGGAGCAACCTTCGTGAACCCCTCACGAACTCCCTCTCACAAGATCCTCTCGCTCTCTCCCAAATCTCTCTCTAGGATTTCTCTGGAAAGGAAAGTGGCAAAAGATTTTTCTAGTTGAAAGAAAAAGATCTTTTAAAGGAGGGCTCTAAAATTACCCTAAATCTCAACTAGTCGGCCTAGATCCTCCAGGACGATCGATAGATCGTCCTGTACGATCAGTTCAAAATCAGCTGCTTCAGCCTGGACGATCTGGCTCATCTGGACGATCAGTAGAAGAAGTTGTTCATATCGTCCCGTACGATTCTGCGATCGTCCGGGATGATTAGTGTAAATTGAGGAATTTCATCCAGAAGACCGCTAGGGTCGTCCAGAGAAACTTGTGCTGGACGACCCAAAAATGACTTGATCGTCCAGGACGATCAGGATATTGTCCTGTATGATAAGTTCAAAATGTGCCCAAATCATCCTGAGCACCGCTCTTAACGTCAAGCTGAGACACACTAGACGATCATGTTCGTCTAGGACGATATGATCGTATCAATCAAGTATTAATTGCTTTTCTTAATTACCAGACTAATTTTGGCATGATTGTACTGGATCGTCCAGGACGATACACGTATCGTCCAGGACGATCAGACCAAATATCTTAAAATAAAAACTTGCCTAACTTGTTCTGGCGGCTGAGAATTTTTGATTTGAGCATATCGTCCCGTATGATGCAATAATCATCCAGGACAATCTGCTTAATCAGACACACTTAACTTGGTCGCCCTAATTAGGGTTTTTATTTTTACTTGATCGTCCAGGATGATGAGATTATCGTCCAGGACGATCTGAACAAAAACTTGAACAAAAACCCTAATTCACTCAAGCTCTCCCTCTGAGTGTGTGTGTGCAAGGTTACTTAGCTAGGGTATCAGTTACATTACAATTGACTCAAGAAAAGGAAAATAGTACACTTAGACACACTTGTACCCGATCTTGAGTTGGCTTGAGTTGCTCGTGATCTTTTGTGCCTGAAACGGGTTAACTAAGCGAAACATAATAGAAACATGTTTGTCATCATCAAAACCAGATTTACAACAATCTCTCCCTTTTTGATGATGGCAAACATATGTGCAGTAGTTTGAAAAATAAAATAACTAGAAGATCGAAACACAAATTTTTTCAAATTTCATTAAACAACCAGAGCAGTACAGGAAACACAAGTACAAAACATAACAAGAACAAAAACTACTACAACTGACTCTCCCTTTTGACATCACAAAAAGGAGGGCAAACAGAACCAACAGTACAAACAAAACAGTACAAAAAAAACACAGAACATCACAAGGTTTTTTTTTTCCGATCAAGCTGCTCCAGAAAATCAAAAATTTTCCTTGAATTTAGATCCAAAAACCAATTAAAAGATGATTGACAGCGCAGAAATCCAGAAAAAGTTAGAAAAATTAACTTTCATAACTCCCACCTCGGGCACCTTATAGATGCAAATCTCTTTCAAAACAAAATACCAATTCAGAAAAAAAAGAAATTAGATTCGAAAAGAGATCCTTTCAAGCCTCGTTCCAAAAAAATATCTGATATAATAGTGTTACAAAGTAATAAATCAGAAATCAGTATTTTCAACCTCAAGCTTTTGAAAATATTAAGTGACGCACGGATTTTTCTAAGACATTTAACGATCTGAAAGGGAAGAAAGCTTGGTTTGGGCTCATTTTTTACCTTTTTTCAATTTGTTTGGCCCTTTGCGCATCTTTTGATTTTTGATACACTTTATGTATCTTTTAGTTTGGCGACATTTCGCATCTTTTCAGCTTTGGGCTCATTTTGTGCCTCTTTTTCAATTTATTTGGTGTACTGCGCATCCTTTGTAAGCTTTCTCCCTCTCAAAATCATTAAAGGATCTCAGCTGTAAAATTATCTTCCAGACATAGGAGATGCTCTCCACAATAAGGAAGAGTAATTCACAAAACAAAAGCCATACGTTGTATGATAAGTGCAATCACTTGGTTTAGAAAATCAAAATAATGACTCAAGACTTTGAAAACATTATTGATATGAGGTAGATTACTGTAGGAAGATAAAATAAATCTCTATTTCATAAACTAATATTTTAATTTTGAAGAGGATATTTATCCAAAAGAAATAATACACCAGCAAAGGAGTTAGAGAAAGAGAAACAATCATCAATGTTTCTTCCCTTTAACAGATCCAGTGGAATCAATCACTGCTTATCAGCTTCCAAATAAAAACAAGGTAAAACTCTCTGTCAGAAATCCAGTTTATCAGAAGTAGCGAGCAGTGATCGGATTTTAAAAAGCATTAAATAGTAGATTAAAGAGATGAACCAGTAAATAAAAATAGGTAGAAAATTATATCAATATAAATACTCAAATCAACCTAACACCAAGGCTAACACAGAAATCAACAGAAGATAAACAAAAAATAACAGAAAGTAAATAATCAAATCAAACAGCTAACTAACTGAAACAGAATAAGAAAAACAGACAAATTAGAAATCAGTATTCATCAGAATCAAGCATTTATATCAATCACTCCTAATCTGGTCCTCAAAATGCTGAATGAGTCAAAGGCCAGTGGTTTAGTAAATATGTCAGCCAGTTGATTTTTAGTTGCTACATGATGTAGCTCAATGTCCCCTTTTGTAACATGGTCCCTAATGAAGTGGTGCCTTATATCAATGTGTTTGGTTCTAGAATGTTGGATTGGATTCTTAGAGATGCAGATGGCACTAGTATTATCACATAGAACAAAAATTTTGCCCACAGGTAATCCTAAATCCAAGACTTGTTGCTTCAACCAAAGAACTTGGGCCACATAACTTCCTAAGGCAATGTACTCAACTTCAGTAGTGGAAAGTGGAACTGAGTTCTATTTTCTATTGGATCAGGAGACTAAAGACTGTCCTATGAATTGACAAGTTCCAGAAGTGCTCTTTATATCCACCCTACACCCTGCAAAGTCAGAATCAGAATATCTAATAATCTCAAAAGAGGTGCTGTGCCTAGGGTACCAGATTCCTAGGTTTGGGGTTCCTAAAAGATATCTGAGAATTCTCTTAATAGTAGTCAGGTGGGAATCTTTAGGATCAGCCTGAATTCTAGCATAAAGACAAACACCAAATATGATATCAGGTCGGCTAGCAATCAGGTAAAGCAGTGATCCAATTATTCTTCTATACTTCTTCTGATCAATAGATTTTCCACTTGAATCCTTATCTAACTAAACAGAGGAGCTCATGGGAGTGTTGATTGGCTTAGCTTTGCCCATTTCATATTTCTTCAAAATGTCCTTAGTGTATTTAGATTGATTGAGAAAGGTTCCATCATCCATTTGCCTTATACTAAACCCCAAAAAGTAGGATAACTCTCCAATCATACTTATCTCAAACTCCTTACTCATTATTTTAAAAAACTCATCACATAAATATTTATCAAAAGATCTTAAAATTATATCATCAATATAGATCTGGACAATGAGTAAGTCATCCCCTATTCTCCTTAGAAAAAGGGTGGTGTCTACGCTCCCCTTAACAAACTTTCTTTCAAACAGGAATGTGCTAAGCCTCTCATACCAAGCTCTGGGTGCCTGTTTCAATCCATATAAGGCCTTTTTTAATTTATAAATATGATTTGGATATTGGAAACTCTTAAAACCTAGGGGTTGTTCTACAAAAAACATCTTCTTTTATTACCCCATTTAAAAAGGCACTCTTGACATCCATTTGAAATAGCTTAAATCTCTTATAATAGGCAAAGGCTAGTAGCACTCTAATGGCTTCTAATCTATCTACAGGGGCAAAGGTCTCCTCGAAATCAATCCCTTCAATCTGATTATACCCCTTAGCCACAAATCTTGCCTTATTTCTAACCACCACACTAGAATCATTAATCTTATTCTTAAAGATCCACTTGGTTTCCACAATACTTTGATTTCTAGGTCTTTCTACTAACTCCCAAACATTATTCCTTACAAATTGATTCAGTTCTTCTTGCATAGCTAAGATCCAAAACTCATCAGAAAGGGCTTGATTGATGTTGGTTGGTTCAGTAATTGAGATAAAGGCAGAGTGGTTTACTTCCTTTTTAAGTCCATGCCTAATCCTAACACTTTCAGAAGGGTCTCCTAAGATCAGTTCTTTAGGATGACTCGAAGAATATCTTTAATCTCTAGGCAATATGGTTTGAGGTTCTACCCTTTCCTCCAGATTTGCATTCCCAACCCCTTGGGTAATCTCCTCTACCTCTTCTTCTTCCTCAACTCTAGTCACCATAGGATCAGATTCATCAAACACCACATGGGTTGTCTCTTCCACCACCAAAGTCCTATTATTGAACACCCTAAAGGATTTCCCCACACTAGAATATACTAAGAACACTCCTTCATCAGATTTAGGGTCAAATTTTCCTAAGGATGTTTTCTCATTGTTCAGAATGAAAACCTTATAGCCAAAGACATGGAGGTGAGAAAGGTTTGGAGTTCTACCCTTAATAATCTAATAAGTTGTCTTGTTTAGATTTGATCTTACATTCACTCTATTCAGCACATAACAGGCAGTGTTCACCGCTTCAGCCCAAAAGTATTTTAGAAGTGAATACTCAGCAAGTATGGCTCTAACGGCTTCCACTAAGGTCCTGTTCTTCCTTTCAGCTACCCCGTTCTGCTGAGGGGTCCTAGGAGCTGAAACATTATGACTAATCCCTTGCTCCTCATAGAAACTTCCAAATTTCACATTCTCAAACTCTCCACCATGATCACTATGAATAGTCAAGATCTCACAACCTAACTTCCTCCGAATCCAAGTGGAGAAGGACTTAAATTCATCAAATGACTCAGATTTGTGTGACAAAAATTTAATCCAAGTGAACCTCGAGTAGTCATCTACAATAACAAAACTATAGACTTTCCCCCATAAGCTGGCAGTGCTAATGGGTCCGAAGAGATCCATGTGAAGGTCTTCTAAAGGTCTAGAGGTGCTAATGTCCTTAACAGAGTGAAAGGAGGACTAAACTTGCTTCCCTAATTGACAGGCATCACACAGGTGGTCCTTAGTGAACTTAAGCTTGGGCACACCTCTAACTAAGTCCTTTTGGGTAACTTTCCTAAGGGTTTTCATATTGGCATGAAACAATCTCCTATGCCACAACTAAGACTCATCAGCAACAGTTTTTATGAAAATTGAATTTTCAGCTTTAATGTAACTTACATCCAGCTTGTAGACATTGTTGATCCTTTGTCCCTGCAAAACAACTTTGTCATTTAAGCTTAAAATGTAGCAAGTGGACAGGAATTTGATGCTGTATCCTTTGTCACAGAGTTGACTGATGCTCAGTAAGTTGTGTTTCAGTCCATCTACAAGGAAAATATTGTCAATCATAAAACTCTTTGAATCACCAATTATTCCTGTGCCTACCACCCTCCTGGTGGTGTTATCTCTAAGTGTAACCTTTCCTCCAGCCCTGACCTCCAGCAAAATGAACTGATTTGCATCTCTAGTCATGTGTCTTGAACATCCACTATCCAGGTACCACATACTCTCATGAGATCTTATGTGAGAGCACACCTATAAAATCATCAAACGTCAGTTTTAGGAACCCAAACAGGTTTGGGTTCCTTCTTATGAAAAGAAGAATGCAATGCATGTGTGCTGTGCTGTGAAACAGGCAATTTGGGCCTCCACACTCAATGTGTACTATGTTGAATAGTACAGGTGTGGGAAATAGTCCTAACATGCCACAGGAAAAACATCTAACACCAAAAAAAGTGTTAACTAATCTACGTGGGTGATAGTGCCTCTTCCTAGCTTTGTATGAAACATGCTTTGATGATTTTGAATCAGATTCTGCAAAAGGTGAAGGTGCATAAAATTGTGCAAACGTAGGATGTGTTTGATTTTTCTCAAAAGCACTGATTTTAACTTTCAGAAATTCATTTTCTTTGTTAAGACTTGCAATTTCAAATTTCAGTGCACCATTACTACTCTCCACTTCACATGCCAGATTGTCTAATTCTTTAAAATCTCTTTCTAAATCAACATGCAAGATTTTCAATGAATCATACTCAGTAACTAAATCAGAATATTTTTTGTTCAATTCATCAAACTCATCAAGTAAAGACATGTGATTGCAATTAAGTGTGGAATGATCTTTAACTATCGAATCATGCTCTTTTTGTAAATTCAGAAGTTCTAATTTCAGGCTAGCATGAGTTTTCTTAAGCTTCCTATATGATGCATGATCTTTTTTCATATATTTCAAATAATTGATCATAAGTAAGCTCACATACCTCTTCATGGTCAGACTAACCAGGATGATCATCAGCCATCAGACACAAATTTATTTCCTTCTCTTCAGCTTCAATCTCAGAAGAGTCAGATGCAGAATCTACCCAGAGTGCCTTCTGATTCTGCTTCTTGTCCTTCCTGAACTTGTGTTTCTCCTCACCCTTCTCCTTGCTTTGGCGAGCTTTAAGTGTAGGACATTCAGCCTTAATGTGTCCAGGCTTCCTGCATTCAAAATAGATCGTATCAGATGAACCCTTAAAATTTTTTCCAGACTTACCCTTGTTCCACTTCTAAAAGTTCTTGTGTTTCTTCCTTAGAAAGCTTTTGAATTGCGTAGTGATCAAGGCAACGTCATCGCTATCAGACCCGGAAGAACTAGTATCACTCTCGTTGGCCTTCAATGCCACTGTTTTCTCCTTCTTCTTCTCACCAGCATCAAGCTGTCTTTGGTTCACCCCTTGCTCGTAAGTAATGAGTGATCCAAGTAAGCTATCAATAGAGTAAGTATTCAAATCCTTAGATTTAGTGATTGTAATTATCTTAGCATCATACGAAGAAGGTAAACATCTAAGGATTTTGTTCACTATTTCGTAGTTTGTAAGTTCTCTTCCTAAGGCATGTAAAGAAGTGACATTTGAGTGAATCTCGTATACATTTCAGAAATGCTTTCAGTAGATTTCATGCAAAAAAGTTTGTAGTCATGAAGCAAAATATTTAACCTAGACTGTTTGACTTCAGTTATACCCTCATAAGTGATGCACAATCTATCCCAAATTTCTTTGCCAGTTGTACACGTAGACACATGCATGTAATCCTCAAATTTTAAAGCACAAAAAAAAAGTTTAAACATTTGGCATTCAATTGTGCTAAGTCACGATCATCAAAAGTCCAATCAGTAAAGGGCAGTTCAGTTTTAACTGTGTTAATCATTCTAAAAGGTGGTTCGTATCCATCCTTAACAAGCATCCACATGCGATAATCAATTGATTGAAGAAAAATGGACATGCGAGTTTTCCAAAAATTAAAAGGTATGTTATCAAATAATGGCGGTTGTGTAATTGAATAATCTTCAGCAGTATTACGATTACAAAAGTTAGCCATGGATCAAATTCAAAAGTTTTTCAAAACTGGATTTTATGAATCCCGCTCTGATACCACTTGAACGTTCGATAGGGATGTTAAGCCCTGATGAACTAGTCATGAGGCTAACCAAGAGGGGGGGTGAATTGGTTATTTAAAAATTTGAGAGCAACAGTAAAAAATCTTTTTGATGTTTTGCAGCGGAAACAAGTAAAACACACAAACGAAAAGATCAAATATAGATTTCACCCAAGCAGTTAATAATAGAAAACTAAAGTGCAGAAAGTAATCAGAAAGAACACACCAGATTTTTATAGTGGTTCGGTCAACTTGACTTATGTCCACTCCCCGGAGCCTCCCCTCCGGGTATTGCACTAACTCAAAGTGTCTCTCCTTTTGCTCCCACAGCAAGACAGAGAAGCCTGTACAAAAACTCCTTTTCACCGACACGATGAGACAGAGAACCTAAACTCCTTTTGCTTCCTCCTGAAGTAGGCAGAGAACCTCAGACTCCTTTCGCTTCCTCCTGAAGTAGGCAAAGAACCTGAACTCATTTCGCTTCCTCTTGAAGCGGGCAGAGAACTCGGATCTTCTTACCGATGATCCTTCCAAGAGATAATGACAAGACCAGAGAGGACGAGCGGAGAAGATGACTCTGATCCTTTCTTGGAGCAACCTTCATGAACCTCTCACAAACTCCCCCTCACAAGATCCTCTCTCTCTCTCCCAAACTCTCTTTCTCTAGGGTTTCTCTGGAAAGGAAAGTGGTAAAAGATTTTTCTTGTTCGAAGAAAAATATCTTTTAAAGTAGGGCTCTAAAATTGCCCTAAATCTCAACTGGTCGGCAAGAATCATCCAGGATGATCTAAATATTGTCCTTTATGATTAGTTCACAATCAGCTGTTTCATCCTGGACGATCTGGCTCTTCTGGACGATCAGTAGAAAAAATTATTCAGATCGTCCCGTACGATTCTGTGATCGTCCAGGACGATTAGTGTAAATCAAGGAATTTCATCCAGAAGACCGCTCTGGTCATCCAGAGGAATTTGTGTTGGACGATCCAAAAATGACTTGATCATCTAGGATGATACGAATTTCGTCCGGGACGATTAGTTTAAAAAGGGCCAAAATCATCCTGATGATTGCTCTGGACGTACAGCTGAAACACACTAGATGATCATGATTATCCTGGATGATCCTGAGATCTTCCCGGATGATATGATCGTATCAATTAAATTTTAATTGCTTTCCTTAATCACCAGACTAATTTAGGCATGATTGTACTGGATCGTCCAAGACGATACACGTTTCATCCGGGACGATCAGACCAAATATCTAAAAATAATACTTGCCTAACTTGATCTGGCGGCTGAGAATTTTTGATTTGAGCCTATCGTCCCGTATGATGTATGGATCATCTAGGATGATCTACTTAATCAGACACACTTAACTTGGTCACCATAATTAGGGTTTCTATTTTTACTTGATCGTCCAAGATGATGTGAATATCATCCAGGATGATCTGAACAAAAACTCTAATTCACTCAAGCTCTCCCTGAGTGTGTGTGCAAGGTTACGTAGCTAGGGGATCAGTTATATTACAATTGACTCAAAAAAAGAAAAACAGTATATTTGGACACACTTGGACCCGATCTTGAGTTGGCTTGAGTTGCTCTTGATCTTTTATACCTGAAATGGGTTATACAAGCAAAACACAATAGAAACATGTTTTTCATCATCAAAATCAGATTTACAATAAGAAAAACATCTAACTCTAGGAAAGGGGTTTACTAATCTACGTGGGTGATAGTGCCTCTTCCTAGATTTGGATGATGCATGCTTTGATGATTTTTAGTAAAACCCTCCAAGTGAAGGTAATGTTTCATTTTTCTCCAATGTAATGATCTTTTCTCTTAGAAACTCATTTGCCTTTTCATAGCTTGCCACTTGCTGTTTCAATGCATGCTCATTACTACCTAAATCACATGCCATGGTGTCTAGTTCTTTGAAAGTAATTTCTAATTCAACATACAATATTTTCATGATATCATGCTCAGTAGATAAATTAGAATACTTTTTATTTAATTCTTCAAATTCATCAAGTAATGCCATATGATTGCTATCCAAGGTGGAATGATCTTTAATCAAAATTTCATGCTCCTTTTATAAGTTCAGTAATTCCAGTTTCATGCTAGCATGCAAATTTTTCAACTTCCTGTATGATATATGAATTTTCTCAAAAACTTTAAGCAATTGATTGTACCTTAATTAACATACATCTTCTTGGTTAGAGTGACTAAGATGATCATCCACCATCAAACACAAGCTGGTTACGTCCTCTTCAACTTCAGTTTTAGAGGAGTCAGATCCTGAATCAACCCAGAAAGCCTTTTGGATCTTCTTCTTGTCCTTCATAAACTTAGGTTTCTCCTCACCCTTCTCCTTGCTTAGGTGAGTCTTAAGTGTAGGGCAATCAAACTTCAGATTCCTAGGCTTCTTGCATTCAAAGCGAATAACATCACATGAACCTTTAAAATTCTTACCAGATTTACTTTTGTTCCACTTCTGATGATGCTTTTGTTTCTTCCTCAAGAAGCTTGTGAATTGGCTTATGATTAAGGCCATGTCATCATCATCAGAACCTAAAGAGCTAGAGTCAGAATCTTTAACTTTCAAGGCTATGGTTTTCTCCTTCTTCTTCTCACCTGTATCAAGCTGCCTTTGGTTCAGTCCTTGCTCGTAAGCAATTAGTGATCCAAGTAAGTTATCAATTGAATAATTATTTAGATCCTTAGATTCAGTAATGGTAATAATTTTAGCATTAAAGGAAGAAGGCAAACATCACAAAATCTTGTTCACTTTTTTTTAATTGGTGAGTTCTCTTCCTAAGGTATGTAACGAGGTAACAATCTGTATAAATCTAGTGTACATATCAGAAATTGATTCATTTGGTTTCATGCAAAAGAGTTCATAATCATGCAAAGGAATGTTCAGTCTAGATTTTTTAACCTCATTCGTTCCTTCATAAGTAATGCATAATCTATCCCAAATTTCTTTCCTAGTTACATAAGTTGAAACACACATATAATCTTCAAATTTTAGTGCATAGAAAAAAAAATTTAGACACTTAGTATTCAATTGTCCAAGATCCTTATCATCAGTTGTCGATTCAGTAAAAGGGGTTTCAGTTTTAACATCATTAACAAGTCTATAAGGTGCAATATAACCATCTTTAACAAGCATCTACATGTGATAATCGATCGATTGCAAAAAGGTGGACATGAAAGTTTTCCAAAAATCAAAAGGAATATTATCAAATAAGGTGGTTGAGTAATCGAATAACCTTCCACAGTATTATGATTCCTAAAATTAGCCATGGATCAAAATTCAAAAGTTTTCTAAAACTTAATTTTATAAATCACACTCTGGTACCACTTAAAAGTTCATTAGGATTGCTAAGCCTTTATGAACTAGTCCCAAGGTTAATCAAGACGGGGTGAATTGGTATTTTAAAATTCTTGCACAAATAGAAAAATATTTTTGTCTTTTTGAATATTTAAATCATGAATAATGTTAGTGAAAACAGATAACCAAAATTAGATTTTCAACCATATATTAGATCATAGAAATATGTGAAAATTAAAATGTGAAAAAAATAAATGAAAAGAGTACACCATATTTATAGTGGTTCAGTCAACTTGACCTACATCCACTCCCCGGAGCCTCCCCTCCAGGTATTATACTAAACACTAAAGTGACTCTCCTGTTACTCCCATAATAAGGCATACAAGCCCTTACAAAATCTTTCCACCGACATCAGTATGGCAGACAACCTTGACTCCTTTTGCTTCCTCCTGAAGCAGGCAGAGAACCCCAACTCCATTTGCTTCCTCCTGAAGCAGGCAGAGAACCCCAAACTCTTTTTGCTTCCTTCTCAAGCAAGCAGAGAACCATGATCTGATGCTGATGATCATCTCCCTAGAGTCACAATGGAACCAAGGATGAAGACGGAAGACGATGATCGAATCCTTGCTTGGAGCAACCTTTGTGAATCCCCTCACAAACTCCCCCTCATAAGATCCTCTCCCTCTCCCAAACTCTCCTTTTCCTCTAAGCTCTCTTGGTGTGGAAAAGCTAACAAAATATTACTAAAGAGATGGTTAAAGATCTTAAATAGAAGGCCTCAAAAAGTGCCCTAAAATTCAACATGCCGGTTATATCGTCAAGGATGATCTGTCGATCGTCCTATACGATCAATACAAAATCAGTTATTTTGCCAAGATGATTGCCATTGTTTGGACGATCAAACGACATACTTTTTATATATCATCAAGGATAATTTTTTAATTATTCGGGATGATTAGTTCAATTTGAGTAGAAAATAACAAATCATCTAGACAAATGTTCGGGACGTCCAAAATGATATTCTGGATAATCAGAAGAAAATAAGGGTTTTCATCTTGGACGATTTCACAGTCATCCAAGATGATCAGTTTATTTTGAGTGGTAATCGATAAATCATCCCGCACAAAGTTTGAGATGTCAAGGATGATATCCTGGATGATCAGAAGAAAATTATGGTTTTTGTCCGGGATGAATGGAGATCGTCACAGAAATATAAAGGATCATTCAAGACGATTTGGACGATATTCCTATATGATGGGATTGATTAATTAAACCATAATTAGTGTCTTAATTAGGGGATTATTTTAGGAAAGATTATATTACATCGTACAGGATGATCAGGATCATCTTGTATGATTAGTTCAAAATATGCAAAATAAAATATTGCCTAAAATGTGATTGGCAGATGATTTTAGAATTTAAATATATCATCCAGGATGATGGGAGGATCGTCCAAGACAATCTGCCTAATTAATTTTCCTTAACCCAGATGCCCTAATTAGGGTTTCTATTTTTAACTAATCATCCTGGATGATTTAGGATCGTCCTGTACGATATGATCAAAAAATAGAAAACACTTTGACTTACCCAATTTCTCCCCCTGAGTGTGTGTGTGCTAGGTTACTTGGTTACTTAGCATCAGAATCCACCTTATTATATTTGACTCAAGAAAAGAAAAAAAACTATTGGAATTTAAAATTATAGAATGACTCAGTCCAATCTTGAGTTGACTTAAATTGCAATTGATCTTGTGGACCTGAAAAGTTAGTAGGCAGGGCAACAAAATAGATGTGCTGTAATGACAGGAATGTTTGTTATCATCAAAATTATAATGCTTGAATCCAAATTTGCAACATGATATGCATGGTTGTTGGGGAGTTGAGTAATGATTGTTATTTCGATTGGGAGACTTCTTATTCGTGGTTTCTAACTTGCTTATTCTCTCTCTATTCGGGTCAGAAGTCTGGCTTTTCTAGTTCTTTTATGGAGGTTGTCATACAATGAGTTGGTTTGCTATCTGCTTAACCAATAATTGGAGAATTTGGATTATGAAAGAGTACTCTGATTATTTGGGCATTTATCAGGTGGTTAACTTATTGGACTATTATCATGGTTGTTTAGGATTTTACTTGTGGTCCTTCCACTTTGGCTGCCAACTTTTTCTATAGGGACACTTTTGTGCAGGTGTTCATTATCCTATTTTGTTGGATAGGAAGATGAAGCTTGCTGTAGGTTTTTGATTTCTTCCTCTTTTTGGGTGCCCTTTCTTGTGCACCGTAGAATGTACCTAAGATATTATATTATTTTGAGAAGTAGGGAACTCGATCTTTGAGGTTTTTTTTTATTCTTTTTGTAGCTCTTTTAAGCATTAGTGAGCTTGAGATCCCTTTAAGGACCTTGTACTTATTTTCTTATATTAACACGTAGGCTTGTTGGTGGGTTTTCCCTTAAAAAAATTATTGTTATAAGGTCAATTAATATCCAAATGAAAGTATATTTGATCAAAGGGGTATATACCACTAATTTTCTATGTGTGAGTTTCATCCCAAAAGGGATATGTATAATGAATCCTAAATTTGACTAAATTTACTAAGACATGACCTTAATTTTTGTTCATAAGAATCACTAGATTGCATAGTATTGAAAATCATGTTTACTAACCCTTTGAACACTAATTACAATCATATCAAACAATCATAAACATGGTGTACTAAATCTATAAGGAAGATGAATTAATGAATTTCCAACCATTAGGGTTAAAGAATAGCCCCACTATTTGAAAATTCAATCAAAGGATAATCATGATGCAATTACTCTCTAAACACTTAACATTCCCCATTAAATTCATTTAATGATGATAAAGCTCTATTTAACGACTCCAATGAATACCTATGTGCAGCCTTAAACTTGGAAATTTAATAATATAATATTAAAGTATATGAAATATATAAGTACTTTATATATATATATATATATATATATATATATATATATATATATATATATATATATATATATATATATATATAAGTGCAATCAAATTAAAATTTATCTATAATATAATTTTAAAGTATATGAAATATATAAGCACCCTTAAACTTGGAAATTTAATAACTACCAAAATATAGCTCAAATAAATATAAGAAAATTAGTAAAAGTAACATTTAAAATATAATTAATGATAGCAAAGTTTGAAATAAATTGGACAAATATTTAAAGAACTATTTAAATAATTATAAAAATCATATTAATGAAACAATTCTTAAAATATTTGGAAATTTGATTTAATTATATTTTAAAGTTAAAGAGGGTTTCAAGGTAAAAATAATGAGCTATTATACATAATTTTTGGATAAGTATTTAATTTATTATGATGTTTTAGAGGAAAATGGATTTAAAATGAATTTAAAATATATTTTATTAATTAGAAATAGCAGTAGTGGCGGTGGGCCACACGTCAGCATCCGATTGGCTGATTCAGAATCACGAGGTGGCAACCAATCATTGGCAATGATTACACCACCGTGCAATCATTGCCAATGATTAAATGACAGCAATAAGACACATTTTTTTTACTTAAATGGGTCAGCAAATGTTTTCTGCCATCGGATCCTCCGTGGAATGAAATCAAAGGCTCTAGTTGCGCTAGACGGAAGAACTAAGCAAAGAAGCAGCTCACGTGGTCGAATCTGATACAGAATGATGAGATTTTATCCGTTGATCAAAAGATCAATGAATGAGATCTTGAACAATATTAAAAATGGTTTAACTAACCCTAGATGATGAAGAATTGATTAAACTCAAAATTAGCTAAACCAAAAGCCACAAAATTTTAAACAGAGCTTTATTATTATTAAATGGACCATGGGGTTGTGTTTTTATGCTCAAAGAAGAACTTTATGAAAAGCTTTTTTTTTGGAAACCCGCAGAGGGGCTTACGCGTTAATATGAAAAAGAATTACAAGGTCCTTAACGAGAACCTTCGGCTTGCTAATGCTCGAAAGAGCTATAAAAAATTTAAAAGAAAACCTATGAGCTGATGGTTCCCATTACTAAGAATTATAAAATGACCTAATAATGGTCTAGGGAGGCATGAAGCTAGCTTAAAAAAAAAAGATAAAAATAAGCACAATCAGCTTAATCTTCCTACAAAAGATAATTGGCAAGCCCAAAAGATCCAAAATACCATGAGCCTATAAGAGGAAAGGATTGCAAAAACAAAGCATGCAAAGAAACATATGAAAATAGCAAGTAACTTTATAAGCTGTAATTAAATGGAACCAATCATGATAATAAAACCTATGGATAATGAAATCCTAATTGAGAATTATGAATATTATTTAATTAGAAGCATTCTGGAAGATCATGGTGCAGATCCATAAGTCAAGTAACCAAGAGCACATAGAAGAGTTGTAACTAATACAAATATGAAGCACAAAGAACTTTTACACAAAGTAAATAAACATAATCTGATCCCTATTAACCAAAAACCTAAAATAGGATAGTTCCATCTGCAATATAGTCAAAGAATGAAAGCATTTGGATGCTTATGCACTTGTTAAACTTGTAGATTATCCTAGATTATTCCTTTAAAAGATGTCAAGGGCTGGAAAGGTCTAGATCTTGAGCTATAGGCTTGGGACGGTCTTCAAGCAAAGGTGGCAAAAATCTCGCCACTAGCGGGCTTTAACCATCGAATCTTAGGTTGAGGAATGTAAAGGAGTTTGTGTAGATCCAAATTGAAAGAAGTTTTAGTCGGGAGAAGGTCAGGGCAGTGAGAGAGTGAGAGATGCTTGAATGTACTCATTTTGAACATTTGTCTAATTCAAAACCCTAGGGCTACCTTAGAAGGCTAGGATTTGTTTGGAGTATTGTTTGGATGAATGCCATCTATCTCAAGGTAGTTAGGAGGTTAGGGAATCAAAAGGACAAAGTACTAGCAAAGGACAATGTCTTGTAAAGTTTATTTTGGCTTCACATGAGTTATTGGGATAAGTTTAAAGTTAATCCAAGCTGAAGATGTGTTTAGAAGACCATCAGAAGCATTCTAGAAGAGTTCTAAATAGCTGGAATGGTTTGGAGTGGGATGAATTAGGTGTTTTAGGCAAGTTTGACCATTTAAGGTGTTTTAAGACCTTGTTGACTAGTTTAACCAGTCAACTGGTCAAAAGTTGCCAAGCTGGCATGTAAGAGGACTTAATATGATGGTGAAAGGGTTTAGAAGCCTTGTGAAACTAAGGGGTTGGCATTTGAATGAAATGTTGACTAAAAGAACTTATTTAAGGCCTTGCTAACTTGACTTGAGTAGTTCAACAAGGTCAAAGTTTAATGAAGTTGAGTTTAAATGATGTAAAGTTTCTTGTGGAAGGGTTTGCAAGGATCTTGAATGAGTGGATCTCTTGCATGAGTGAAGAGGTCTTTATATGATGGAATTTGACCATCTTTAGTAGTTTAACCAAGTCAACCAAATGATGATTTAACTTATGGGATTGTTGGATAGATTTAGAATATTGATTAGAAACATTATAAGATATTAAGATGCTTGATATGATTAGATACATTGAAGTTGTTTAATTTAACCTTATTTGACTAGTCATGAGTCCAGTTGACCCAATCAACTATTGACTTGGTCAGGGTGACTAGTCATATCCATTCCTATGGGAGAAGTGTTCACAGGAGTTTGGTGAATCTCAGGGTTCATTTGGAATTGAATTGGAGGTTAATGTTGTATATGATCACTTGAGCTAGCTTAAGCTAGCTCAACTAGATCACATTAATCAATCATTGGTTCATGGGTTTGATGATGCTGGGTTTGATGTCCAAAACTCCTAGTGAAATAGTCTAGACCCCGACTTAGGTCAGAGGTGACCAATATATTATGCAGGATAATGTAATGAGGTGTTTGACTGTAGTGCAAGACTGCATGTAATCAGATGATTATAACTTTGACAATTGAATGTTAGATTTTTGATTGATTTATGTAGGCTGGTAGATTGAGAGTTGAATGAAGTTGGATTAGTCCTAATGATCTCATACAAAAATGAGATCAACAAATGGACCTCTAACATGTGTGATGAATTCGAAGAATAAATCGCACGTGTTGGCATTGACTGAAATGATCAACAAAATTTAAAAGTTGGGAACTTGATTGAATGAATGTTTCTTAGAGAGGGAAATTTAAACCTTAAACAGGAGATTGATTCCCAAATAAAGTTGGGTACTCATACGGGAGATCGATTCCCGAATGAATGTATTTAGAACCTGACTGACAGATCGATTATTGGAAATGTGAATTTAAAACTATGAATGTAAGATTGATTTCCAGATAAAGTGGATACTCAAATGGGAGATCGATTCTTAAATGAGTGGATTTAGAACCTGACTGATAGATTAATTGTTAGAAAGGTGAAATTTAAAACTTTGATGGGAAGATTGATTTCCAGACAAAGTGGATACTCAAATGGGAGATCGATTCTCAAATGAGTGGATTTAGAACCTAAACGATAGATTAATTATTAGAAAGGTGAAATTTAAAACTTTGACTGGAAGATCAATTTTTAGATAAAGTGGATACTCTAATGGGAGATTGATTCCCGAATGAGTGGATTAGAACTAAAATATTTGAACTCCACTAGGGTTCAATTTATTGATTATACTGCTAGAAGATAATTTACTTTATGTAATATCGTTAACACTAAAATTTAAACTTTAGAATGTTATATTATTGCAAAGTTTGCAAAGTACATTAACCATTATAGTACTTCTTAAGGTATCATCCATTGATAGTTAACATAGGATGATCGCCATAACAATCCATATGCTAATAAGATCCTCCTTGATAGACTTTCACCACCATGAATGGACCTTCCCATGTTGGCTCAAACTTACCTCCTATCTTCCGGTGAGCTAAGATAGGTCTTCATAGCACTAGCACTAAGTCACTTATTTGGAAAGTTCTCAGACGAACCAATTTTTCATGAGCCTGGATTATTTTAGCTTTATATAACATAAGATTTTGTTGAGCTTGCAGACGCTTCTCTTCTAAACCTTGAAGCTCTTCTAATCAAAGTCTTGCATTCTGTTCAGAGCTAATCTTAGAATTTATAGCAACTCTAAGTGAGGGTAACTATACTTCCAAAGGGATGACATCTTCTGCACTAAAGACTAAAGTAAATGGCATAGATTGAGTTGGAGTTCTATATGTGGTTCGGTGTGCCCATAAAACTTCAACTAACTTCTCATGCCATTGACACTTATTATCATATAAGGTCTTCTTTAAGATTTGGATCAAAGTTTTATTGAAGGCCTCTGCCAATCCATTTGCCCGAGGGTAATAGATGGTGGAGTATCTCTAATTGATGTTGTGTCAATTAGAAAAACTATTTATTTTAATGCTTTTGAATGAAGGACTGTTATATGAGATAATCCGGTGAGGAATGCCAAACCAATACATGACATTCTCTTTGAAAAATTTTAGAACTTTTTAAGTTTTAACTTCTCTCAACGGAATTGCTTCTGCCCATTTTGAGAAGTAGTCTATAGTTGCTAGTATAAATCTGTGGCGTCTAGAGGATGGAGGATCCATGAGATCAATGATATATGTACCCCAACTTTTAAAAGGCCACGAGGTAATGGTTGGATATAGGATATTTAGTGGTTGATGCAGAACTATACCATGCACCTAGCATTAATGATAATGATGTGCAATGTTCATGCAGTCATTTATCATAGACGACCAATAATATCCCATTCATTTGATTTTCATTTTTATCTTTGGGCTGGATTGGTGTGCACCACACAATCTAGCATATACTTCTTCCACAATCTTTTATGCTTCTGCTTTATTCAGATATTGTAATCACATCTGATCGAATGATCTTTTGTATAAGGTGTTATTTATTAGAGCATAGGATAATGATCATCTTTTGATCTGATCTGCATTTGATTTCTATTGAGGGAGCTTATTTTCTTGCAAGTATTCGATGAACGATTTTCTCTACTCTACCATTTTGTCATCCACTACTAAAATAATTTTCACCTCATATAGAGATTTTCTTTTTATGTATTCGAAATCTACTAGAGACAAAACTTGCTGACCTTGCACTTCTATCAGAATTGAATCTTCCTCAAAACATGCTAGTGGCTTAGCTAACTTTGTAAGAGCATCTACTGTAGAGTTCTTTCTATAGGGAATTCTATATAACATCACATTTGGAACATGTTCTAATAAATACACCGTATACTGATGATAAGGAATTAAAGTATCCTTTAATACTTTATAAATTCCAGCTGCTTGATTAATCATAAGTTATGAATCTCCAAAGAATTTGATTTCTTCAAACCCATTTAGAATTGTCAATTCTAAACCAGTTATTAGTACCTCATACTCAACTTCATTGTTGGTACATGGTTCTGACATATGGTATGAGTAATGGATAACACCTTTTATTAGATGTGACAAATACTATACTAATCCTTGCTTGTCCTGGAGAAAGATCATCTTATGTTTCTTGCTGACTGGAAGTAGCACTGTCAAAATTGATTTCCCAGGTGAACTTCTTATTCAATTCATGTTTCATATTTGCTTGTCTAGTGTTCATTATTTTTTGAGCAATCATCCTGAAAAGGATGAGTTGCTAAAAAATCTGGCTCTGCTTGTCCTTTCACTGCTCATAGAGGAGTGAATGTGATATCAAACTGCAATAATATCATTAACTAATGGGCTAATCTTCCTGATAATGTTGGTTAAGTCATCAAGTACTGCAAGGGATTTATCCTAGATATGAGGTTACTTTATGGGAAAGCATATAATGCCCTAACATCTGGGAAGCAAAAATTAAAGTTACACAATGCTTTTTTAATCGTAGGATAATTTACTTCAGTAGGAAGTAAACGTCTACTCAGATAGTATAGTGCATTCTATTTCCCTTCCTCATTTGCCTGAGCTAATAAGGTGCCAAGAGATTCAGAGCATTTGTATATAGGATTAGCGGTTTCCCTGGAATAGGAGCTGTAGGTATAAGAGGATTCATAAAATATTATTTTATACTGTTAAATGCTTTCTAGCAATTCTGATCCCACCTGAACAGAGCATCATTCTTGCATAATACTGCAAATGGTTGACATCTGCCTGAAAGGTTTGATATAAACCTTCTAAGTTATGCTAATCAACCTTGGAAGGATCTCAACTGGGTGAGGCTTTTGGGTAGAGGTATTTCTATTATTACTTTGATTTTATTCAGATCAATTTCAATTCTACGATGTCAAACCACAAAACCCTAAAAATTTTCCTGAAGTGAAGCCAAAAATGCACTTCAAAGGATTCATTTTTAAATTTTATTATCATATTCTTTAAAAAATAATTCTAAAGTCATATAAATGATCATCCCTTTCGATACTTTTAATGACTAGATCATTGACATAACACTCCACTTGATGGTGGATGAGTTCGTAAAAAATCCTCATCATTACTCTTTGATAAGTCACTCCAGCATTCTTTTACCCGAAAGGTCTAATTTTGTAACAATAAATCCCTATCGGTGTTCTAAATATTGTATAATTCTCATCTTCGAGGTCCATCATGATCTAATTGTATCTAGATGATCCATCCATAAAGGAGAATATCGCATACGAGGAAGTGATATCTACCATGAATTCTGATATAGGAAACATTAACTCATCTTTAGGACAAGTTTTATTCAAGTCTCTGAAGTCGATACAAACACGTATCTAACCATTCTTTTTTTTGATTGGAATGATGCTAGCTAACTAGGTTGGATATTTCTCCTCCTTAATAAAGCTTGCATTGATTAGTTTCTTGACTTTGATGATAACCTGCTGCTCGATGTTGAGTTACATTCATCAAGGCACTTATTTTATTGGAAATATTTTTGGTTGAATGGCTAATTTATGAACTACTACGTTTAGGGATAATTCAAGCATCTCTTCATAGCTCCAGACAAAACAGTCTCTGAATTCTGATAGTAGTTAAATCATGTCATTCGCCTCATCCTCATTCAATAGAGAACTGATGAAGATCAAATGAGGGTCTTCTTTAGTGCCCAAATTTACTTATTTTAGATCATCGATTGTAGATCTAATTTCCTCTTCAAGTTTCGGAGGAGCATCCCTAACTTGAAGGTCATCCAAATCATCTAAAGTTTCTAAACAGAGTTTGTTAACAGATTTAATGTTCGCTGAAAAGAGATTATCATATTCTATGTTATTAGATATTACTAAGAAATATTCATCATCATCAAACAAATATAGAGTAGCAAAGCCAACACCTAGTCTTGAAAAATATTTGTGCTATTTCTTATTCCACAGGTGTTGAAATTGCTGGGCTCTACCTCTAGTCCAATTTAATGGCATTAAACCTTGCTTAGCAAATCTATTTGCAGAGTTTGAATATCAATCAAAAGGTAGTTCTATTATCTCATCCATAGAAGGATCACTGAGGGTTACATCAATCTTTGGAGGTTTATTGGTAGAAAGTACAAATATAATGGCTTTGGTTTCAAGGTTTAGAGGAAGAGAGGATTTCACCTCCAACCTCTTTACATCATTTTGGGATAGTGGGGTTAAGGTAATATTTTCCCCATACCTTTTTAATCTCTACATTGTAAATAAATCTGAATTATTTTTTCTAGCGATTTGGTCCCTATCCTCGTTGCTATCAATTTCTATAGAAATCTCAAACTTTGGCTACTTTATAAATTTCTTATATTCTACAGCCTGTGGTTCTTTCTCGAGCATATATGATTCGTCCTTCGAAATGGATTCCAAATTAATATGTATTATAGGCTCCCTTACTTGTGTGTTTTGATTTTCACTTTCACACATCATTTGATTTTTCCATCCTCGACCTCTTCCTCTAGATCGTTGTGCCATTCTACCCCCTCTTTATAACAGAGGAGCAGGTGACCAATGAACATTGTGTTTGAGATTAGGATGCTATTCTTTTTTTTTTCTTTATCTTTTCTTTCATTTATTTCTACTTTAACCAGTTTGAGATTTTTATGGAACCCTATCTGCTTCTTAGATAGAAAGTATGAAGTGTCTTTGTATATCCCAACTTTATAAACAAAAAATGATTACAAATCACCTTTGATATAGTGCTCTATTCCCTCTCAAGAGAATTTAATATGCTGATCTAAGGCGGAAGGCACCATTCTATAGTCATGGAGCCAGGGTCTACCTCGGAGAGTGTTAAAAGAGGTCTTAGAATCTATTATATGGAATTTGGCTTCAGTTTTGAGAGTTTCTAGATCTAAAAGCAAGGTTATAAAACCCAAAGCCCTCTCGCCCTTCTCGTTGAATCCTCATAACATTAATTTGTCGGAACTGAGTTTGTGAGTATCCACCCTTAAGTTTGTGAGAGTTTTAAGAGTCATGATGTTGACTGATGCACCCAGATTAACAAGTACATGAGATGCTTTGAAGCTGTCAATATTCACGTAGATATACAATAGACGATTGTGATCTACTATTCCTAGTAGCAAATTCTCATCTAAAGATGTGATTTCAAGAATTTCCTTAAAGTATAATGCTTCCTCTTCAGATTGCGTTGAAGCTAACTGAGCCATACAAATTTCTGGATCGAGTAAAGCTTTGATTAAAGCTTCCTTCATTTCTTTGGAAAGAACCAGAGCATCATAAATACTCAGTTTTGCTGGTAGTTTTCTAAGATGTGTTAATACGTTGTAGTCAACCTTTGGAATCTCTACACTTTCTGCCTCTGGCTGTTGAACTTGTTGAGGGTGATTAGAAGCTTCTGGATTATCTATAACTTACTTCCCTTTTTTAGTAGCTGCAACTCGCGGAGGTAAGATTTTACCACTATGAAGATTGACTTGCATTACTTCTTTATACGAAGCTTTTTTATTGGGCTTTGGTTGTTGATCGTTGATCTAAGTATCTTATGGCAGCATATCTGAGTCAGATAATTCCAATTCTATATTGATAGGATCATCCTCAACGTCAAGTATAGGTGAGTCACTATCGTAATTGTATTGAAATTGTTCATCTACTTCTTTTACATTTATTCCTTGAGAATTGTTTTCATTATTATTTAATTTTTGATTAGAATATTCATTAGTAGACACAAACATAATATAAGAGAAATCCTTTTTGATTACTTTCTTAGTCATATGAGGGATGAAATAAAAGCTATACATAGTTAAAGGTTTGAGCGACATATGCTCGCCACTTACAAAAATGACTAACTTATCAGAACCTAACTCTGTTTTATTCTTGTGTTCCTCCATCGGAGCTATAGGAGCTTGATCAAGTCGCACTTCCTTAAAATCTTTGATTGGAGCTTTATTCTACTTCTCTTCACGAGGTACCAAATTAACCTGGACGGGATTTTGGACTCTCAGGGATTCCTGGAAAGATGAACGACATAGTTTATTAAGAGTTCTTTTAGAGGATTGAGACAAAGCTATATCCCATTCATCATTGGGTTTTAAAGCAGGAGAAGATGCAGAAGGCTCACCAAATATACACTTAGCAGATCCCTGACTTAGATCCACTATGTATTCTTTGGGTATCACAACTGTACCATCTTTATAGTTTCTATCCAACCACTCTTTGAAAGTTATGCAATCTTCCAACTCATGATTTGACATATGATGATACAGACAATAGTTAGGTTGCCCCGCTTTACCAACTTCTTCTGGCCTTTTAGCTTTAGGGAGTTTGAATCCTAGTTTCTTCACAAGACTCTTGAACTTTTTCTTGACTGCCTCTCATTTAAAAGGATATACTTTATTTTTAAAGTAATCAAACTTTTCTTTCTATTGTTCTGGAGTTAGAAAAGGTTAGGGTCTAGATTGCTAATCACCCTGAGGTCTATTATACTGCTGATACTGAGGAGGTCAACTCATATTCTCTGCCTAAATCTAACACTATCCCTAACTTCTTTTCGAAAACTTTCAAAGGTTTTAATTTCTTTATTTCTAAAGAAGATGGATCTTTTAGTAGTTATAATTAGGAAGCTTCCGCTTGGAGGGTAGAGGCTTTTTACAACAGCTTTTTAAAGATTTTGATGATAAAACCTTTGAGTAGAAAGGCAACCGGGCCATGAATATTTTTCACGAGGATCTCTATCGTATGCTATTTTTATAGCTGAGGTTCACATCTCATGCTAAGATTCCTCCATCTCAGAATTAAATCTACCAGGCTTTCTCCTAGCATTTGCTTTTCTACTACCAGATCACTAACAGTGATATGGTGCTTTGCACCATTGAATCTCTTTACAAACATTGCTTCTAGTCCATTAAAGGTATGGACCGACCCATTGGGCAGTTCAGCATACTAGTCAAATGCAAACCTAGATAAACTACTAATGAACTATCTAAATAATAGTGCATTACTACCACCTGTGTTACAATAACTAGCTCTGAAATGAGTGAGGTGTTGTTTAGGATTTCAAGTACCATCAAAATTTTTAATGGAAGGAGGTAAGAATCCCTTTGGGCAAGGGACCAAGTCGTATTCTTTCTGATATGGCCTACCCTTCAGAATAGATGAGGTACTTTGAGCCTTAGCTAAAGCATCTTTCACTTGTTGTTCAACCATCTGTTTGATGTCTATCGACTGTATCAACATGGTTCTACTTTCACAAGCTTCTGTACCAGTTTCATAGGTTCTTCTATTCTTACTGCTTTATTTCAAACATTCAACTACACTGATTCATCAGGAGAGGATTTAACCTGAGCTTTTGGAATAGGAGGATTATTACCTTGCATCATAGAGATCATAGACATCATCTCCTCTAACATTTTCTCCATCCTTTAGATCTATTCATCTTTCTGACTTAATTGCTCTAAAAGATGATGAATTGAATCTACTGTATCATCTTCATCATCTCATTGTTAGTAAGACCTGCTTCACTTTTTACCCTTCTCTTTCTCCTTATGCATAGATAAGTGAGTGTCAAACATGTTAACACTGCCAGACATTTCTTCATTCATATCTTTTTTTTTGCAGCCTCCTATTCATTGATTTGGCGGATACTCTCTTTCAAATGATCCACCATTTCTTTGATTAATTTTTTTCTCATGTGATGTGGGTCTATCAGAGTATACCCTTTAGGAGGAGACAATTCTACTACAAACTTTGCCTTCCTTGATCTTTCCTCTGCTGCATGATTTCTCAGATTCGTTAATGCAGTTGGAGTAGGAACCATTTTGGGCCAGTAAACCCTCTCATTTTAGATAATGAGGATGACTAATTTGGGAATTTTAGTCTCCTCCTATCAAAACCAGATGACATTTTGCTACCCTGTGAATGGTGCTAATCGGGTCTTGATGGATATTTATTTGCAGGATGATCACAGATTCTCAAAGGATGATTTCCAGAGTGATATGAAGAAGGAGGAGATATGGGATTATACCCTCAACAGGATAATGCTCCATATGCTAAGGTTTTGATAGGAGTCTGTTGAGTGTGTTGATGTTATGAATTCTGATAATGATCACGATGTGGGAACTTCTTTGGTTCCCCATGATGATCTATAATAGTAGGTGGTTAGCTTGGACCCGATCCCTGGAATTGAACTCTTTTCTTTGTAGGAGGGGAGTCTCCTATCCTTCCACTTGAATGTGGATGCACCTTAGTAGAAATAACATCCTTGACGTTCTTCAAAAATTCTATCATTATTTGGTCATAACTAGTGGCACAGTCCTGAATCAATCCATTCAATAAAGTTTAAAATTTTCTCTTCCTTTAAAGAGAGAAGGAAGATCAGGATCATTTTAGAATGGAGTAGGTGGAGAATTGGCTATCCACAATACGCTTTCTTTTCCAGCAGCAGTGGATAGTGGGTAGAATCTGCTACCAGCCAACTGAGGGGAGTTAACATACTACTCGAGATTTCCAGCAGTCATCTTCTTTACTACTATTGCAGCAGCGATAAGAGCATCTTCCTTTAGCTTCTCAGTTCTTTCAATCCTTTGCCTTATGTGACAAATCATATTGCAGCATTGATATTTAGTTATCTCCTGGACTCCATAAGATGACCCCATCTCAAAGTTTCCCAATATCAAAATTTTAGCAACGACTAGAAATTTCCCCTTAGTCACAGCAGTTAATTAGGGGAATGCCAGTCATGAAAACACAGAGGATTTAGCAACTACGAGGGAAGATATGGACCCACCCTTAGTGTTGACTTGGGGTGGAGTGGATCTAACAGATTTAATAACGGGTGTAACCACTTTAGTTTGTGGTGCACCAAAAGTAACATGAAGGTTCTCAAAATTGGACCCGAGCCAGATCTGGTTGCCCTTAGCAGATTGGGCAGCAGTGATGTTGAAGTTGAAAATCAATTTTTCAAACATTTTTTACAATTCAATGGGAATCTAAATAAGTGAAAAATGAATTTTGAAATTTATTAAGTGAGGAGAGAGAACATTGAGTTTTTAGCAAGGAAAAACATTTTTTCAAATTTTTGTTTCGCACTTTTTGGTGGTTCGGCAGGTTTCCGATGGCGGAGGGGCGCTAGTCTTCATCGATCGGTGGCCAAGATTATGGTCTGCTTATTGGTGGATCAATTTTTTTAACATGGTCATTCATTTTTTAGATCGTCTTCTCCTACATTTGACGATGGCTCAGAGGTTTTAGGGCTAAACCTATCTATTAAAGAAGCAAGGCTAAAGGCGAAACCTTTAGTCATTAATGAAGGCAGTTTCATTTCGTCTAAGAAATTCAATCCAGATGTTGGGAAAGGGAAAAATGTTTTGATTGATAGCAAGTTCAAGGTTCCAAAGGTCTCCGGCTTTCCCCAGGAGCCTTTATGTGATAGAGTTTTAAATGCAGAGGCTTCTTTGTCCTTTGAATCTTCAATTCAGGAACAAGAAGAAGAAATACTGTTTCAATGAATGGGGAGATGATTGAGTCTAATGTCAATTCGGCTTCTTTGACCATGATTCAATGTGTTTCTGAGGAGGTGGTGGGTACTTCATCAAGAAGCATAGTTTATTAGGATTCTCCTGCTAATAAGAGTTCTGAGTTATTGATCTCAAATATACTGTCAAATGATAGTAACAAGTTTCATCTAGGTGAGTTTGCAGAATTGGACTTGGCTAATGTTGTAGTGAATGTTGATGCAATACCCCAAATCCCTTCTGGAAATGTATTACATAATGCATGGACCAAAAAATCTAATATAAAGGTGACTGATTTGGACTTTGGTGACTGTTCAACAGACGATGGTTCCACTGTGAAGCTACATTTGCAAAATGAATTGGAAAATGTTAAGAAGTTGCAAAATGTGTTAGTGGTGAAAGTCTTTGCTGAGAATGTTCCTCTTAATGTGATTAGCATGGAATTAAGAAAATAGTGGTCATAATTTGGAAGGTTTCACTTCACGGTGCTTGGTTCAGGTTGGTCATTATGTGCTTTCGATGATGTACAGGCGATGGATTCAGTTCTTTCAAATGGCACGTGGTATGTGAGAGGACATATCATTGGTATTGAAAAATGGTCACTATCATTTTCTCCTTCTTCTTTGAAGGGTTTATGGGCTCCGATGTGGATTAGGATGCCAAATATTCCGTTAATTTTTTGGGACAAAGTCAATGTCTGCAAGATTGCATCAAAGGTTGGTACTCCTCTCTTAATAGATGGGAATATGTTCCCATGGGGTAGGAGGGAGTTTGTGAGGATCTGTGTTTGTATCAAGCTGGAAAATTAACTACCCCTACGTGTTTGTGTGGAAGGTTGCTATGGTAGATTCCTGCAAAGAATTGATTATGAAAGAGTATCTAATTGGTGCTTCAAGTGTGGCAAGATCGGTCATCTTAAGAGTGGCTATTCAGAGCTCTTTTTTTTTTTTTTAAATTGCAATTTTTATTAGGAAATAAAGAGATATAAGATGCTAAAGAAAGCAATCACACTCCTTCTTCACCAAGTCGAACGAAGGAGAAGGAATGCAATTTTCAGAAAAGCTATCAAAAGAAAAACTACTTTCTAAAGCTAAGGTAGCACAACAATCAGCTACCTTATTACAATTTCTAGAAATCAAATGGAAAATCACATTATTAAACTCATTAAGGAAAATGATGTCTTCATTCCAATCCGCCAGTTGTTGCCAATTCGTCTTCTTCAAAGATTGTTGAAGCCACTTAATCACATTATAATTGTCTCCTTCAAAGATGACTCCCTTGTATTAGAACATCCACCGTTGCAATTGTCTTTTAACAAACAAAATAACATGTAGTTCAAGAGTAGCAATGTCCCAATATAGTAACTTTTCACCGAAAGCATAAACGAACCGACCCTTATAATCTCTTATGATAGCTTCAATACCTACATTATATGATTCCTTCAATGTAGCATCCACATTGATCTTAATCCAATCTAGGGGAGGAGGATGCCAAGTGTCTATAGACTCCCATCGGAGATCAGCATCCCAGTTTCCTAGAATTAGATTCTTTAATGGCTGAATATCAGAGGTTAACACATTTGCAGCCAAAAAATTAACAGATGAGGTAGGAATCCCAAGCTTTATTTGGTTTCTTCTTTTCCATGAGTAATAAACTGCTGTACAGTAGATTTTAGCTATTTTACGGTAAGATATAGAAAATCTTTCCAACTTCTTTATGCAGTTTGGGTAGGAATGAAATATGGGAAGTTGAAATCCCCAATCTCCCAACTTGTGCACAATCAGGATAAGCTGGCTACAGAAAACAGCCACATGTTCTTGGTTTTCCTCAACATTACAACCACAAGGACATCTATTAGAATGCAGCAAATTCCTATAATCCAAAAAGGAATTAGTTGGTAAAGAATTCTTATATAACCACCACCAAAATAGTTCAACCTTAGGCAGCAATTTGAGTTTCCTGAAATTGTTCAGCGTATGAATCAGATTGTCTTTCGTCTCTACTAACCTTCCTGTTGCTTCCATCCAGGAATCAAATGAGAGGGAAGGAATTGATCTACTCAGATGCTGTTTAATAAGTTCAATGCCATCCTCCTTCAACTCAGGAGATACTTTTATTGATTTGATTACCGAAATTAAATCATTATTAAAAAAATTCTGCATATCCACACAATTCCATCTCCCATCTTCAGAAATGAACTTGTGGATCGAGTCATTCTTGAGCTCATGACAATTAACACAAGTAGGCATTTGTTAATAGGTTTATCAAAGATCCAAGTATCATTCATAATACTCACTTTTGTACCATTTGCTAACTTCCATCTAACAATGCCTTTTAAATATTGAGCTCCATCAAGCAAAATTCTCCAAGCAGGAGAATTACCTCTTCTAACCATACCATTCCATACATCACCACCGTATTTCAATATGATAGAATGGTTACATAATGAATAAGGATTTTGGATGAATCTCCAAGTAATTCTTGACCTCAAAGGTCCCACCTTAGTAACTGAAAAATGAAGGCCCAAGCCACCAGGCAACTTTGGTTTACATAACTCTTCCCAAGAGGCATAGTGTAAACCTTTGTTCTCCTTATCTTTATGCCATAAGAAATCTCTACATAATTTATCCATCTCATACAAAATCCCTTTAGGAACCAAAGAATGCATTGATAAGAAGATAGGTAGAGCAAGAAATGAACTTTTAATTAGAAGAACCCTGCCTCCCAAAGAGAGACATATGCTCCCCCATGAATTTAGCCTTTCCAATGCATGATCTAAAATAAATTTGAAATCAGAATTGACGAGCCTTCTCTAAGCCATCTTCACACCCAAGTAATGCATTTCTTTCACTATCTTGTAACCCAACTTCCTAGCAATTTTCTTCCTGCACCTTCTCTTCACTGAATTCCCAAATAAGATTTGGGATTTCATATTATTTACTTTTTGACCACCCATAGAAATTCTTCAAGATTTTCTTTAAGAAAAGGGCTGATCTCATGGTAGCATTAAAAAATACCAAAAAATCATTGGTATATAATAAATGAGTAATTCTATCAGATTTAGGGGAAACTTTGATGCCCAACTCAAGACCCCTTTGATAAATGGCATTAGAAAGCAATTGGGATAAAAGAATATACAAATAAGGGGATAAAGGGCATCCTTGCCTAAATCCACATTTAGCATCTATCTAGCCCATTCTTCTACCATTAATGAGAATAGAAAATCTAACCTTTTGAACACACTCCATAATAAGCATTATGAGTCTTGGAGGAAAATCAAACTAGTCCAAAGCTTTAACAAGAGTTGGCTAACACATGCTGTTATAAGCTTGCTCCATGTCCACTTTAACCACCATAAGTCCCTTCTTGGAATTTGAATATCTGAATTTGTTGAAGACTTCTTGAGCCAATAAATAGTGATCCGACATAGATCTTCCAGAAACAAAAGCAATTTGATCTTCAGTAATTAATTTAGTTAGACATAACTTCAGCCGATTCATGATCATTCTAGCCACCACCTTGTATATTGATTGACACAAGCTAATTGGTCAAAAATGCGATGGTTCTAATGGGTTCTTCACCTTTGGGATCAACACTATCAATGTATCCTTCCAATCAGGATACATCTTTCCACAAGTGAAAAATTTGTTTACTACTCTCCACAATTCATCTTTAATTATACTCCAATAGCACTTGATAAAAGAAGTTGTTATGCCATCTAAACCAGGAGGCTTGTTGTTACCCAACCTATTCATAGCATCTAGCATATCCTCTTGGTTGAAATTAGCATTAAGAATCTTCCAAGCAGCAATATCAATACTTTGTTGACTCCCAACTTCAGGCCAACCTGAGAGGCAACACTCCATATGCTTCCATTTTCGATTGAAGAAATTACAAAATGTTGCTTCAAATTTATGTTGATCAACCATAAGACCCTCCACCTCATCATTTATTTGGTTAATTTGCTTTCCATTTCTCTTGGCTGAAGCATAATCATGAAAAAACTTTGAATTAGTATCACCTTCTTGTATCCATCTCGCCTTGGCTCTCTGATTCCACCAAGTAGTTAAACGGGCTAACATGACATTGAGCTCATACACCTTACTCCTTAACAGCAGCAAATCATGATGATTGAGACCCTCTTGACAACTTTCTTTAATTTGTAACTCCATAATCTCATTTTTCAAAGTGTCCTTCAACATAGATAGATCTTTTGACTTGTTCTTGTTCACGTAATACATGGCTCTGAGGGATCTATTCAGCTTTCTTCTAAGGATTTTAGCATCATTACCAAAATCTTTCCTTCTCCAAGCTTTAAGAACCACGTTCCAAGCAGTAGGGTAGGATCTCCATACATACTCAAATCTAATGTATTTCTAATGTGTCCTCATATTTTGATTAATTTTGAAAGTAATATGAGAGTGATCAGAAGCCACCCTAGCCAAATGTCTGACCGAAGCAAACGGGACTTGTTGAAGAGCAGCAGAGTTCAACAAACAGCGATCCAACCTCTCCCAAATCCTAGAGTTTCCATCCTTATTATTACACCAAGTATATCTTGGTCCAATAATACCTGCACTACATGACTAAGAGCTCATTGGAGAGGCTATTCATGTTGGGTGTAAACAAACTGAAGCCATGGTGAAAGGAGATACTTGCTTTATGAAGAATTCTAGAGAAGATGTGGCTAAGAGTTCTTTGATTGGTAATGAAGACTTGTGTAAGGATGGATATGGTCCTTGGGTCCATGTGAATTATGGAAGAAAATGAGTAAATAATCCTAGGTTAGAAAAAAAATTGGAGTTCGTGGGGTAAATAATGCTGAATTTAAAACCACTGGTTATAAGGAATCTTGTAGAGCTGTTGATTCTACTGATGAATTGTTGGGTTCTAAGGAAAGAAGTATTTTTTTTGCTAGCCTAGGAGATGGACAATCTCATTCAGAGATTGGTGGTGATATTTCAATTCAAGTTGCCCTGGGAGAAGTGAATCTTCAATCAGAACTACAAGGGGTGCAAGTAGTGACTGAAAAATTTGATGTGGGTTTGGATGCCAAGCCAAGCCCAGTCAACAATAACAAGTTTAATGTTCTAAATAATATTAATGAAGAGGGTGAAATTATCCCTGGAGATGAATTTGTTGATTCAATGCTTGGTTCTTCTGTCCAAGTTGTTGATGTAGCTGCTATTGGAATGACAGAAGGAGGAAAAAAAGAGTTATCTGATGTTAAGGGGTCTGGATCTTCTTTGGCTAAGAAGAAACTTGCAAAAGAACTAAGTGGTTTGGGACCTATTAAATTGGCTCCCAGGAATAGGAGATTATAGGGTGAGCTGAAAGATAGTTCAGGGCCCTCTTCCCCTCTTCATCAATGATAACATCCATTGCATTTTAGAATTATAGAGGAGCTAAAAAGAGGCAAGCTTCTCTATATCTTAAAGAATTTGTTAGGGAGCACACGGTTTTTTTTATTATCTTGTTAGAAACCAAAATTTCTAACATTGATAGAAGGGAAGTTGATGTTTTGATTGGTTATGATTGGGATTTCTATCAAGCTCCTTCAGATGGTTTATCTGGAGGAATCTTAGTGCTTTGGAAATCTACTGTTGTTGTTTCATTTTGGAATCAACTTTCCAATTTGTTGTTGGTGAATTGAAGATGTTTAATAAAGCTATTTGGATAGTTTCTTCTGTGTATGGAAGTAAAGAAGTCTATAAGAGAAGGGAATTATGGAGTAGAATGGAAGACTATAACTCCAAAAATCTGGCTATGGTTGTGGGTGGATATCAAACAGAATAAGAGGGGGGGGGGGGGGGGGGGGGGGGGGGTGGAAGAGATTTGCTTATTTCGTAGATACCAAGGAGATGAATGCCTTTTTTGCTAATAATGATTTTCATGAGGTTGGGTTTATAAGCCCTAAATTCACTTGGTGCAACAACAAGTTCAGAGATGCTCGTATCTTGGAGAGGTTAGACAGATATTTCTTGAACACTATTGCTTTCAATTCATCTCATCGTATGGTGGTGAGGCATCTTGCTAGAGTGGCCTCAGATCATTACCCACTTATTTTGAATTTCTTGGAGAATTTTTTTGTGATGAGAAGAATTATCAGATTTGAAAATATTTGGGCTTCTTTTCTCATTTCTTTAGGTGTGGTTAAGAAAGTTTGGAGCAGAAAGGTTACTGGTGATCCTTTGGCTACTTTGAATATCAAGTGTAACTGGTCCTTGAAAGCTCTTTTTTCTTGAGTAGAGCAAAGTTTAAAATCTTTATTCAAGTGAAGGATTGTCTTTGAAAGAAATATGTGAGTTGCAACTGAAAGAAGTAGAGTTAGGCCACCTAACGGAAGATGAAAGCTAGAATCTCAAGGTGAAAGTGTCTGAGCTGAACTCCACGTTAGGCCGTTTGAAAACTTGGTGGAAGCAACGAGCTAAATCAAAGTGGTTTAAGGAAGGAGACATAAATTCTAGTGCTAGAAGATATTCTAATTGGATCTTCAAGGCCAAAGATGATAATGGTAATCTGGTTGAAGATCAAAATCTGATTAAGGAAGTGTTTATCCGATTTTTAAAAATAAATGGAAGAAAAAATCTAGTGTTTTGGAAGGTTGGCCACCTACTTATAGTTCCCTTGATGAAGATGATAGAGGCTTGCTGAATAGGGATGTTACATTGGAAGAGGTGGAAGAGATTGTTAAGCATGCTGATTCTAACATTGCTCCTAGTAAATATTGTATTTCCTATTCCTTTCTCAAAGCTTATTGGAGTATAATTAAAGAAGATTTCTGGAAAGTTATTGTCCAGTTTTTTATTTCTAGCAATATGAATGTGGAATGGAAAGATACTTTAGTAGTTTTGATCCCAAAAGTGGTAAATCCTTTGACTCCTTCCAACTATAGGCCTTTCAGCCTTTGTAAGACGGTCTACAAGGTGGTTGCTAAGGTACTTGTGAATAGATTGATCCCCATTATGCCCAAACTGATTTCAATGGAGCAAGCTTCTTTTATTAAGGAAAGATCATTGTCAGACCATGTGCTTATTGCTAAGGTAGTCTTCCACAAGTTCAGATTCTCTAAAAATTCTAAAGGCTTGGTCTCTTTCAAATTTGATATGGAACAAGCTTATGATTCAATGTGTTGGGACACTATGAGGAATATTTTGGGTTCCCCATAAAGTTCTCCAAACTTATTATGGAATGTGTGGAAAATCCTAGGTTCTCGTAGATGATTAATGGAGCTACTTCTGATTGGATAAATACTAAAAGCGGATTCTATCAAGGTTGTCCTCTCTCGCCTTTCTTATTTATTCTTTGCTCATAGCTTCTCTCCAATGCTCTCTTTTAGAAAGGTGACTCTATTAGAATTCAAATTTATCCAAATGGCCCTAGGATTTCTCACTTGTTGTATGCAGATGACACCATTATTTTTTTGGAAGCTACCAATAAAGCTGTGAAGGTGGTCAAAAGTGTTGCTGAATTTCTGTGATTGGACAGGTCAAAGAGTTAATTTTGATAAGTCGGCCATTCTCTTTGGTAAATTTGTCAAGAGGAGGAGAAGGAAAGTCATTACTCATATCATGAGTATAAAATAGGAGAAAGAATTCAGATATCTCGGTGTTAAGACTGCTCTAAGGAGACTTCTAAGGGCTAATTTCCAATTCATTATTAACAAAGCTTGGAGAATGGTAAATATTTGGGGGAGTAATTTCATTTCTTTGGCAGGGAAATTTATGCTGGTTAAATCTATTATGTCATCTTATGCTACTTTTTATTGCACTCATTCTACTATGCCGAAAGGAGTTCTTGATGATCTTGACAAGATGTGTTGGAATTTTATTTGGAATAGAAGGGTAGGTCTCCATTATGTTAGTTGGAGTGTTTTGTGCAAGCCTATCAAGTGGGGTGGTCGTTGTCTTCACTCTTGTGCAAATAAGGTTGGTCCCTTGAGAGTGAAATTGGCATGGAAATTTATTCAAGATATAGGTTCGTTGTTACTTAGTATTCTTGCTCCTAAATATGGTGCCCGATTTGATGATGTTGGAAGACTAAAAGGTGGCTCATCATCTTGGAAAATTATTATTGAAGGTGGAAAATTCTTGAATGAAAGTTCATTAGGGATGTTAAGCCCTTATGAACGAGTCCCGAGGCTAACTAAGACGGGGGGGGGGGGGGGGTGAATTTGTAGTTTTTAAAAAATTCGTGAGAAAATAATGATTTTGGAAAAAGTTTTTGAATATTTTTAAAACCAATTACAGTAACATGATGATGTGCAGATATTCAACGATAACAGGATAATAATCACAATCACACAATCATCAACAGAAAAGTAAGTGCAGAAAATAATCAAAAAGAACACACTAGATTTTATATTGGTTCGATCAACTTGACCTACCTCCACTCCCCGGAGCTTCCCCTCCAGGTATTGCACTAACACTAAGTGTCTCTCCTTCTACTCCCACAACAAGGTGGAGAATCTTGTACAAAAACTCCTTTCCCCCAACCCGGTGAGGCAGAGAACCTGAACTCCTTTCGCTTCCTCCTAAAGCAGGCAGAGAATCTAGACTCCTTTCACTTCCTTCGGGAGCAGGCAGAGAACCCAGATCTTCTTGCAGATAATCCTACTAGAGAACCACCAACGAGAAAAGAGGTGATGACCGGAGAAGATGACTCAGATCCTTGCTTGGAGCAACCTTTGTGAACACCTCACAAACTCCCCTCACAAGATCCTCTCTCTCTCTCTCTCAAGGTTTTCTTTGGTAAGGAAAGTGGCAAAAGATCTTTCTTGTTGGAAGAAAAGGATCTTAAATAGGAGGGCTCAAAAATTGCCCTAAATCTCAACTGGTAGGTAAAGATCATCCAGGACAATCGGTCGATCGTCCTGTATGATCATTTCAAAATCATATGTATCAGCCTGGATGATCTGGTTTCTTTGGATGATTAGTAGAAAAAATTTATTTAAATCATCCCGTATAATTCTGCGATCATCTAGGATGATTAGTGTAATTCAGGAATTTCATCCAGAAGATAGCTCTGGTCGTCCAGGGCAACTGATGCTGGATGATCTCAAAATGACTTGATCGTTCGGGATGATATCTCTATCGTCCGGTACGATTAGTTCAAAAACACCCAAAATCATCCTGAGCACCGCTCTGGGCGTACAGGTTAAACATGCTGGATGATTTTAAAATGACTTGATCATCTAGGATGATATCTCTATCGTCCTATACGATTAGTTCAAAAACACCCAAAATCGTCCTGAGTACTGCTCTAGGCGTACAGGTGAAAGGTACTAGAGGGTCAGGAACATCCCGTATGATATGGCGATCATCCAGGATGATATGATCATATCAATCCAATATTAATTGCTTTCCTCAATCACCAGACTAATTTAGGCATGATTGTAAAGAATCATTCAGGACGATACACGTATCGTCTAGGATGATTAGACGAAATCTCTAAAAATAAAACTTGCCTAACTCAGTCTGGCGGTTGAGATTTTCTAATTTGAGCATATTATCTCGTACGATGTGTCCATCATCAAGGATGATCTACTTAATCAAACTGACTTAACATGATCATCCTAATTAGGCTTTCTATTTTCATTGGATCGTCCAGGATGATATGAATATCATCTAGGATGATATGAACAAAAATTGAAAATAAAAACTCTAATTCACTAAAACTCTCCCCCTGAGTGTGTGTGTGCAAGGTTACTTAGCTAGAGGATCAATTACATTACATTTGACTCAAGAAAGGGAAAAAATACATTTAAACACACTTGAACCTGATCTTGAGTTGGCTTGAATTGCAATTGATCTTTTGTACCTGAAATTGTTAGCCAAGCAAAATAGAAAATAAATATATTTGTTATCATCAAAACTATACTCCTTGAATTCAGATTTGTAACATTAAATTTAGTTGTAAGGTGGGATATGTCAAGTGGCAAGTCGATAGATTTGTATAAGGATATCTGGATCTTGGATAAGTGCATTGAAAAATGGCCTATGTTCGTTGCTGTCCCAGATTTAGATGGCTTGACAGTAGATAAGCTCATGGTGGATGGCATTTGGGATGCAAAGCAACTGTGTAAGTTTTTTGGATTGGAGCTTGTGGAGCGCATATGTCAAATTCGAATAAGACCTGAATTAGAAGAGGATAGATTGAATCTGATATTTCAAAAGTCAGGCAAAATAATTTCTGCTATGATTTTTGAAGTGTTAATGCAAAATCAATCCTTAGTTATTTATTGGAATTGGGTGAAGAAGGTGAAGTTTCTACCTCGTGTTGAGGTCTTTTGGTAGCTTGTTTTTAACAAGGCTATCCCAACATTTCATTTTCTGTCTTATAGAAGATTGCAGAACAATTTCTCATGTCTTAGAGGTTATAATTCGACTGAAGATATAGACCATGTAATTATGAAATGTGCAAAGCTAAAGGAGGTTTTGCAAGTTTTTAATATCTGGGGATTTTTCTTTCCTAATTTTGAAAGTTTGGGTGATTGCTATAAATGCTTGATTTGGATGAGTTCAAGTACTCAAATTGTACTGCAATACCATTTATTATTCATGGAAAGCTAGGAACAAATATGTTCATGAAGGTATTTGTGATAGCCCTTCCCTGATTGCTACTCAATCAGTGAGCTTGGCTTCATTCTCTTCTTTGGCTTTTGGCTTAAACTCGGGAAACTGGGGTGTTAATCAGTCCTCTAGGCTGCTAGTGAATTATTGGAACTCTCCTCCACCAAAATGGATCAAATTATATGTTGATGCAACTCTTTTTCAATTGTATAAAGCCCGCGTTGGTGGTGTTCTCCGGGATAGTAAGGGAAGATTTCTTTTAGCTTTTGGAAGGAAGTGTGTTCACTGGGATATTGCTCGGCCAGAATTTTTTTCTATTCAAGTTTTTAAAGACTTTATCAAGGTTTGGATGTTCATATACAAAGGAATTATCATCGAAGGTGATAGTCATAATATCAATAAATTCCTTATAAATTTGGCAAACAAGGGCGGTTAGTGGATGGAGGAGCTTGCATTTTTAAAGGATTTTAATCATGTTATTTTCAATTTTGTAGATAGGAAATGTAATAAGTTAGCAGATTTATGTGATAACTTTGCTTTGTCTGGAGATTTTTTTTGGGAGGATGTTAGTGGTAATAAGGTTCCTCTTTCATTTAGTAGTTAAAGGAGGAACTGGAAACTTTTGCTTCATAGTTTGTAATAGCTTTTCTTTATTATTAATAGCATTTTCTTTGCTTCTTCTTCTTCTTCAAAAAAAAGGGAATCTAAATTAGTAACTGATCTTTATGAATCTATACACTGAATCTGAATACTAAAAATTGTAACAATCTGAATCTAGTTGGAGTCTAAGATAAAGTTTGGATAGATTGAAGATTTGAAAGATGAAATGGTCCAATTAAAGACCCAAACCAAAGAAGCATAATCATAAAGTATGTATTCGGGAGATTAATTGATTGAGGATTGAAGAGAAATTGGAATTAGATTGAAAAGAGATTAAATAAGGACCCTTGTCCTTAAAAAATTTAAGTGTATATATAAAAATAAAAAATATACATGAGTTAGAACCTTTTTATGGAGGGGGGGGGGGGGGGGTTAAGAATTTATAATCTAAAGCCGAATTTCAATGCACACACTTGAAACTGAGTACGAATGAAAATGGAAAACTCCAAAATATGCAAATGACATGCAAATGTTAAACAAAAAATGGACAACATTTCTACTGGATCTAAGATCTAAGCTAGTGCTGATAGTTAGCTTATTTGCTTGGCTTTCTAGGAAATGCCAAGAAAACCATGACTAGCATTGATCATGTAAATTGTGAACTTAAATAAACATGCAAATGTCATACAAATAACATACAAACTGGATTGACTTGATTTAAGAGAATTTACAACGATATAAATTTAAATATAAGATAATCGAATTAATCAAATCACAAAACATATAAAACACTCAAGATTTATAACAAAAATCTCAGGAAAATATATCAAAAATAAAAGATTGAAAATCTCAAGAAAATTTTGAATAAATTTGAAATGAATCTAAATGACTAATCAAACAAATGACATGCAAATGTTAGGCAAAAAAATGGGTAGCATTTCTGCTGGATCTAGGACCTAAGCCGGTGCTTACAGTTGGCCCATTTGCTTGGCTTTTTAGAAAAAGATAAGAAAACCATGTCTAGCACTAATCATGCAAACTGTAAACTTAAATAAACATGCAAATCTCATACAAATGACATACCAGGATGGGTTGACTCAATTTAAGAGAATTTACAACTATATAATTTAAATACAAGACAATCAAATCAATCAAATCATAAAACATATAAGACACTCATAATTCACAACAGAAATTTGAGGAAAATACATCAAAAATAAAAGATTGAAAATCTCAAGAAAATTTTAAATAATTTAAAATTGAATCTAAATGACTAATCACACAAATGACATGTAAATGTTTGACAAAAAATGGGCAACATTTCTGCTAGATCTAGGACCTAAGTCCATGCTGATAGTTGGCCAACCTACTTGGCTTTTTAGGAAAAGCCAAAACCCTATGAGTAGCGCTGATCATGCAAGCTGTTAACTTAAATAAGCTTACAAATGTCATACAAATGACATACGAGGCTGGGTTGACTCGATTTAAGGAATTTACAATTTTATAAATTTAAATACAAGACAGTCAAATCAATCAAATCACTAAACATATAAGACACTCAAAATTTACAACATAAATATAAGGAAAATACATAAAAAATGAAAGATTAAAAATCTCAAGAAAATTTTGAATAAATTTAAATGAATCTAAATAACTAATCACACAAATGACATGCAAATGTTAGATGAAAAATGGGTAGCATTTCTACTGGATCTTGGACCTAAGCTGATGCTAACAATTGGCAAATTTGCTTGGATTTTTAGGAAAAGCCAAGAAAACCATGACTAGCGCTGATCATACAAACTCTGGACTTAAATAAAAAGGAAAATGTCATACAAATGACATACCAGTCTGGTGAAAGTTTGATAGGGATGTTAAGCCCTTGTGAACTAGTCCCGAGGCTAACTAAGAGGGGGGGGGGGGGGGGGTGAATTGGTTATTTTAAAAATTCTTAAGCACAAACTGATTTTGAAAAATCTTTTCAAATGTATTAAAATGATTACTATCTCATGGTGATAAGCAGATGTTCAACAATAACTAAATAATAATCATAATCACATAATCATCAATAGAAAAATAAATGTGGAAAATAATCAGAAAGAACACACCAGATTTTATAGTGGTTCGATCAACTTGACTTACGTCCACTCCCTGGAGCCTCCCCTCTGGGTATTGCACTAACACTAAGTGACTATCCTTCTACTCTCATAGTAAGGCAGAGAAGCCTGCACAAAACCTCCTTTCCAACAACCCAGTGAGGTAGAGAACCTGGACTCCTTTTGCTTCCTCCTGAAGCAGGCAGAGAACCTGGACTCCTTTCACTTCCTGTTGAAGCAGGCATAGAACCTGGACTCCTTTCACTTCCTCCTGAAGCAGGCATAGAACCTTGATCTTTGTGCAGACGATCCTTCCATGGAGACACCAAGGATAAAAGATGATGACCAGAGAAGATGACTTAGATCCTTGCTTGAAGCAATATTTGTGAACACCTCACAAACTCCACCTCATAAGGTTTTCTCTCTCTCTCCCAATCTCTCTCTCTCTCCTTCTCAAGTTTCTCACAGGCAAGGATAGTAGCAAAAGATCTCAATGATTGAAAAAAAAAAGATCTTAAATAGGAGGGCACAAAAATTGCCTTAAAATTTAACTCGCCATCAAAGATCATCCAGGAGGATCGAAGGATCATCCTGTACGATTTGTGTAAAACTTCACCAATTAGTCTAGACGATCTGCTTTCTCTGGATGATTAGAAGACATATTTTATTTAGATCATCCAGGATGATCCTGTGATCGTCCAGGATGATTAGTTCAATTCGGGAGAATCATCTTGAGTACTATTTGGGTCGTCCAGGGGAAATGGTTGGATGATCTGAAGAAAAAGACTTGATCGTTCGAGACGATATGCATATCATCCCGTATGATTAGTTCAAAATTGGCCAAAATCATCCTGCACATTATACGGGTTGTCCTATATAAATATGCTGTATGATTGAAAAATGACTTGATCGTCCGGGATGATATTTCTATCGTCCAAGATGATTAGTATAAATAATCTTGTATTGTCTAGCACATTGTTCAGATCATCCAGGTGAAGTCATTTGGATGATGAGAATTTTATATGTATCATCCAGGATGATATTGCGATCATCCAGGATGATATGATCATATCAATCAAATATTAATTACTTTCCTTAATCACTAGACAAATTTAGGCATAATTTTAAAGGATCGTCTGGGACGATCAGACAGAAATTCTAAAAATATAAACTTGCCTAACTCACTCTGGCGGCTGAGATTTTTTTATTTGAGCATAACATCCTATACGATGGGTCTATCATCCAGGACGATCTACTTAATCAAATCGACTTAAGATGGTCGCCCTAATTAGGATTTCTATTCTGACTAGAACGTCAAGGATGATATGAATATTATCTAGGACTATTTGAATAAAATTGAACAAAAACTCTAACTCACTAAAACTCTCCCCTGAGTGTGTGTGTGCAAGGTTACTTAGCTTGGGGATCCATTATATTATATTTGACTAAGGAAAAGTGAAAAATACATTAAATCTGACACACAATTTGGCTGACTCGACCTTGTGCTGACTTGAATTATAATTGAGCCTATCAACTTGAAAGATTAGAACCTAAAATAAAAATGAAAAGGTTTGCTATCATCAAAATCATAGTCCTTGAAACCATGTTTGCAATAATCTCTCCCTTTTTGATGATGGCAAACATTTATTTAGTAGTTTTAAATCAACCAAATTGCAGTAATTAAAGCACAAACGAGAGAAGATTTATCATAACAAATTTTACTAATCATTGACAACCAGTGACATTCAATACAATAAAAGAAACTACTACAACACAAAAATAACAAAAGAAACTACTAGTAACACAAAAATAACTCCCCCTTTTGACCTCACAAAAAGGAGAAAAAAAAGATAAAATAACAACAAAATAAAAACATTACAATATACCAAACTAATAGAGAGGCAGATCCTGATCAGATGGAGGAGGTGGTGGTGGATGAAAGTAGCTATGAATGGTGGTGAATAGCTCACCAAACCAGGCCATATCCTGGCCGTGCTGCTGTTATTGGTGAGTCACAAATTAATTGAAGTGAGCAATATCAGTCACATGCTGCTCCTCTTGTGCTACCACGTAGGAGTCAAAGTGAGCTTCCCACTAGTCAAACCGCTGCACCAAGTGATCTAAGGGTGATGCTATACGGAGAGTAGCAGGTGCAGCAGGTGCAGCTGGCTCAGGAGCAGCCTCCCCCTCTTCTCCCTCAACATCCATACTGGGCTCCGGATATAGGCGAGCTCTATGAAGAGTGTGAAAATAACTATTGGAGAAGAAGATAGGTGGGATTTTGTCTGGATCTGGATATTGAAATTTGTACTTTATTTTAAGGACATAGTGAATGAGATGTCCTAAAGCTAGGTTGGGGCGTCTCCTGTGGCCTGAATCCCTAATGGTAGTCAGTTGTTCAATATAGAGAAAGAGTAAATCAATGGCATTAAAGTCACGACGGGCCATGATGTAATATATAGTTAATGAGAGCAAAGGAGTGACGTGGATGTGATCCCCAGCCTTAGGAATGATGGAGGAGCGAAGGACATGTTGGATTGTCCTAGCATCCTTGACTAGGGAGTAGTAGGCCTTGTCGTGGTATTGGGCATTTGTGTTTCTAAGGAAGTAGTTGGCGACACTCCAATTATAGTTAGGGCCAGATGGTAAAATGTGAAGCTTATAGCCAGACATGGACAGTTGAAGAATGTTATGAAAGTCCTGGAGGGTTAATTCTACAGGTTGTTGATTGACCAAGGAGTGAAGGGCTATTTAATCACTAGTAATGCAAAGATTCGTAAAGATAACTCTAAGAAGTTTAATGCTGAAAGGAAAAGCTAGTGTAAGAATGAAAGCGAGGGATGTGTGAGTGAACAGATCAAGTGTCGGATAGGTGAGGGTCCGTGGGTTCACAGTTTTGGAGATAGTGATCCTAGCATCAAGATATCTTTAAAATGTAGCTTGATCGGCTGCATCAGGGAAGCGGGGATAACCATTTCCCCTTGAGGAACTGGCTTCCCTTTTCCTAGATCTTTTACTACCAGCCATAATGAAATGCTTGAATTTATGTAGAAGAGAGGTGTGGTGAAAAATCTGTTGAGAATGGCTGTTTAAATAGAAAGTCTAGTTCAGAAGAAAAGAGATTAGATTAAAAAAGAGATCCTTTCAAGCCTCATTCTAGAAAAACATATGATAAAATAGTATTACAAAGTAAGGAATTAGAAATCATGATTTTTCATCTCAAGCTTTTAAAAATATTATGTGGCTCATGGATTTTTCTAAGACATTTAAAGAGCTGAAATGAAAGCAAGCTTATTTCTTTGTGGGCTCATTGTATGCCTTTTTTTTCAATTTATTTTGTGTACTTTGTGCATCTTTTGATTTTTTATGATATACTTTGTGTATCTTTCAATTTGGCGACATTGTGCATCTTTTCAGCTTTGGGCTCATTTTGTGCCCCTTTTCATTTTGGAGCTCTTTGCGCATCTTTTACAAGCTTGTTTCCTTTCATAATTATTAAAAAATCTTAGTTGTGAAATTACCTTCCAAACATAAGAGAGGAAAAATCACACTCTCTATAATAAGGAGGAGTAAATCACAGAACAAAAACCACACATTATATGATAAGTGCAATCACATGAGTAAGAAAAATATAATAATGATTCTATGCTTTAAAAATACTATTCATATAAGGTAGGTTACTGTAGGAGGATAAAATAGATCTCTATTTCAAAAACCAACTTTTTAATTTTGAAGAAGATTTTTATCCAAAAGAAATACAACACCATTAAAAGAGTTAGAGGAAGAGAAATAATCATCAACGTTTCTTCCCTTTAACAGATTCAGAGGAGTCAATCACTGCTTACAAGCTTTCAAACAAAAATAAGACAAAACACTCAGTCAGAAATCCAGTTTATCAGCAGTAGTGATTAGTGATCTGATTTAGAAGAAAATCTAATAAATTAAGAATAAGTAGTAAATCGCATCAAAATAAATACACAAATCCAGAAAAACAACAGCAATAAAAAGAAAAATAGTAGAAAAAAACAAATAGGAAATAGATAATCAAATAAAAAAACTAACAGAAATAAAATAAAAAAAAGGAAATTGAAAAATCAATAGTCATCGGATTCATGCATTTATGTCAATCACACCCAATATTGTCCTGAAAATGTTGAATGTGTCAAAGGCCAGTGGTTCAGTATAAATGTCAACTAGTTATTTATCAGTTGCTACATGGTGTAACTCAATGTCCCCTTTTATAACATGGTCCCTAATGAAGTGATGCCTTATGTCAATGTGTTTGGTTCTTGAATGTTGGATTGGATTCTTAGAAAAATAGATGGCACTGGTGTTATCATACAGAACTGAAATTGTGCCAACAGGTAATCCTAATTCCAGAATTTGTTGCTTTAACCAAAGGACTTGGGCTACATAACTCCCTAAGGTAATGTACTCAGCTTCAGTAGTGGAAAGTGCAACAGAGTTTTATTTTCTATTGGACCATAAGACTAAAGATTGTCCTATGAATTGGCAAGTACCAGATGTGCTCTTTCTATCCACCCTACATCCTACAAAATAAGAATCAGAATATATAATAATCTAAAAAGAAGTGATGTGCCTAGGATACCCGATTCCTAAGTTTGGGGTCCCTAAGTGATATCTAAGAATTCTCTTATTAGCAGTCAGATGGGACTCTTTAAATTCAGCTTGAAATCAAGCACAAATACAAACACTAAACATGAAATTAGGTCAGCTAGCAGTAAGGTAAAGTAGTGATCTTATAATTCCTCTATACTTCTTCTGATTAATAGATTTTTCATTTGAATCCTTTTCTAACTGAACAGATGAACTCATGGGAGGGTTGATTGGCTTGGCTTTGGCCATTTCATATTTCTTCAAGATGTCCTTAGTGTATTTTGATTGATTAAGAAAAGGTTCCATCATCCATTTGACTTATGCAAAACCCCAAAAAATATGATAATTCTCCCATCATACTCATCTCAAACTCTTTACTCATTATTTTAGAAAAATCATCACATAAATTTTTATCAGAAGATCCAAAAAGTATATCATCAACATAGATCTAGATAATGAGAAAATCATCTCTTATTTTCTTCCAAAAAAGGGTGGTGTCTATGCTCCCCTTAACAAACTCTCTTTCTAATAGGAATGTGCTAAGCCTCTTAAACCAAGCTCTGGGTGCCTATTTCAATCCATATGAAGCCTTTTTTAATTTATAAATATGATTTGAAAATTAGGAACTCTTAAAACCTTGGGGTTGCTCTACAAAGACATCTTCCTTTATTACCCCATTTAAAAAGGCACTCTTGACATTCATTTGGAAAAGCTTAAATCCCTTATAACAGGTAAAGGCTAATAGCACCCTAATGTCTTCCAATCTAGCTACAGAGGCAAAGGTCTCCTCAAAATCAATCCCTTCTGTTTGGTTGTACCCTTTAGCCACCCACACCCTTCATCTTATTCTTAAAGACCCATTTGGTTCTTACTACACTTTGATCCTTAGGTCTTTCTACTAGTTCCCAAACATTATTCCTTACAAATTGATTTAACTCTTCCTATATGGCTAAGATTCAGAACTCATTAGATAAGGCTTGATTAAGGTTGGTGGGTTCAGTCGTTGAAATGAAGGCATAGTGGTTTACTTCTTTCCTAAGGCCATGCCTCATTCTAACACCTTCAGAAGGGTCTCCTAAGATAAGTTCTTTAGAATGACTTAAAGAATATGTCCATTCTCTAGGCAAAGAAACATCAACTTCTACCCTTTCCTAAAGATTTATAGATTATACTCCTTGGGTGACTTCTACAACCTCTTCATCTTCTACTTCAGCTCTAGACTTTTTAAGATCAGATTCATCAAACACTACATGAATAGTCTCCTTCACCACCAATGTCCTCTTGTTAAACACTCTAAAGGATTTTTCTACACTTGAATATCCTAAGAACACTCCCTCATCAGATTTTGGGTCAGATTTTCCTAAGAGTGATTTTCCATTATTCAGAATGAATACCTTACAGCCAAAGACATGGAGGTGGGACAGGTTTGGAGTTCTACCCTTAATGATCTCATAGGGTGTCTTATTCAGATTGAATTTAACATTCACCCTATTCTGCACATAACAAACAGTGTTCATCACTTTAGCCCAAAAGTATTTTTTAAGTGAATACTCAGTAAGCATGGCTCTAGCGGCTTCCACTAAGGTCCTGTTCTTCCTTTCAGCTATCTCGTTCTACTGAGGGGTCTTAGGAGCTAAAAAGTTTTGGCTAATCCCTTGCTCCGCATAGAAGGTTCCAAATCTCATATTTTCAAACTCACCACCATGATCACTATAGATGGTCAAGATCTTACAACCTAACTTTTTTTGAATCCAAGTGAAGAAAGATTTAAATTCATCAAATGACTCAGATTTATGTGACAGAAATCTAATCCAAGTGAACCTTGAGTAGTCATCAATAATCACAAATCCATAGACTTTTTTCCCTAAGCTGGCAGTGCTAATGGGTCCAAATAAATCCATGTGAAGGACTTCTAAAGGTCTAGAGGTGGTGATGTCCTTAATAGAGTGGAAAGAGGATTGGACTTATTTCCCTAGTTGACAGGCATCACACAGGTGGTCCTTAGTGAACTTAAGCTTGGGGACACCTCTAACTAAGTCCTTTTGGGTGACTCTTCTAAGGGTTTTCATGATGGCATGACATAACCTCGCATGCTACAGCCAAGACTCATCAACAGTAATTTTTAAGCAAATAACAACATCAGCTTTAAAGTAATTTAAATCCAACATGTAGACATTATTGACCATTTTTCCATGTAAAATAATTTTGTCATTTAAGCTTATAATGCAGTAAGTAGGCAGGAACTTTAGGCTGAAGCCTTTATCACATAGCTGGCTGATGCTGAGCAGATTGTGTTTCAATCCATCTATAAGTAAAATATTTTTAATCAAAAGATTCTTGAAGTTTTCAATTATACCTGCACCCACCATTTTCCTTGTGGTGTTGTCTCCAAGAGTGACCTTGCCTCCAGCCCTGGCCTCTAGTAAAATGAATTGATTTGTATCTCCAGTCATATGTCTTAAACATCCACTGTCCAGGTATCACATACTCTCACGAGGTCTTGTGTGAAAGCAACCCTACAAAATCATCAAACATTAGATTTAGGAACCCAAATAAGTTTGGGTTCCTTCTTATGGAAAGAAGAATATAATGCATGTATGCTATACTATGAATCATGCAGCCTGGGCCTCCACACCCAATGTGTACTATAGTGAACAATACAAGTGTGGGATATATGTCCTAGCATGCCACAAGAAAAACATCTAATGCAAGGAAAAGGGTTAACTAATCTATGTGGGTGATAGTACCTCTTCCTAGGTTTGAATGAAACATGCTTTGATGATTTTGAATTAAATTCTTCAAGTGATGGAGGTGCATAAAATTGTGTAAATGTAGGAGGTGTTTCATTATTCTCATATGCATTAATTTTTACACTTAGAAATTCATTTTCTTTCTTGAGACTTACAATTTCAAATTTCAAATGATGCTCACTACTATTTAGATCAGATGCATGAGTTTCTAATTCCTTAAATATAGTTTTTAATTCAACATATGATGCTTTTAATGAATCATGCTCAATATTCAAATCATAATACTTTTTATTTAACTCATCAAATTCATCAAGTAGTGACATATGATTGCTATCAAGAGTAGAATAATCCTTAATCAACACTTCATGCTCTTTTTCCAAATTTATGAATTCCAATTTTATGCTAGCATGTGTTTTCTTAAGTTTCCTATATGATGAATGAATTCTTTCAGAAACTTCAAGTAATTGATCATAGGTTAGCTCACATACCTCTTCTTAGTCAGACTAACCAAGATGTTCACCAGCCATCAAATACAAGTTTGTAACTTCCTCTTCAGCTTCAGTCTCAGAGGTATCAGAGGCAGAATTTGCCCAGAAAGACTTTTAAATCCTTTTCTTATCCTTACTAAACTTAGGTTACTCCTTACCCTTCTCCTTGCTTGGGTGAGCCTTAAGTGTAGGACAGTCAACTTTTATATGTCCTAGCTTCCTGTATTCAAAACAAACTGTATCAGAAGAACCTTTAAAATTTTTATTACTCTTATCATTATTTCACTTCTAAAAGTTCTTGTGTTTCTTCCTTAGAAAGCTTTTTAATTGCCTAGTGATCAAGGCAACATCATCACTATCAGACTCGAAAGTAACAGTATCTGTATTATTGGACTTCAGCGCCATAGTTTTCTCCTTCTTCTTCTCACCTGCATGAATTTGTCTTTGGTTCACTCCTTGCTCGTAAGCATTGAGTGACCCAAGTAAGTATCAATAGAATAAGTATTCAAATCTTTGGATTCAGTAATTGCAGTTATCTTGGCATCATAGGAAGAAGGAAAACATCTCAGAATTTTGTTCACTTCTTCATAGTTAGTGAGTTCTCTTCCTAAAGCATGCAGAGATGTGACAATTTGAGTGAACCTAGTATACATTTCTGAAATTGATTCACTAGGTTTCATGCAAAAGAGTTCATAGTCGTGAAGCAATATATTTAACCTAAAATGTTTAACTTTAGATGTACCTTCATAGGTAATACATAATCTATCCCAAATTTCTTTACCAGTTGTGTAAGTAGAAACATGCATGAAATCCTCAAATTGTAATGCATAGAAAAAATAGTTGAAGCATTTTGCATTCAGTTGGCTAAGTCTCGATCATCAAAAATCCATTCGACAAAAGGCAGTTCAGTTTTAACATTATTAACAAGTCTAAACGGTTCTTCATAGCCATCTTTAACAAGCATCCACATGCGATAATCTATAGATTGAAGAAAAGTAGACATACGAGTTTTCCATAAATTAAAAGGTATGTTATCAAATAATGGTGGTCATGTAATTGAATAACCTTCAGCAGTATTACGATTACCAAAGTTAGCCATGGATCAAAATTTAAAAGTTTTTAAACTAAATTTTTGAATCCCGCTCTAATACCACTTAAAAGTTTGATAGGGATGTTAAGCCCTTATGAATTAGTCCCGAGGCTAACCAAGAGGGGATGAATTGGTTATTTTGAAAATTCTTAAGCACAAACTAATTTTGAAAAATCTTTTCGAATGTATGAAAATGATTACTATCTCGCGGTGATGTGCAGATGTTCAATAAAAACCGAATAACAATCACAATCATATAATCATCAACAGGTTTTATAGTGGTTTGGTTAACTTGACCTACGTTCACTCCTAGAGCCTCCCCTCCGGGTATTGCATTAACACAAAGTGACTCTCCATATACTCCCACAGAAAGGCGGAGAAGCCAGTACAAAAAATTCCTTTCCACCAACCCGATGAGGCAGAGAACCCAGACTCCTTTTACTTTCACCTAAAGCATGCAGAGAACTTGGACTCCTTTTACTTCCTCCTGAAGTAGGTAGAGAACCTGGACTCCTTTTGCTTCCTCCTAAAGTAGGCAGAGAACCTTGATCTTCTTGCAGATGATCCTTCCACTGAGACACCAAGGAAAAGAGACGATGATCAGAGAAGATGACTCAGATCCTTGCTTGAAGCAACCTTTGTGAACACCTCACAAACTCCCCCTCACAAGTCATCTAGGAGAAATGGCCGGACGATCTGAAGAAAAAGACTGGATCATCCGGGATGATTAGTTTAAAACCTGCCAAAATCATCCTGCACATTGTACTCCTGCATAAATATGTTGTACGATTGAAAAATGACTTGATCGTCTGGGATGATATTTCTATCATCCAGTATAATTAGTACAAATAAGCTTGTATCATCCAGCACATTTTTTGGATCATCCAGGTGAAGTCATTTGGACGATGAGGATTTTACATGTATCATCCAGGATGATATTGCAATCATCCAGGATGATATGATCGTATCAATTAAATATTAATTACTTTCTTTAATTATCAAACTAATTTAGGCATGATTGTAAAGGATCGTCTAGGATAATACACGTATCATCCAGGACAATCAGACCAAAATTCTAAAAATATAAACTTGCCTAACTCACTCTGGCGGCTGAGATTTTTTAATTTGAGCATATCATCCTGTATGATGGGTCTATCATCCAGGACGATCTACTTAATCAAATTGACTTAAGATGGTCGCCCTAATTAGGATTTCTATTCTGACTGGATTGTCCAGGATGATATGAATATTGTCTAGGATGATTTGAATAAAAATTGTACAAAAACTCTAACTCACTAAAACTCTCCCCTTGAGTGTGTGTGTGCAAGGTTACTTAGCTTGGGGATCTGTTACATTACATTTAGCTCAAGAAAAGTGAAAAAATACATTAAATCTGACACACAATTTGACTGACTCGACCTTGAGCTGGCTTGAATTGCAATTGAACCTGTCAACCTGAAAGATTAGAACCTAAAATAAAAACGAAAAGGTTTGGTATCATCAAAATCATAGTCCTTGAAAGCAGGTTTGCAACAACTGGGTTGACTCAATTTAAGGAATTTATAACTATACAAATAAATCATAAGATAATCAAATGAAATCATAGTTGCAAAATCAAACAAAAATTGCAAGACTATATGACATCTCAACAAATACGACAAAAATTTAAATAGATAAACATTTACATGAAATTTAATAGCCCAAATATTTCATTAAACTTATATGTAATTTTAAGAAGAATTTAGTCTTAATTTAAGATGGAGAGAGATTTCTATCCCCAATGGAGTCACCAGAAAAATATGTGAGAAAATTTTTAATTTTAAGTTTTAAAAATGCTTCAATTCCCACACAATTTGCTTTATTTATTTTTTAATATTTCTTTTAATTAAATCTACATAGTTGGATGTTATACCACCCCAAAGGGTAAAATAATGTCCTTCTGTCGATTTGAAAGAAAGAAAACTATAATTCATTCTCCTAATCAGATACAACATAGAGAATATATAAATCATCCCGAAGGATTATAAGTATATTATCCTATCGTTCCAATTAGAAAAATGAATTATAGATTCATGTCCATAATTAAATATAGAGGATATTCAATTCACTATAAAATCAAATCAAATATCCTTCTATCTTTTGACTATGAAATTGAATTTAATATATGAATAAGGCAAAGTCTGTGTTCACAGATTTTTTCCCTACCTTAGAAAGGAAACTAAGGTAGGGTTTATTTTATTTTGGGATCTAGACTCCCTATAGGGTCAAGCCCCTATAGTTAATTACATCTCCTAAGAGAATGCTCACAATTAAAATGAAGACTAAATAATTTTAAAATACATATAAGTTTAAAGAAATATTTGGGCTAATTAAATTTCAAAATATAAACTTTATATTATAAATTCGATCACTAAATTTGAAGATTTAGATTTGACTAGAAGAGAGAATGTGGAAAGAAAGGGTGTATACAATCTGGACTTACCACTTGCCTGAAGTGAGCTACCAGCTAATAATCCTAATCATAATAATTGTTGATAAATGTAAGATTTTAGATAATTCTATCCTAAGAATCAAGGAATGGTTAAAGAAATTTAAATCAAATGCAATATATTATCCTTATAAAAAATAAAAAATCTACATGTATGCTTATGATGCATGAACAACAATGCATATAAAAGAGCAAATTTTATTAATATAAAATTTATAGAGTACAACAAGTAGTCTGTAGTAAAGTAATGGTTTGCAGGTCCCACGAACAATAAATCTGGATTCTAATCCTATAAGAACATCTAGAATCAAATATTACTTCTTATGGTCTTTGAGCTTCAAATCTTACGTGGAATTCCAAAAAGAATATCCCCTTTGAAAGGGGCATTACTTTTTGGAACCCCACCTGTGTATGTATAAGTAGCTGCCTTTGATTCTCTTACAATACATGACTTTATACAACTCGATAAATATAGAAAATTATATGAAATTTAAATACACAATTTTCTTTACATGTACATCATCACCTAATAACATTTTACTTTGTAGAAATTTAAAAGAATTAAAAAATGCACATATGAAAGTGCATTGTGAGCAGTTATATATATAGAAAAGTAAAGAAAGTAAAGTAAAAGGCCATGATTTATTCACTCCACTCACTAGTGCACTGATAGAAAAGTAAATATGGCATGTTGTAATTTGTAAAAAGTAAGCAAACACACATAGGTGCCCTCCAGGCAAGACACTCGTAATTAAACCATAATAATCCACCAGCCTAGCCTAGGCTAAAGTTGGTTGTCCTAGCAAACCATCTAAGTGTGTAAATGAGGTAGTGTAGCTTTGCTATGTCCTATAAGGATTTATTATTTAAATTGCATGTATTTTTAAGGTTTGTCCATTAAAGGCTGAAAGGAATTTTAATTAAAGTTTAAATATTTATATTTAACTTTTAAATTATTCCAATTTTAGAGATTAGAGATATTGATTTAGTTTTAAAAAACTTATAGATTGATAACTCCCAAAGTGTAAGGAGTTATCAATTTATATGTCCTAAGGCTTCCAAAATTAACACCCATCCTCTGTGCAGGATAGGTGGCCATATGGAAACCTCCAAAATTTATTAGAGAAAGAGAAAGGGACCTTGCAAATTAAATGCAACATATCCTCCAGATGGAATCAAATATGTTGCATAAGGTCGATATATTATTAATGGTTAGAAGGTCCCCCAAAATTAATGTGTTAGTGCCCTCCTGAAAGGAATCATACATAACACATAGGGGATCTTTTGTTATTTAAGTATATTAAAGGTCCTTAAATCAAAATGCGTAAAGTCCTCCAAAAGGAATCAAACTTTAGGCGTAACGGACCTTAATTCATTTAATTTAAACTAATTATAATATTTTAATTGATTTAAAATAAATTTTAATCAATCAAATTATTAAATTAATTTGTTTTAAATGAATTAGAATTTAATTTAAAATTTATGAATTTTATTATAATATTTGGATTTTTCAATTAATTATTGAATTTTTAATTAATTTTAATTATTTATTAATAAAATATTATTAGAAATTATTAAAAAAAATATTTAAAATTAGATTATAAATCCCTATATTTTATTTTATTTTATTTGAATTTTTATGAATTTATGAATTTTATTTATTATATTTAACTAATTATAAATGGATTTTTTTAATTAATGAATTAAAAAATTAATTAAAAAAATAAATTTTATTAAAAAAAATTATTTAAATTTGAATTATTAAGCTCAGATTTTTATTTAATTTTTTTTGAGTTTTAAAGAATTTTGGAATTTTTATTTATTATATTTAATTAGTTATGAATGTAATTATTTAATTAGTGAATTAGAAATTTAAAATTTTATTTAAATTTGAATTATAAATTTTTTATTTTTATTTTATTTTATTTGAATTTTCACATATTTTTGAATTTTTATTTATTATATTTAATTTATTATAATTTAAATTGTTTAATTAAAGACTTAAAAAATTAAAGTTTGATTGAAAAATTATTTAAAATGAATTTATAAATTTTTGAGTTTCCTTTTATTTTATTTTTGTATTTAATTTATAATTTTTATTTTTATTTGCACTTTATTTAAATTTTAATGAATTTATTTAATTAATGGAAGGGTCTTTTAATTATTAATTAAATTTAAATGATATTTAATTTTAGATTTGAATGTTTAATTATTTTAAGATTGATTTTGAATTAATTGAAGTTGATTTTTAGTTTTTAAGGATTTTATTTGATTTATTGGATTTATTTAAATTTAAACCTTGATGAAGGGTTAAGTAAAATTAATCAATTACAATCATACTGAACAATCATGAACATGGTGTATTAAATCTATAAGGAAGATGAATTGATGAATTTCCAAACATTAGGGTAAAAGAATAACCCCACTATTTAAATATTCTAACAAAGGATATTCATGATGTAATTGCTCTCTAAACACTTAACATTCCCCATTAAATTCATTTCATGATGATAAAGCTCTATTTAATGACTTGAATGAATACCTCTGTACATGCAATCAAATTAAAATTTATCTATAATATAATTTTAAAGTATATGAAATATATAAGCACCCTTAAACTTGGAAATTTAATAACTACCAAAATATAGCTCAAATAAATATAAGAAAATTAATGAATGTAGTATTTAACATATAATTAATGATAGCAAAGTCTTAAATAAATTGGACAAATATTTAAAGAATTGTTTAAATAATTATGAAAATCATATTAATGAAATAATTATTAAAATATTTGGAAATTTGATGAAATTATATTTTTAAATTGAAGAGGGTTTCAAGCTAAAAATAATGAGTTATTATACATAATTTTTGGATAAGTATTTAAATTATTATCATTTTTTAAAGGAAACTACATTTAAAATGATTTTTAAAATATATTTTGTTAATTAGAAATAACAGTGGGCCACACGTTGGCATCCAGTTGGCTAATTCTGAATCGCGTGGCGGCGGCCAATCATTAGCAATGATTGCATCGCCGTGCAATCATGACAATGATTAAATGACAGTGGTAATGATGCATTGTTTTACTTAAATGAGTCAGCAAATGTTTTCCATCATCAGATCCTCTGTGAAATAAAATCAAAGGCTCTGATTACGCCGGATAGAAGATCTAAGCAAAGAAGCAACTCACACGATCGAATCTGAAGCAGAATGATGGGATTTCATCTGTTGATCAAAAGATCAATGGATGGGATAGATAATGAAGAATGGATCAAACTCAAAATTAGCTGAACCAAAAGCCACAAAATTTTTAATAGATCTTTGTTATTGTTAAATGAACCAAGGGGACATGTTTTTATGGTCGGAGAAGCACTTTATCAAAATCTAATTAACCCTAAGTGGATTTAACTTGGGTTAGCATTTTACCTCTGTATAGTTGAATGATTTGGATGCTTGAGGGCTTGTTGAACTTGTAGATTATCCTAGATTACTCCTTCAGAAGATGTCAAGGGCTGGAAAGGTTTGGATTTTGAGCTATAGGCTTGGGACGGTCTTTAAGCAAAGGTGGCCGAAATCTCACCACCGGTAGGCTTTGACCGTTCAATCTTGGGTTGGGGAATGTAAAAGAGTTTGTGTTGATCCAAAATGAAAGAAGTTTCAATCTGGAGAAGGTCAGGGTAGTGAGAGAGTGAGAGATGCTTGAATGAGCTCATTTTAAACATCTGCCTAATTCAAAGCCCTAGGGCTACCTTAGATGGCTAGGATTTGTTTGGAGGATTTTTTGGATGAGTGCCATCAGTTTAAGGTAGTTAGGAGGTTAGGGAATTAAAAGGATAAAAAACTAGCGAAGGACAATGACTTGTAAAGTTGGTTTTAGCTTCAAAAGTGTTGTTGGAATAAGTTTAAAGTTAATTCATGCTTAAAATGTGTTTAGGAGATCATTAGAAACATTATTTAGGAGTTCTAAATAGCTGGAATGGTTTGTAGTGGGAAGAATTAGGTGTTTTAAACATGTTTGACCATTTAAGGTGTTTTAAGACCTTGTTGACTGGTTTGACTAGTCAATAGGTCAAAAGTTTCCTAGGTGGCAGGTAAGAGGACTTAATATGATGGTGAAAGGATTTGGAAGCTATGTGAAACTAAGGGGTCTGCATTTGAATAAATGTGACTAAAATAACTTATTTAAGGCCTTGTTGACTTTACTTGACTAGTTCAATAAAGTCAAAGTTTAATGAAGTGGAGTTTAAATGAAGTAAAGTTCCTTGTGGAAGGGTTTGCAAGTAACTTAAATGAGTTGATATCTTGCATGAGTAAAGAGGTCTTTGTATAATGGGATTTAACCATCTTTAGTAGTTTGACCAACTCAACTAAATGATGATTTGACTTATGGGATTGTTGGATAGATTTAGAACATAGATTAGAAACATTATAAGAAATCAAGATGCTTGATATGATTAGATACAATGAAGTTGTTTAATTTAACTTTGTTTGACCAGCCATGATTTCAGTTGACCAGTCAATTGTTGACTGGGTCAGGGTGACTGGTCAAGTCCATTCCACTAGGAGAAGTGTTCAAAGGAGTTTGGTGGAGCTCAGGGTTCATTTGGAATTGAATTGGAGGTTAATGTTGTATATGATCAGTTGAGCTAGCTCAAGTAGATCTCATTGATCAATCATTGGTTCAGGGGTTTGATGATGCTGGGTTTGATGTTTGAAACTCCTAGTGAAATAGTCTAGACCCTTACTGAGGTCAGAGGTGACCAATACATTATGCAGGACAATGTACTAAGGTGTTTAACTACAGTGCAAGACAATTTGTGATCAGATGATTGTAACTTTGACAATTGAATGTTGATTTATTGTTTGAATGTTGGATATTTGATTGATTTATGTAGGCTAGTAGATTGAAAGTTGAATGAAGTTGGATTAGTCCTAATGACCTCATACAAAAATGAGGTTAATAGTTCTATTAAAGGAAAATAATTCCCGATTGCTAGTTTTATTGACTTCAAGAGAATGAGAAGAGGGATTTATCTTGTTGATCACTATTTATTTCTTAAATAAAGATAATTGAAAAAAATGAGTAATCATATGCTATTAATAAAATTAAAAAAATGCAAAGTGGATCAGAATTAATTAATTATTACCTCCATTCGTATAAGGAAATTTAGTTCAAACATTATTATGAGAAAATTTGATTCAAATTTGTTTTCATATAATTAAAAAAAAATCCAGAATATTCTTACAAGAAGTCTAATTAAAACAAAATGGCTATTTCAATCTTTTATTTAATATAGTATTAAATTGAAGAAAGTAGAGATGAAGAATGTTTAACAAAGTCTAATGTTATATTACATATATATGTATACTATAAAAATCTGCTAACAATTTTTTATATTAGTCATAATTTGAGATCAATTAACAATGGCAATATATATATATATATATATATATTAGTACTTAGTCAATATCTTATTATAAAAAGTCTTAGATGATTACACTTGTCAGATTATGAAAAGAAATTTGTCACTGCTAAAGGGCTCCGATGAACTTTATAAGAACAACCTTCAAAAATAAAAATTGTATTCTATAGAGAACTAGAAACACACCTTTCATGTTGAGTGTTTCACTATATATATATATATATATAAGAAAAGGAAGGGTTGATATGCTTCATGAAAATATTAATAAAGAACCATGAGATTATGTAGAAAGATTTGAACGTTATATTATGTAAATTTCAAGGAATAAGTTCATCACATCGCCATAAAATTATTTGCATGGCTCAAATGTAGGCTATTTATGAAATCATGGTTCATAACATGGGCAGTGCACATTATAAAAGATAAAAGAAAAGCTTTCCTCTCCAACAAGAAATGCTTTAGATTTCTTTCCTCTCCACCATATTACACGCCTAAGGCAGGCAGTCCAAAGAATAATCTTGCACCTCAGTTAAAAGAGCACAAAAGACCTGCAAAAGATAACTACAAAAAGAATGCAATAACATGATAACAATAAGAACAAAACCTTCAATAATAACCCTAAGACAAATATTCAGTAAGTTTAAAATGGCACTGTCCATCCCAATAGTCTCTCTCCTTCTGGAGAGCCAAAAGGCCTAAGAAGGAAGAGAGCCTACTGGGATAGAAAGGCAACCATTAGCAATAGTGGTCCAAGGAGCCATCTTATAAGCCAACATGATAAGAAGGAAAACTATAATACTAGAATTAGGAGGAGAAAACTAGATAGTAGCATTCACGCCCAAAACACCCTAAAAAAGGCAAGAGCCCCAAATGGTAAGCAATAATTGATCTATAAAAATAGTGGGAATTAGGTAAATAACACAACACCAATAATGATCTCCATAGTGAACATAAACCCACAGAGTAGAAAGCAAACCACCCCCCCCCCCCCCCCCCCCCCCCCACACACACACACCACACACACACAAACACACACACACACACACACACAAATCCACTAGCTCACCTCTATTACTAATGACCAGACTATTCCAACAATTAATCAACAATGTAACACGTTGCAAGTAATCATCAAAACCATTAAAGAAAATAAAAAAAAGCAATAGGATAATTGTCAACAAAAATGGAGATACCCTAAACAACATCTAAAGTAACAGCCAACTCCAGCACATACTCATTAATGAAGAAAAGAAAATAAATATGATAAGGAAGGTAGAAAATACAAAGCCAATTGAAATAACAAAATAGAGAATACTTGACCAGCCTAATAATAGTTCCAGAGAACAATAAATACTTGCTCGAGTGAGATAAGTCCAACCCCAGGCTCATCTCTATATCAACTACTTTCTCTAAAATCTTATAAGTAAAGAACAATATCTGGAGACACCAAATACAACAACTAGAGGGCAGCACATTACTCATAAAATGAATCATGAAAGTTTTCTTAGAATTATAAATCATTCTCAGATAAACCCAAATGCTCAGCTCAATAATGAACAATAAGGACCACAAACAAAAACCACCATAATTAAGTAAGACCCACAACCCTATATGACACTCCAAATAATAGACACTGGAGGCCAACCAAGCCAGCTAACAATTGCAGCTGTGATTTCCAACAAACAACCAAAGCCAAATCCGCTGGCAAGGAAGCGACGTTATTGAAGAATAGTTGAGCATAATCGAGGAATCAATAATAAAGATAGAACAAAAACTAAAAATCTGCAAAGACCATAGCTAGAAAGAGCAATGATTTTAAATAACTAATAGCTCATCATAGGAAGAGGAAGCTAGGGAATTAATCTCAGAATAGAACTCATAAAAGCCAATCATTAGAAAGACCAAAACACAAAAAACCACAAATAGAAGGAACAGATCCATATACCTCAATACGAGCTTTAAGCAAAGGCAGCTGACAAAAATACATAATCCAGACAGAAATAAATCTTTAAGTAGAGATCCAGAAAACCAATAAATATATGGGCCAATTATGCTCAGGAGTGTAGCATCTGAATTACCATCATGAAGTAAACCCAAAAGCCACTCCAATCTAATCCCAAACCCACCTAAAAAAAGTAAAAAATTGTAATGGTGGAGAGGATAGGAATATCCAGAGGAGTTATAAGATCTAGAAATCATAACAAGTGCAAATCCACGAATCCTAACTCAACAGCCAACAAAGAGGAAGATAAGGAACAACCAGAGAGGGAAAATTAAGCAACCAAACTTCAACAAAATAATCCAAAGGGCAATGACCACTAAGAAAGGTAACCAATAAAACCTCACATCAATACAACCACACCTATAATGCCAAAAAAGGAAACAGAAGAAGGTACACCGAATCCAGATAAAGCCATAATAGATTAACCCAGAACCAGCCATAAAAGGAATAGATGAGCAGCTTCTCAGGTTTAAATCAACAAAATACTTGACACAATCATAAGTTATAAATGGCCCAACAAAATAGGGAAAGAAGCAACAAAGGGACTCAATACTACAATGCTCATCACTAAAAAATAAAAAATTTAAATCCCTGGGCCACCCAAACCAACAAGCCAAATATAGCCACCAATAAATAACACTACTAGAAGCAATCCCAAACATCAGCCAGCTATAGAAAAACCCCTCAAAAGAAGGACTAGGAAGAACCAATACGAATACACCCAGCCAAAAATAGATGAGCTATAGAAATAAAATAGCTCCAATAGCCAAGAAACCTAATTAGAGTAATAAGAAAATAACATATACAAAGCAAAAATATTCAAACCAAATGGAAAACTAAATTCTAACATATGATGAACCAATTTTATCCAAAGTAATGAGCCCTTTTAATGCATTAGATAGATTACTAGAAGAGAAATTATGAAAATAATCCAGATGACAACTAAGATTGGTAAGCCAATCAGCATAAGTATTTCCTTCCCTAAGGATATAGGTGATAATTTAAAAATGTTAAAAGCTATTTAGTTTCCCTAATGAGGTAAAATAAGCTTTAATTATAAATAATATCAATCGAAACTTTTAAGCATTAAATACTATAAGAAGAATCTACTGCAATCTAGATATTAGTCATGTTTAGGGAAATACATAATTTCTAGCCATGTAAAATAGCAGACAATTCAGCAAAGTAAACAAAACACTTGGCTAAGGGGCCAGCATAAGCCATGAAAACATTCCCAAGATAATCCCTGATAATACCATCACAACCATAGATAGAGTCTGTAACTGACCCATCAACATTAAGTTTAAAAGTATTTTTTGGGGGTTAACCTAATAAACCAACTTAGGTTTAATATAAAGGCAATTAATTTGTAAAGGAATGCCTAAATCATGAGCCACAAAGTAAAAATCCTTGAAATTTTTAGAGCACAATAGGTTGGCAGAAAAAAGCTTCAAAATTTTGTCTTTGACATTACTAATGATGTGATGACGGTTCATGACGATATTGTTAAAATGAGAGTTATTTCTAGCAAGCTACATAAACCACAAAATAAGAGAAGGAATCAAATACCTAATATGACCTTTGGCAATAACAAATCAAAGGTTAAGCATGTTATTGATGGAAATATTAGCTGTAAGAAAGTTAAATCTAAAGATATCCTCAAAATAGATCCATGTTTAGGAGCAATAGGACCAAAAATAAACAAATGATGCATATTCTCCACATGATAACAACATTAACACTTGGAGGAAAGAATAAAAACTCTTTTAGTTAAATTCTCATCAAAAGTAATGTATTTAAGCAAAATTATCCAAATAAAACTAGCAGTAGTCGATGGAATACTTTTGTGCCAAATCATAGAAAAAACTTTGCTAATACAATTTTTGATTCTAAAAACTTTCCAAGCATCCTTTAGATTAAAATCCGCATTTTTAGAGAGGTTATAAAGTAAAAAAAATCATTAGCCTCAATATTAATAGAAAGTTGTAAAATTTGACTAATAATAGATTTAGGAAGCACTTCAGCAAGTTTATTGTAATCCCAACTGTTCTTAGAAATAAAAGAGTTAACCTTAATAGTAGCAGTAGAGAAAGTATTTAGGAGAGAATCAATAGAATGCATACCTAACTAGTGATCTTGCCAAAAGAAAATATTTGCACTACCAAGACCCCATTAGATATGGGGCTCAACTTCCAATTTAATATTGTAGAGCCTCTTTCAAACTCTGAAGTCACCAATTATAGAAATAAGTATTGGGATGCTTACCAACACAGTACTTAGCAGTCATAAATTTATCCAAAAGACTACTTTTAGCATGAAAGTTAAACCATAACTTCATAGAGGATTCATGGGAAAGGTCATACATATTTTTACACCCCAAATCAACTTCCTCCAAAGCACCACAGTAGTTGCTACAAGAAGACCAAATAATTTTACCATTATTGTTGGAGCCTTTCCAAAAAAAATATTAAATAATTTTTCAAGCCTATTACACACAGCACACATAGGTTGTAATGTATGAAAAATATAAACAAGAAAGGATACAGAATACCATTGATAATAATCAATCTTCCACCAAAGATTAAGAAATTGTATTCCCAAGAATTAAGTCTATTCTACACAATAATAAGAAGATCATAAAAAAGAAAAGACTTCTTATGACGTTTGTAAAGGGGAACCCCAAGATACTTAATAGGAAGAAAGTTTTGGACAAAACCAGTGATACCTTTGATCACAGAAATATGGTCATGAGAAATTTTAGTAGAGGCAATAAAGCAGCTCTTGCTTGTATTAAGGGAAAGGAACCTAAAAACTTCAAAGCTATGCAAAAATCTCATAAGAAAATTAATCATATTAACAGAAGCATTGGAAAAAATAATAACATCATCAGCAAAACATAAGTGAGACATAGGAAAGCCACCCATAGTTCTATAAGATAGGTTAGGATGATTTTTAAAAAAATTAGTAAGACCCCTAGATAAATATTCAGTAGCAACAATAAAAAGAGCAAGGGATATATGATCACCTTATCTTAAACCATGAGCATATTTAAAAAAACCATTACTTCTACCATTAATAATAATCAAGAAAAAAGGGCCATCAATGTAATTTTTAATAATATTAATAAAAAGGGAATTAAAACCAAACAATTGAAGAATGCTGTAAAGAAAATTCTAATTGATGTTATCATAGGCTTTGGAAATGTTCAGCTTCAGCACAATATTACGGCCTCTAACCTAATATCAAGATCAATAAGGATTTCTTGGGAAAGTAAAATGTTGTTCGTAATAGCCCTCCTCTTGACAGCACTATGAAGGTCATGACTAAGAATATTCCAAGCTTTTTGAAAAAAATATTATCGTAAAACCATCAGGCCTAGCAAGAGAGTCTGATTTTATAGACATAACAGTCTCCTTAATTTTCTCTAAAGAAGGAGGGGTAGTAATAATTAAATTGTCAGCCTGATTAATAACATTAGGAATGATCTCAGGATTGTCAATATGAATGGGATTAAAATTCTTATTGAAATGATTTTTAAAATGCTCAATAGCAGAATTAGAAATGTCACCAACATCCTCATTGTATGAATCATCAGGAAGAGAAATTTTATGAATGAAGTTTTTGGTTTTGTTCTTCTTAGCAAAGGCATGAAAGTATTTTGGTGTTGTTATCCCCTTCAATGAGATGCTTAGAAGCGGCTTTTTTTCTTCCAAAAGATTTCCTCCTGGGCTTGAAGATTAAAAAGAGTATTTTTGGCCTCTTCAAGGATAGTAAAGTTGGCATTAGAAGGATGTAGTTGATAGATATGCTCAATAGAATTCACATTATTCTCAACATTCAAGATATTAGAGAAAATATTTTTAAAGACATACATGTTCCACCAGCTAATTTTGTACTTAAGTCTTTTAAGTTTGATCCATAATTTATTTATACCAAATATAGAATTATTAAGATGCAATGGAGCATAAGTTTTGATTTAGGGTAAAGCCAAAAATGAGCTTGTATTCAAGCTTAGTTTGTAATTATTTTGAATGAGGTGTCTTATTATATTATTTAGACATTTTTACTTAATATTTATATTTATGTGTATTTAATTTTATATTTTAATCTAAATTTAACTTATTATAATTATTTAATTTTTAAAATAATCAAAAGTATATATATTTAGTTTTATATTTTATGTTTTAATATAAACTTAATTTATTATGCTTATTCAATTTTAAATGTTATTAGAAAAGATATATTTTTTATTTCACTTTTTATTATATATTTAAATAATAATAAAAATAATAATGATAATAATCTCACGTTCTCTCCCTTTGACACATGTCAGATGGTGTTTGATTCAGGCGCAGATGGATCCGTTTGATCCATCTCAATGAGCCGAATGCACTCACATAGTCTATTTTACAAAATAAGAATCTGATCAAAAGATGTTAGGTATGAAATGAAGATGCACATGGAGGGTTGAAATGCACATAAAATACTTATCAATTAACACCGACCCGATCACACATATTTTCAAACTTATCAGTGGACTATATTTGACCAAAAGGAATGAGTCCCAATGATGATGATGAATTGAGGTAAAATACATGATTTGAGCTTTCAGCAGGCACCATAATGCAACGTGCAAACAAGTGTATCGACCTACAAAATCTAAGTGACAAGGTCGTGCAAGTGACTGATGCTAAAAAGGAGATCAATAAATATCAGTTGAGATCCTCAATAAGAGTTCCCTTCTGAATGATTTGGTTTACAACAAGTTTTAGCCAAAATTATTGTCTTGGATAGTAGGTCTTGGATAGCAGGTCAGGTAATACTCTAATGAACTCCATTATCTAAGGGATTTGCATAATCCCTAAGATATCTAGGATGGTTTTAATCTAGATTTGGTTTTGTGATTCCTATAATTAAAATCTTATTAGTTTTTTAGATTTTTATAAGGGTCCTTCCTATTTCAAGATCAACCAATAATGGTCCCTTCTTGGATCTACTATGCATACAATAACACAAAAAAATACGATAAAGCAAATTAAAAATAATAAGTGCAGAAATTAGCACAAGTTCACACCTCACCAATTAGAATAATAAAAAAGCATGCAATGATAGTTTTATGCATCATGCTAATGATAATGATCATGCTCAATGGGTTATGGGAGGCTTCCAAGGTAAAAAACCACAATATATTATGTCTAGTGGCTTAGACTACAAATTTTTAAAGGTTATTTAGCCTTGGAATATTCTTTGAGTTTCATGGATTAGGGGACTTAAAATGCTCCCAAGCTGATGTGGTTGATCCTAGAAATATGCCTAATCAATATGCAACTGACTGGTCATGAATCCAATGTCATTTATTTGGGTTTTGAGGTGATAAAATTTTTCTAAAAATAGGTTATGGACCAAAGGATTTTAGGTTTGGTTTTAACATTGGCTTTTGGAGTTTTGGATTTTCAATAAGTTTGATTTGTATATGATTTTGTTAATGATTTGAGGAGTTTTGGGTTTGAAATGCTTAGATCATTGATAATTAATGATGATTGTCAATACTTGAATAGATAATTAGGTGATAGTCAGTGGGGGCTATCAACTGGAGGATTTTAAGTTTGATTTTGTGTGGATTATAAAGTGTTTGGGGATGTCAATGATTAAAGGGAGTTTTGCTTTTGAAATGATTAGATCAGTGACAATCATATGGTAATTATCAGGTGATTAATCAGATGATCAAATAACAAACAGAGGTGACTATTAAAGGATGGATTTTAAGTTAGTGATTTGATCACTATGCCGTAGCACATTGATGGATTGGATTTAAAGTTTGGAGTGTATTTGAATAATTTAGGTATGAAGATTGGATATTTGATGTCAAAAATAGACCTCAATAAAAAATGAGGTTAACAATTGCCATCTCCTCTATTAAGGCATAAGCCTTATGAAAAGACTTTAACATCAAAGAACCTTTATTTGCAACATCAATAATTAACCTAAGGGATCATGGAAGCCCATTATAAAAAGTCTAAATAACCAACCAATCTAGAAAATCATGATGAGGGTAGTTTTTAAGCATCTCCTTAAATTTCTTTTAACTCTCATAGATTGACTCTCCTTCAAACTAGGAAAAAGAATTTATATCATTCCTAAATATGGTAGTTTTAAAAGATGGGTAATAATTAGCTATAAACTTATGTGCTAACTCATTCCAAGTGGTTATGGAGCCTAGAGGCATGGAATTCAACCACTTCTTAGCTTTCTCCCTCAGAGAAAATAGAAATAAATGAAGTCTAATAGTGTCATCCCTGACTCCATTATACTTGAATATTATATAAATTTTTAAGAAACTAATAAAGTGCAAGTTGGGATCCTCAATAGGAGTTCCCCCAAACTGAGAATTTTGAACCATCTAAATAATGATAGGTTTAGCTCAAATTTATTGGCTTGAATGGTAGGTCAATTGATACTCTAATGAATTCCATCTACTATAGGATTAACGTACTCCCTAAGAGGTCTAGGATGATCCTGATCTTGATTTGGTTCAACCATTCCTAATGATAAAGTCTTTTTTATTTTTCCTAATTTTTGTAAGGGTCCTTTTTAATTTCTAAATCAAACAACAAAGACTCCTTACTAGTTCTACTACACATATACCAATCACATAAGAATTAAATGATAAGAAAATAATTTAAATAAAACATACAATAATAATAAAAAATTACTTTTTTTCAAAATTTAAACACAAAACAAAAAAATAAGATACAAGTTACAAGTATGATTAAATATGCAGCCTTTTCAAATAATATAGAAAATAATTGTAATAATACACGTTACATCCCCACTAATGGTGCCAAAAATTTGATGCGGGATTTATGTAAGTATGTTTATTATGGGTTGAATTATGCATAATTTTTCTTTGATATAAATCCCCACTAAAAATGCAAGGTCTGATGTCGGTCAAGTAATAAAAGTGTTATTTGATTGTGTTAATTTAATGATGAAGTGTTCTACTTATATGTAATTATTCTAGCACTATCTACTCTTACGAAATGTAAATCAGGTTTGTATGATGTCTAAAATGAGAATTATAGGAGAAATGTAAAGATACCAATAGATAAAGTGTTTTAGACTAATGACAATGAAATCTCCTAAGCTTTCTTAAGTTATCTCTCTTGAATTATTTGTGAATTAGAGCAAATGCATCCATAGATCTCTACCAAGCTTGTAAGGATGTGAAGAAAGGTTTATGGTCTTCCAACAGCTATTCTATCTCAATAGACCCTAGATGACTGAACATTGTACATCTAGGCATGTAAGTATTACTTTCCAAATCTCCTATTGTTAAGGCAATATATCACACTAGGTTTTAATTCTACACATGACCACTATATAGATTAAATTAAGAGTGGAAGATATTGAAAATAACCATTAATAATTTAAATAATAAGAGTTTACATTAGTAATTATTGAGGTTTTCAAAACGTTAGTCCAAAACCTTTAGTTTATCTGGCCATAGAATAAAAGAGAATAATATCTATTACTTACTCAAGAAAGATATTACAAATAGAAAAGAGTAATAAGATATCACCCAAAATGAAAGATCTCAAACTTAGCTTGCAAATGAATCCTTCCAAAAGTGAATCCCCCTTATAACTTTGCTCTCCACACTTCTTTCCTTACTAAATGCTTGCTTGTTGACTATAATATTAGCCAGCCACTCTGAAGTATGTACCTTACTCTCCCTTAGCCTCTTTGTACATTACACTCTCTTGGCCTCTCTTTTATAATATCTATTCAAAACTAAGCACACTCACATAGAAAATAGAAAATCCATTTATATTTATAATAAACTGACTTAGGCACTACAGTGTATGATAGGTTAGTACTATGGCATTATAATATGAACTAGAGCTTTGGCACGACTAAGTAGGCTCAATTGTGGTGCTGGAATGACCTGGCACATTTATTGGCTGAATCAACATATTGCTTGGCTAATTCATTATGGCTCCTCATTTTGTTAGCTGCTCAACTGTAGTAATGCAAATGTTGAGTGCTGTGGCTCTTGAATGTGTCATCTAGTGCTATGGCATTGTAAATATTGGTGCTCCAGCTCTCAAGTTCCTGAGACTTTTAAATTATAATGTTGATTTCAGGCATTGTGGTGTTATGAAGCATTATGGATCTAACATTTGTTCCACAAGGTGCTAAATTAATCGATTTTTTTTTTCTAAAAATTCTTTCACTGCAATGTCCGGGCCTTACACCGGAGCATTGATAACACTGTGGTGCTAATGGTTCTGGCATTGCAGAGCTGGTCCTTTACTTGTGAATTTTTCTCCATTTCCTGAGAAAATCTTGCACAACATAACCTGAAGATAAACATATTCTTTGTAATTTAACATAATAAAACACTACATAATTTTCACTTAATAAATAAAAAATTGGTAATTTAAAATTAACTAAAATGTAGGACAATACATACCATTCAGATGTAAATTAGAATGATCAAAGTGTTAAAATTTTAATTTAAATAAACAAAAGCTATCATCCTAATAAATAATCCTTCTCAATATTCAAATTGAACTCATTTAATATAAGTGTAAGTGCATTATTGATTACTGAATTTAGAGTTGAATAATATTTCATTTAAAAATTGTTTGTGCCTTTAGTTAAATTAGAAATTCATTTGAAAACCTTCATATGTATTAGTTTACTTTCACTCTCCTATTTGATTTAAGTATTAGAATTCTATTAGGAATATAGTTACATTAGATACCAATTTTTTATTTATAAAGTACTCATTTTTCTTTTCCTTTCTTTATTTTAATTTTTTTGTTTTTCATTACTTTTTTTCAAACATATTTGAGTACTGTAATAATAATTTTGAATATCTGATTGCCCTCTTCCTTCAAGAAACATTAAATTGATTTAATATAAGGATTACTATATGCTCACTAATTCTATATTGAAGTTTATAATAATTTTCATAATTTAATCTAAATACTCCATTTTCCCAAAAATATTTATTCACTCTTACAAGCATTAGTTAGTGCTTAAGTGTTTAGCATTTGAAGTTCAAGATGAGATATTTACTTAGATGTTTTATTTAATTGATTGTTATGATTTTTAAATTAAAAATTATTATCCTTTCTTCATTAAATTTAGTATCTAGGGTTTGTGTTATTCATAGTTTTAAATAATTTTTAATTGCAATTTTTATTTTAGCTAACTTAGCATTCAAAGGGCAATGGTCATGGAGAGAACAATTTCAACAGTTAAGCATGTGTGAAATTTTATTAAATGAAAATTTTAACTAATAACAACAATAATGATTATCAACAATAAAAATACATTCATAATCTTCAAAATAGGATATAACTAAATTTTGCAAAGAAATTAAACATATGCAGTGTATTACATAACACAATTGGGTAGCCTCCCATAAGTGCCAAGTTTATAGTCTTCAGCCAGACTTTCCTAGATATTTTATTTTGGTTGGATGGTATCATTACTACTCAAATTTTCCAAGCTATGATTTTTTCATTTTTCTTTTTGGTTAACTTTAATAGTACTGGGTAAGGTACCAGGGGGCCTACTGGTAAAGGATATTGCAAGCTGTCCTAATTAATTTTACAAGGCTCTTAATGGAAGCAACTTAGATCTCTAATTAGTTTCCCAATTGAATCAGTATGTTCTTTTAAAGGTGTCTTCTTATCTCTAAACTGATTATTTTAATTAAAGCTTATGGGATAAGAAGGTATAGGGTTTATTATAGGTTGTTGAGGAATTCTCAAATTTGCCCCAAAATTAGATTGACCTATATTCCACTGATTATTTCCACCGTTATTATTATTCCATATAAAGTTAGGGTGAATAAAGATTATTTTTTATTCCAACTAAATTCATATTCTTAATCCCTTGAGCACTAAACTCACTAGCAAAATTCAAATCATGCTCATCAAAATGCATAACTAATTCTGAACTGAACCAACTCTATTTTTTTCTAACTTCTTAGACATGGCTACTACTTGAGCTGTCAAAATTGCTAAAGTATCTGACTCACAGTCACTTACTACTCTCTCAAGATTCATCATACTAGAAGGCCAATGGAAATTATTTTTTGCCATCTCATCTATAAATGCATATGCCTCTTCAAAAGGCTTTAACATCAATAAACCTCCAATTACAGCATCAATAATTAACATAAGGGATCCTAAAAGGCCATTATAAAAAGTTTGAATAACCAACCAATCACCATTGAGGTATATTTTTTAGAGAGAGAAAGTCCCATTTTTTAGAGTGAAAAAGTCCCATTTTTTTAAAATTTTACTGCTTCCGCCAATTTGGTGATTTTTTCATTGTTAACTACTATGACAATGATGGCCACCATTAGTCATCAAAATCTTTCTGGGGGATCAAGGGCTTCATCAAGGCCACTAGGAGGTTCAAGATCTTTTCAACATGGTGATCTCCTGCACCATAGGGTTTGTTCGAATGGTCCTCTGGTAATAAAAGAATCTTCATCAGCTCATTTGAAAGCTTCTTCAACTGTTGTTAGGAAAGATAAAGCATTGAAGTTGATAGTGGTGTGGATTTCAAAATGCCTCGCTCTTCTGGGGAGAATCCCATTGTGGATAGACCAAATGATTTTGAAGCTTCTTGTTTGTCGGGTATGAAGATTTTATGAATAAGTTTGGTTATATTAATGCCAAATTGGATGTATTATCCAAGGAGGCATCACCGGCAAAGATTGATTTGTTACAACTCGGGCTCCTGAGTTTATGATTTTAATGATAACAATATTATTGATTGGCTCTTTATTTCTCCTAGTATTTATTGTGTATACCTGTTTGTGTGTTGACTAACATTTTAGGTACAATAGGCACTATTCTTTGAAGATTCAGGGCTCAAGATTGGGTAGAATAGGTTATGTTAAAAGAGTCTATAATTTTCATTTATTTATTTTCTTTACTTCCTGAGTCAAGTCCTATAAGGGTGCATGATAGCCTGGTGACCATGCATACACACACACAAGGGGAAAAATTTTAATTGTTAAATATTTTAATTTTTTTTATACATCGTACTGTACGATCTGGATCATACTGTATGATCTGGATCATACTGTACGATCTGGTGTTACAGAAATTAATTAAATTATTTTATTTTTCGAAAAAAAATTCGTTTGAAATATAAATAATCGTACCGTACGAACACCACATCGTACTGGACTATTTGGTATAATTAGAAACCCCGTCGAACATTAAATTAGGCAAAATTTTGAATTTGAAAATTGTTCTATTTGTACTGTATGATCTTAATCATACTGTAAGATGTTTAAAACATTGCCTAATTTAATCCTATGATTAGTCAATCAAATTTGCATAATTTTGATATTTGGATCGTACTGTACGAACTGGATCGGACTATACGATGATCAAAGATGTTTTTGGTCGTCCTAGGATTCGTCCTGGGCGAACTGCACTTTGATTGAACTAATCATACTATATGATTCTGCGATCGTACAGTACTAATAGGTCAAATTCTGCACATCGTACTAGATGATCCTGCGATTGTACTGTACGATCTTTGACAGCTGAATTAGATTTTTAGGTTTTTTTAAGCCCTCTATTTAAGCTTTCTCATAAGACTTTATAGGAGTCTTTTTGGACATTCATTGAGTTATTTTCTTCTAAAGAAAGCTTGAAGAGAGAGCTTTGGGCTAGGGAGAGAAAGGGTGGAGTTTGTATGAGAGGGAGAAGATCCTTGTGGGATTCAAGGGAGTGTGAGAGGGGGTTTTCATAAGGGTGCTACAGCGAACTTGCACCTGAGTTCCTCCAAGAGTCAAGGTTTGTCTTGAGGGAAGCTTTGGGAAGAAGAATACCTCTTTAGTGTCAAAAGACCAGGCTACTCCGCTGCACCGGGAAGGTGAAAGTGATTCCAGGTCCTCTGCCTCACCAGGAGGGTGAAAAGGAGTTCAGGTCCTCTGCCTCACCAGGAGGGTGAAAAGAAGTCAAGGTTCTCTGCCTGCGAAAGGAGTTCGGTCCTCTGCCACACCGGGTTAGTGGAAGAGAGTTTATAAGGGCTTCTCCGCCTAGCTATGGGGGCTAAAGAAGAGACACTATAGTGATAGTGCAATACCCAGAGAGGACTCCGGGAGTGGACGTAGGTCATTGTTTGACCGAACCACTATAAATCTGGTGTGTTCTTTCTGATTTTATTTTTTATACTTTATTTTTTTCCCGCATTTTAATGTTTATTATAACTGCTTGGTGAAAATATGAGATCAATATTTTCATTATGATAATTAAAGAATAATAACCATCTTCATAATTATTTATAAATCATTAGCTTTCGCATTTGACTAGTTAAGTTATTATTGTAAGAAATCTGAAAAATCAATAAATATTAGAACTCTTATCGCATCTCGATCTTTCATGATTTTGATAAGGTTTCAAGTATTTGTCTAAATGCTTATGAGGGGAATATGAATTCTATAGGCAAAGATATGGGGGATATTAGTATGGAGGGGGAAAATGGTGAGCCAGTAAAGCTCTGGTGAATTCCTGGGTTAAGAGACCAAACATTAAGGTTAAGCTTTCTAAGGATGGTTCCTTACTATAGATGGAATGGGAGTTAAATTGCATGAACCTAGTATTTTATCTAACTAAAAAAAACTACAATTTTTAGTAATTTTTAAAGTTTTTGGGAAAGATATCCCTGTTTATGTGATTGCTGGGGAGTTGCATCGTTAATGGTCGTAGTTTGGAATATTTTACATCACTACTCTTAGACTAGGATGGGTTTTATGTTCCTTCTTTTCAATTGATGCTATGGAGAATGTGCTATCATGTGGCCCTTGGTATATTAATGGCCATATTATAGTAATTGATAAATGGAGTCTAAGCTTTTCACCTACTTCATTGAAAGGCTTATCATCCCCAATTTGGAGTAGGATGCCTCACCTCCCATTACAATGTTGGGATGAAATGAATGTTTCAAGGATTACTTCTTTGGTAGGGATACCCCTTTTGATTGATGGCAATATGTTTCAATGGGGAAAAAGGCAGTTTGCTAGAGTTTATGTTTGGGTTTGCCTAGACAAGCAACTTCTGTTAGGTGTTTGGGTGGAAAGCCCTTCAAGGAGGTTCTTTCAAAAAGTTGAATATGAAAAGATTTCTACTTTTTGTTTCAAATGTGGTAAAATTGGCCATCTCGATAATGAATGCATTTTGGAGGAGAAAGCTACTGGTGATAATGAAGGGTCAAAGTTTAAAGTTGAATCTATTTAGGTTTTTCATTATCAGAAGGAATGGAGTCTTGAGTTGCTTATGGGCCTTGGGTACATGTAAAATATAATAGAAAGAGAATAGTTGTGACTTCTTCTAATAGAGGGAGGCAGAATAGAGGCTAGGAAAATAATAAGAGGAATGATTCTATAGGTGAATTTATGGTTCCAATTAAATCTCTACACATTGGTCAGTCTTCTCTTTGCTCGAAGGGTAACAAGGATTTACGAGATAGATCATTGGATAATCATGAGTTGCCTGTGGTCGTAGAAGAGGGAGAGTTACAAGAATGGGTTGAATGTGAAGAGGTGGGTGGTAGAGATGTATTGAAGCCAAAAGATCTTGTCCCTAGGGATTCTAGAGAAACTGCCACTAATTCACATATGGAACCTAGCTTGGATCTTCTTCCTTATTTAATTAATGTGTTTAATGTGTTGAGTGGAATTTGTGATAATTATGATATGGGACATGATAGTAAAGGTGAAGCTGGTTTGGAGTGCAACACTGATAATAAAGTTGATTATTGGAATCAGGATGGAATTTCTAATGAAGCTATTTTAGCTGGTGTTAAAGTAAAGCTTCAAAAGGAACTAAAGTCACTAGGTCCAGTAAGTATTCTTCCTCATATAAGGAAAAGTGAAGTTATTATCAAGGAAAGGAGCGAGACCTTCCCCCTTTATTTCTTAATGAAGTCAATCATTTTTTTGGAATTATAGAGGGGTAAAAAAAAGGGAAGCCTCTCTATACTTAAAGAAGTTGTGAAAGATCGTGGTGTTTTTTTGTGGGGCTGGTTGAAACAAAAATTTATTCTTTGAATAGGGTGGAGGTCAATAGGTTTTTGAGTGTGGAGTGGGATTTGTTCATTATTTATATGATTGGGTTATCTGGTGGAATTATAGTGTTTTGGAGGGATGATTTGGCATCATTTGTTAAGAAGGTGGCTTCTTCTCAAGCTGTTATTGGTGAGTTGGAGATCATGAATAAAGGTACTTGGTTAATATCCACTATTTATGGTAGTAGAGATGTTTATAAAAGAAGGGATTTAGGGATTAGTTTGGAGTTTACTTCTTCAAAATATATTCCTTCAGCTATTGGTGGGGATTTCAATTATATTTTATCTCAAGAAGAAAAGAGGGGGTGGGGGGTAAGAAGTTTGTCTTTTCTCAAGGGCCTATGGAGATGAGGATGTTTATGAATAATAATGATTTCATGATGTCAATTATTTGGGTGCTAAATTTACTTGGTGTAATAATAAAAGTGAGAATGCTCAGATTTTGGAGAGGCTTGACCGATGTTTAGTTAATTCCAAAGCCTTAATTATGATTCATCTTGCGGCTGTCAGGCATCTTCCTAGGGTTGCATCCGACAATTGTCCAATTGCTTTGGAGGTTTTCAAACCAGATATTTGCTAGAAGAGGAGGATTGGGTATGAATATGTTTGGGCTTCTTATCATGCTTTAGCTGGGATTGTTGCTAAAACTTGGAATAGATCTATTAGAGGTGATCCTGTCCATATTCTGAATAAGAAGTTTAGCAGGAATTTAAGAGCTATTTTTTTCTAGTGTAGAGCTAAGCTTCAAAATCTTTCAGGTTTGAAGGAGTCCTTAAAGGATGAGGTCTTAAAACTGCTGTTGGAGGAAGCAGATGGCAGGTTATTGGAGGATAGGTTGTGGCTGTTGAGGACAAAAATTCATGAACTAAATGTTTCCCTTGCTCGGTTGAACACTTGGTCAAAATAAAGGGCCAAAGCTAAATGGTTGGGAGAAGGAGACTCTAGTACCAAAATTTTCCATTCTTTTTCTAGTGCTAGGAGGAATGTTAATTGGATAAAGCAAGTTAAGGATGGGAATGGAGTTCTTGTTGAAAACTAGAAGTTAATTAAAGAAAATGTTCTTTGATTTCTATAAAGATAAATGGAGGGAAAGGAAGTGTATGATGCAAGGTTGGCTGAAAGTTGTTGTTACTCTTGCAGATACTGATTTCTCTTTGTTGAACAAGGAATTATCAAAAGATGAGCTTCAATGGGTGGTTGATCACCTTGGGAGCAATATTTCTCCTGGTCATGATGGGATTACATACTCCTTTATCAAGTCTTATTAGAAAATCATTAGTGAAGATGTTTGGATGGCTATTAGTCAATTTTTTTTAACTAGTAAGATGTCTCCTTTTTGGAATGAAATGCTTATTGTCCTTATTTCAAAAGTTAGTAATCCAGTTTTTCCTTCTAACTATGAGCCAATTAGTCTTTGTTTGTCCATCTCCAAATTGGTTGCTAAACTGTTGTTGAATAGACCTAGAAGGTAACTCATAAAATCATCTCAGAGGACCAAGGGGCATTTATTAAAGGTTGGTCCTTATCTAACCATGTTTTATTGGCTCAAGAAGTATTCAACATGTTCAGATTTTCTAAAGCTAAGAAAGGTTTTGTGGCTTTCAAGGTAGATATGGAGCAAGCTTACGACAACATGGGTTGGTCTTCTTTAAGGCAAGTTGGGAAGTATTTTAATTTTCCTCCCAAGTTTTTAGAGCTGCTTTTGGAATGCATTGTGGACCCTAAATATTCTTTATAGGTTAATGGCAATAATTCTAATTGGATTGACGCTAAGAGTGGCTTTAGACAAGGGTGTCCCATGTCCCCTTATTTATTCATTATGTGCTCCCAACTTTTGTCAGATGTGTTCAAATAGAAAGGAGGTAACCTTGGTATTAAAATTGCTCCTAATGCCCCTAGAATTTCTCACCTTCTCTATGTAGATGATATTCTTATTTTTTTTGAAGCTAAGTTTAAGAGTGTGAAGAAAATTAAAACTCTTCTTTCTAATAATTGCAAATGGTCGGGCAAGTAATTAATATGCAGAAATCTATCATTTTATTTGGTAAATCAGTTAATTTGAAAAAGAAGAAGGTAATTACCCGCATGTTGGACTTCAAGGTTGTCAAGGAGATGAGTTGTTTAGGAGTTAAAATGGCTTTAAGAAGGCTTGTTGTAGCTGATTTTCAAGTTATGTTGGAAAGAGCATTAAATAAATTGAATGCATGGTCTAACAAGTTTATTTCTTTAAAAGGGAGAATGGTTCTTATTAAATTTGTTTTTCTTTCTATTCCTATTTTTTGGCCACACATTATCTTGTACCTGTGGGAGTTCTTTATGAAATTGATAAGATGTGTAGATGCTTTTTCTGACATAAGAAGGGTAGTAAATTTGGCCTTCACTTTGTTGTGTGGGATGTTTTATATAAACCAAAAAATCAAGGTGGATGTAGACTACATTCGACAGTTTCTAAAGTAGGCTTGATTCGTGCTAAATTTGCTTGGAACTTTATTGAAAAACTAGAGTCACTTCTTAACTGGAATTTGAAGGCAAAATATGGTAGTGATATTTGGAATGCTGAAATCAAATGAGGGAGTTCAACTACTTGGAGAACTATTATGAATGGTGCTATGTCCTTGCACCCTATTATTAGATGGAAAGTTGCTAATGGAGAATCAGTTAATGCTCTAAATGATGTATGGATCCTTAATAAGAGTTTGCTGAAATAGCCTACCTTTATTATTGATTTGGAAGAGGTGGGTTATGGGCTTAATAGTTTCATCTTAGATGGCTCATTGGATGCTGTTCAACTGGGGAAATATTTTGGTAAGCATCTTGTAGAATTAATGCTTCATATACCCATACACTCTGGATTTCTTAGTGATCGGATAGAGCTGAAGGCAAAGATGTCTGGGAAGACAATTGCTAGATTGATTTCGGAAAATCTAACAGAGGCCTCGGTAGAGGATAATCATTGGAGCTGGATTCTAATTCTAAAAATTTTGCCTCGTGTGGATCTATTTTGGTGGCGTCTGTATACAGATGCCATCCCATCTAAGGTATTTTTAAGTCATAGGAGTCTTTCAGATCAAGATTCTTGCCCAGGAGGTTGTGGTGTGGTTAAAGATAAGAATAACATTGCAACTGGTTGTTCTCTTTTGATTCTTGTGATTAATCTTTTGAATAAATGTGATTTTCAAATTCCTTCTTCTTCATTTTTGGATTGTATAAATAAGTTGAAAAGGCTTTCATTTAATAATCCTTTTGTTGGAAACCTATAATGTACAACAATTTTTCTTTCTTGGAAAAGTTGGAATAAACTTATACATGGAGAGAAAGAGGATGGTGTGGCATTGATTGAAGCAAATGCTATATACTTTGTTTTAGTTTCATCTCTTACTTATATTCATTCAGAAATTTGGGATGCTAATCAACTATTTCAGCTACCTTCTGCTTCTTGGCATCCTTCTCCACCTGAGTGGATAAAGGTGAACGTTAATGCTTCTATTTTAAGATCTAATAGAGCTGGTATTAGTGGAGTCTTTAGAGATCATAAAGGGAAGTTTTTGCTTGTGTTCGGCTTTATGGGGTTACATTGGGATGTAGCCCAGGTGGAATTAATGGCTATCCTTTCATTGGAGAAGGTTATTCAAATTTGGATGCGGCAAGCTAAAGGTATAATTATTGAAGGAGATAATTACAATGTTATCAAATCTCGTCAAAGATCTTTTGAAGGCTCCAAGGCTAGGTTCAAGCATTTGTTGGATAGTCATTTTTGGTTCCTAAAGGATTTTGATCAAGTTATATTCAGTTTTTCTAATAGAAATTGTAATATGTTAGCCGATTTATGTGCTAACTTTGCTTGATTTAGTGATTTTATTTTGGATGACATTAGTAGTATTGGCGTTCCTCCTTCATTTTTATTTTTGTTAAATGAGGAATGTGATGGGTTGGCTTATCTTTATTAGGTTTTAATTTTTTTTCCTTAATGCTATTGGAATTTTCTTCAAAAAAAAAAAAGAATAACCAACCAATCAAGCAAAGGATGATGATGAAAGTTTCTAAACATCACCTTAAATCTTTCCCAACTCTCACAAATTAACACTCTTTCAAATTGGGAAAAAGAAGTTATATCATTAATAAACTTGGCAATTTTAGAAGGTGGGAAAAGCTTAGCTATCAACTTATGTGATAACTCATTCAAATTAGTTATGGAGCCTGGGGTCTAGGAATTCAACCACATCTTAGCTTTGTCCCTCAGAAAAAATTAAAATAAATGAAGTCTAATAGCATCATCGCTGACTCTATTATACTTGAATTTTGTATAGATTATTAAGAAACTAACATAGTTTAAGTTGGGATCCTTAAAAGAGTTCCCCCAAACTAAGAATTTTGAAACATCTGAATAATGGCAATTTTTAGCTCAAAGTTATTTGCTTGAATGGCAGGTCAATTGATACTCTAATGAATTCGATCTACTATGGTGTTAGCATACTTTCAAAGAGGTCTAGGATGGTTCTAATCTAGATTATGTTCAACCATTCCTAATGAAAAGTCTTTTTGACTTTTCTTTATTTTGTAAGGGTCCTTTCAATTTCTAAAGCGAACAATAAAGGCTTCTTACAATTTATGCTATGCATATACTAATCACGTATGACTTAATTAAAAGGTAAACTATTTAAATAAAATTTAACTTTTTTCAAAATTTAAGCACAAAACAAACAAACAAGATACAAGATATAGGTAGGATTAAATATATAATATTTTCAAATAATATGGAAAATAATTGTAATCATATACGTTACTTCCCCAGCAAGTATGCCAAAATCTTGATGCAGGATTTGTGTAAGTACATTTATTTTGGGTTAAATTATGCTTAGGTTTTTATTGATATAAAAATGCAAGTGTATGTGTCCATCAGGTAATAAAAGTGTTATGAGAGAGTGTCAATCCTAAGAGGATGTATTCTATTTCTATACAATTATTCTAATACTTTCAACTCTAGCTACATAATTTATCCTATAAAATAAAATTTATGTTTGTATGCTATCTTGAATGAGAATTGTAGGAGAAATATAAAAGAGCTAATAGGTAAAGTATTTGGGACTAATGACAGTGAAATCTCTTAAGCTTTCCAAAGTAGACTCTTTTGAATTAGTTGTGAATCAAAGAAAATGCATCTATAGTTCTCTATCAAGCTTGCAAGGATATGAAGAAAAGTTTATGGCCTTCTTACAGTTGTTTTATCTAAATAGACCCTAGAAGACTAAAATCCTATGACTATGTATGCACTTATTCCATTCCAAATCTCCTCTTTATTTCACATCTCCTCCAGTAAGATAATATATCATACTAGGTTTTTATTCTACACATGGCCACTACAAAGTATAACTTAAGAGTGGAAGATATTAAAAATAATTATTAATAATTTAATGCACAAGTGTCTACATTTGTAATTACTTAGGTTTTTTTTTCATTAGATAAAAACTATGATTTCAAATGGCTATAGAATAAAAAAAGAACAACAAAATTTTCATTACTTACTCAAGAAAGATAGCACAAATAGAAAGTAGTAACAAGATATCATACAGAATGAAATATCCCACATTGAGTCGGCAGATGAATATTTCCTAAGGTATATCTCCCCTTATAACTTTCTCTCTAAACTTTGTTCCTCTCTTAATGGTTTGTTACTCATTACAATGTTAGTTGGCCACTCTAAAGTATGCATCTTACTCTCCCCTAGCCTCTCTTCTAGGAAATCTATTCAAAACTATAATACTACTTTGCAAAAAAAATAAAAAAGATATTTATATTTATTATAGAATGATTCAGGCACCACGGTGCTCGATTGTTAGTGTTTCAGCATTGTAATATGTACTAGAACCTCAGTGCTTCTAAGTAGGCTTTATTGAGGTACTGGAATGAGATAGCATGACTGTTGGCTGAATCAACACATCGCTTAATTGATTTAGTGTGGCTATACAAATTTTGAAGTGCTCCATTACAACACTATAACAATTTAGCGCTATGGTGCTTGATTGTGTCATCCAATGCTGCAACATTATATGTTTCATTGCTTCAGTGCTCAAATTCCTTAGATTACATTACTGCAATGTCTATTCCTAGAGTTGTGGTATTATAAAGCATTGTAATGCTAACCTTTGTTCGACCAAGGCTCTTAATTACTTAACATTTTTCCAAAAGCGATGGCACTATAATGCCCTAGTATGATGCCCTGGCATTGATAATACTACAATTCTAATAGTTCTTGCATTGTAGTACTAATCCATTACTTATAAATTTCCCTCTATTTTTTGAGAAATTCCTACACAACATCATCTAAAGGAAAGCATATTCACTAGAATTTAACACAATAAAATACTACATAATTTTCACTTAATAATAACTTCTGAAAAAAGGATTGTTGCATTATTCTTACCATCTATCAAAGCCTTATATTAGTAATAAGGCTAAATATGAAGCTCTCATTTAGAATTAAGGTCCTAATGGGGATCAAAGCAATCAAAATCTATAGAGATTCATAACTCATCACTAATCAATTTGCCAAAACTTACAAAGTCCAAAAACTCAAGCTTCTCTATACTTCCAGTCCATGGTGAAACTTCTTAAGTAGGTTCCAAGTGTAATTTTGTACAGGATACCATGTGGAAGTAACTTCGAGGTGGATGCCCTAGTGAAGTAACAAAGGAATTAGATTTCTTAGAAGAAGAATTAATTTCTATAGAGGTACTGGACTAATAAATTTTTGAATTTGGTAGCAAAAAACCTTTGCAGAGTGTCCCCATTTTTAGAGAGAGATTGTCCCCATTTTTAGAGAGAGACTGTCCTCATTCTGTTTTAGCTAATTTGAATTATTTGCTTTTTTAGCGGGAGTTCAATGATGTGGCAGATGGTCCCCATCCATCTGCTGTGGTGGTTCCACCAGTTCATTCTCATTTGGATTCTGAGGGTTTGGTTGGATCAAAACATATTCATTCGAATGTTCTTAATGATGCTTTGTTAAATTGTTTAAAAAAAAACTGTGAAGGAAGTTCCTTTAATCATTAAAGAAGGGCTTTTGGGTATTGTGAAGAAGTGTTCTCAGTGATTGGAAAAGGTAAATATACTAATAATGAAATGGGTTTTAATGACCCTCGTTCTTCTGATGATTTTAGATTAAAGTGGAGGTTCTGAATATTTCTAATGATCACGAGGCTTATTTTTCTTATGGCATGAAAATCTTTATAAATAGGTTTGGGAATTTAAATTCAAATTCTGGGACTTTCTTTGAGAGTAAAGCTATTAAATTCTTGTCTACTATGGATTCATCTACTTTTGATAGAAATAATAATTCCAATAAGTCTTATGGTGATTTTTTAAATGCCATGGAAGGTAGTAATATCTCTACCATTGAAGTAGAGCCTGTTATTGATAAAAAATTGGATAATGGTCCAATTAAACCTTGGTCTAAACATCCCTATATCAAAGTTAGTTTCTCAAATGATGAATAATTTATGTCAGAGGATGGAACTGCTGTTAAGTTATATGCTCCAAATGAAGTTAATAATACTCATAAGTTATAATTTGCTGTGGTGGCAAAAGTTTTGGCAAAGATATTCCTTTTCAATTTATTGCTACTGAATTATGGCATCAATGGGATTTATATGGAAAGTTTCATATTACTATTCTTGGAATAGGCTGGATTTTGTGTTCCCTTCAAATAGCTGATGCTATGGAAGCTGTTTTAACAAGAGGACCTTGGTATGTGAATAGAAACATTATAGGTATCTACAAATGGTCTCCTAACTTTGGACCATCATCTATGAAGTGTTTATCATTGGGTAAGAATGCCACATTTACCATTGTAATGTTGAAATAAAGTTAATGTTACAAGAATTGCATCTAAAGTTGGAACACCATTATTAATTGATGGTAATATGTTTTAATGGGGAAGAAGAGAATATGCCAGAGTTTGTGTTCGCATTATGCTTGATAGCCAGCTTCTTTTATGTGTTGGGGTTGAAGGGTTGTCAGGTCATTTTTTCCAGAGGATTGAGTATGAAAAGATTTCTACATTTTGCTTTAAATGTGGAAAAATTGGTCATTTAATTAGTGATTATTCGCTAAAATATTCTGATGGAAAGGAATCATCCTTTGATATTAATAAACAATATCAAGTTGGGTTGAATTCTGGTAATTTTTTTGTACTAAAATTGATATGAATTCTTCTTATGGTCCTTGGGTTTATGTTGAATATGGTAATAAGAAGTAACCATTTTTTGCTAGATTCAATGGGCAGAAAAATTTCCTGCTAAATAAATCGGATAAACCTTCTGGTGGTGAAACTATTCGATACAATAAGGTGCAACTGGGAGGTGTGCCTAGTACTAGTTATATGGATCAAGTGCTCAAAGTTAGTGATGATTCTATTATCTTGAAGCCATCTAGTGACACGAGTAATGATATGTTGCTAAATAGTGAAGTTGTTGATGATGGTGTTAAGAATAACAAGGAACATTATGCTGATTTGAAGGTTCAGAATGACATTACTGAAGATTCTTGTGAAATTCTTGTTGACAAAACTAAAGATAAAGCTACTCATGATGAAAAATTACTTTCAAAATAAAAGTTGAATAACTCTTCATTGATTTTGGAAATAGTTATGAATACTGTTTCAATTTCTTTTGAAATCCTTATTGCTTTTAATAAATTTGATGTTTTAAATGGGAGAATTGAAGAACCTCCTAAAAATAGTTTGGTTGTGGAAAGTGATGTTGTTGTTATGCTTGATGTTAATGCATATGATGGTTTAGGTGGAACCAATTCTATTGTTAAAAAATTAAAACTTCATAAGGAACTCAAGTCCCTTGGCCTAGTGAACATTCTTCCACACAATAGGAAATTGGAGGTGTTAAATAAGGAAAGGAGTGGGGGTCCTTCCCACTTGCTTTTTTAATGAATTCCATACTTTTTGGAATTATAGGGGGGATAGGAAAAAAGAAGCCTCTTTATATTTAAAGGAGTTTGTGAATGATTTTGAAGTGTTTTTTGTTGGTATTGTAGAAACTAAAATTCATTCTGTTGATAAATTGAAGTTTAATAAATTTATGGGTGCATATTAGGATTTTTTCCTCTATCATTCTGATGGAATATCACGTGGGATCATTGTCATTTGGAGATCTGATCTTTCTTCCTTCTCTATTATGGAGGCAACTTCTCAATGTGTTATTCGAGAGCTTAATGTTATTAATAAAGTGGATGTGGTTGATTTCTACTATTTATGGTAGTAAGGATTTTTATAAAAGGAGTTTATGGGGTACTCTGGAATTATTTTCTTTTAGAGATATTTTATCGGTTGTGGTTGGGGATTTCAATTGTATTTTTTCTCAAGAGGATAAAAGGTGAGGTAGGATGTTCATTTTCTCTCAAGGGCCTAAGGAGATGAAGATGCTTATGAATAGCAATGATTTTCATGATGTTGGGTTGTTGGGTCGAAAATTTACTTAGTGTAGTAATTGTTATAAATCTAGGTCCAAGTATAGTGATTTTGATGATAACAAATATTATTGTTTCCTTACTTCTACTATTCTTGGATATCTATTTTTGTTTTCCATGCTTACTAACCTGTTAGGTCCACAGGTTCACTTGGAACATCAATTAGTTCAAGATCAGGTAGACTATGATTGAGTCAATTTGTAATTTCTATTCCAAAGCATCTTTTACCTTTTCTTGAGTCAAATGTATGGTGATGGATCCTGAAGCTAAGTAACTTTGCACACACACACTCAGGGGTGAAATTTTGTGAGTTAGAGAGTTTTCTAGTTTTGATCGTATCGTACAAGATGATTCTAAATCGTACTGTATGATCAGTTAAAAATAGAAATCCTAATTAGGGCATCCCTGAGTATTAAGTTTGCTTAACTAACCATCCTGGATGATTTATATCGTACAGGACAATTAGTACAGATTGAAATAAATAGCTACTAATCATAATTTAGGTAATATTTCATAATTCAAAATTTGTTTTAATCATACAGGATGATACATATCATCCTGGACGATTCGTAACAATCATGCTTAAAATAATCCCTTGATTAGGGATTAATTATAGTTAAATTGAGCAATCCAATCATACAGAATGATCGGAGACCATCATCCTGGATGATCCGAGAATTGTATGGTATGATAATTAATCGTCACCTATCATACAAGATGAAAACTTTAACTTTTCAATGAGTCATCCTAGACGATACCTCTACATCGTACTGGATGAACCATGTGCAACATGGGATGATAATTAATTGCCATTCATCATACTGGATGATCAATAGCCACTTGTGAACTAATCGTCCAGGATGATAGAAATATTATACGGGATAATTTATTCAAATTCTTGAACTGATCGTACTGGGCAATGCTGATCGTACTGGCTGAAAGGGCTATTTTGCACTAATAATAAATGATGATATTTGAATCATCATGGAAGATCTTTGCTGCTAATTTGAAATTAGGGCTATTTTTGAAGACTCTTATTTAAGTTCTCTTAATTACTGCTATGCAAGCCTTTTGCTGGTGTTCTAACTTGAGAGACCTTAGAGAAGGAGAAGGAGAGTTTGGGAGAGAGAGAGGATCTTGTGAGGGGGAGTTTGTGAGGGGATTTACAAAGGTTTCTCCAAGCAAGGATTTGATCATGTTCTTCCTTCTTTGTCATAGGTTCCTTGGTGGCTCTGGGGAGATGATCATTAGCATCAGATCCAGGTTCTCTGCCTATTCCAAGAGGGAGTAAAAGGATTGCCATGTTCTCTACCTACTCTAGAAGGTAGTAAAAGTATTCTTTTGGTTCTTCGCCAACTCTAGGTGTGAGTAAAAGGATTACATGTTCTCTTCCTTTGCCTGGAGGGTGAAAAAGGATTCAAGGTTCTCTACCTCATTGGGTCGGTGAAAAGATTTTGTAAGGGCTTCTCTGCCTTGCTGTGGGAGCAAAAGGAGAGATACTAACTGATTAGTGCAATACCTGGAACAGGTGGTTCTGGGTAGTGGACGTAGATCAGATTTAATCGAACCACTATAAAATTTTGTGTGCTCTTTCTTATTACTTTTTTGGTATTTATTTCCATACTTTTATGTGATTTATTCTATGGTTGAAATATTTTATTTTGATATCTGCTTCCACTTAAGATTGTTTAGTTTTTAAAATATTTAAAATGATAAAAAGATTTTTATTTTCATTGAAGAATTTTTAAAACACTAACTCAACCCCCCTCCTGGTTAGCCTCAGGCTAGTTCTATAGGGTTTAACCACCGTCATAAACTTTCAAGTGGTATTAGAGCAGGATTCATAAAATTAAGTTTTAGAACATTTTTAAATTTTGATTATACGCTAACTTTGGTAATCACAACATCGCAGTAGGTTATTCAATTACTCGACCATCTTTATTTGATAATATTCCTTTGGATTTTTTGAAAACTCGCAGGTCCACCTTTTTATAATCAATTGATTATTGCATGTGAATGTTAGTTAAGAATAGATATTTTGCACCTTCTCATCTTGTTAATGGCATAAAAACTAAAATCCCTTTTGCTGAATAGACAACTAATGATAGAGATTTAGCACAACTAAATGCTAAGTATTTGAACTATTTTTATGTGCCTTAAAATTTGAAGATTACATACCTTCTTCCTTTACTGCAAAAATTATTACCATTTGTAAATAAGGTTTTGAAATGCATACCTTCTTCCTTTACTGCAAAAATTATTACCATTCATAAATCTAAGGATCTAAATGTTTATTCAATCGATAGCTTACTTGGATCACTAACTGCTTACGAGCAAGGAGTGAATCAAAGGTAGCTTGATATAGGTGAAAAGAAGAAGGAGAAAACTTTAGCCTTGAAGGCTAATAATTCTGACACTGATGTTTCTAGCTCTGAAGATGATGATATTGCTTTAATAACTAGACAATTCAAAAGCTTCTTGAGAAAAAAATAAAAGCATCATCAAGAATAGAATGAAGGTAAACATAATAAGAATTTTAAAGCTTCATTTAATGTTATTTGTTTTGAATACAGGAAGCCAGGGCATCTGAAGTCTGATTGCCCAACTCTAAAAGCTCACCCAAGTAAGGGGAAGGGTGAGGAAAAACCTAAGTTCAAGAAGAACAAGAATAAGATCCAAAGGCTTTTTGGGTGGACTCGGCATTAGACTCCTCTAAAACTAAAGCAGAAGAGGAGGTAACAAACCTGTGTTTAATGGCTGATGATCATCTTAATCACTCTGATTAAGAAGAGGTATATGATCTTACATATGATCAATTATTTAAAGTTTTTGAAAGAATTTATTCTTCATATAGGAAGCTCAAGAAAGCATATGCAAGCTTTTTAAATATGTAGAATGAGCATGAAATTCTAAGGAAAGATCTTTCCATTCTAGATAGCAATTATATGGCCCTGCTTGATGAATTTAATGAATTGAACAAAAAGCATGTTGATAGAACCACCAAGCATAATTCCTTGGAAAAAGCCCATATTGAATTAGAAAAAGCTTTCAAATAATTAGAAACTATTGCATGCAATTTAAATAATAGTGTGCATAATTTAAAACTGGAAGTGTCAAGCTATGAAAAAGCTAATGAGTTTTTAGAGAAAAAAATCATTGCATTAGAATAAAATAAAATTCCACCTTTACTTGAAGAGTTTTATTAACCATCAACAAAGCATGCATCATGCAAACTTAGGAAGAGGCACCAAAACTCAAATAGATTAGTAAACCCTTTTCCTGGTGTTAGATGTTTTTCTTGTGGTATGCTAGGACACATCTCCCACATTTGCACCATTCACCGTAGAACACATTTGGTGTGGAGACCAAAATTGCAAAATTCATAGCATAGCATGCATGCATCTCATTCTTCTTTCCATAAAATGGGTCCTAAAATTTTTTGGGTTCCAAAATCTGACATCTGATGATTTTGTAAGTGTGCTCTCACACAAGGCCTTGTAAGAGCATGTGGTACCTACATAGCGGATATTCAAGGCATATGATTGGAGATGCCAATTAATTCATTTCGCTAGAGGTCAAGGTAGGAGGTAAGGTAACAGTTGGAGATAACACCACCAGGAGAGTGGTGGGCTTAGGTATAATTGGTGAATCAAAAAATTCATCATTAAAAATATTTTACTTGTAGAAGGAATGAAACACAACCTGCTCAACATAAGCCAGCTCTGTGACAATGGCTTCAACATAAAATTTCTGCCAACTAGCTGCATTATAAGCTTAAATTACAAAATTATTTTGTAGGGAAAAAGAATCAATAATGTTTACATACAGAATCTAAATTTCTTTAAAGCTAATATTATTTTTTGTTTAAAAATAATTACTGATGAATCGTGGCTGTGGCATAAGAGATTATGTCATTCAAGCACGAAAAGCCTTAGGAAGATCATCCAAAAAGACTTAGTGAGAGGTGTCCCCAAACTAGAGTTCACTAAGGACCACCTGTGTGATGCCTATTAGTTAGGAAAATAAGTCAAATCCTCCTTCCACTCAATCAAAGACCTTAATACTAGAAAACCCTCAAAAGTCCTGCAAATGGATCTCTTTGGACCTGTTAGCACATCAAGTATAGGAGGGAATGTCTTTGGGTATGTGACAGTTAATGATTATTTAAGGTTTACTTGGGTTAGATTTCTATCTCATAAAAGTGAACCATTCAAGGAGTTTAGATCTTTTTTCACTTGGATTCAGAGGAAACTAGGTTGTGAAATCTTAACCATTTATAATGACCATGGTGAAGAATTTAAGAGTGAAAATTTTGAGTCTTTTTATAAGGAGCAAGGGATAGATCATAATTCTTTAGCTCCTAGGGCCCCTCAGTAGAACGGGGTAGCTAAAAAGAAGAACATGACCCTAGTAGAAGCTGCTAGAGCCTTGTTAACTAATTATTCACTTCCTAAATACTTTTAGGTAGAAGTAGTGAATACAGCCTGTTATGTTCTTAATAGGGTAAATCTTAGATCTAAGCTGAATAAAATACCCTATGAAATTCTTAAGGGTAGGACACCCAACCTCTCTCACCTTCGTGTCTTTAGATGTAAAGTATTCATTCTGATAATGGGAAGTCTCAACTAGGAAAGTTTAACACAAAATCTGATGAAGGAGTGTTCCTAGGTTACTCAAGTTTTGAGAAATCTTATAGAGTCTTTAATAAAAGAACATGTGTAGTTGATGAGACCACTCATGTTGTATTTGATGAATCTGATAATTTTGGAGGTCTAGGGATGTAGAAGAAGAGGTTGTAGAAGTTACCCAAGGAGTAGAATCTGCAAATCTAGTTGAAAGGGTAGAACCTAAAAATTTATTGCCTAGAGAATGGAGATATTATTCAAGTCATCATAAAGATCTGATCTTAGGAGACCCACTTGAAGGTATTAGAACTAGGTATGGACTTGATAAATAAGTAAACCACTCTGCCTTAAACTCAATGACTGAACCCACCAACATCAACCAAGCTCTTTCTGATGAATTCTCGATCCTAGCCATGTAAGAAGAATTGAATCAATTTGTTGGGAATGATGTTTGGGAACTAGTTAAAAGACCTAAGGATCAAAGTAATATTGGAACTAAATGGGTGTTCAAAAATAAAATGAATAATTCTAGTGTGGTGATTAGAAATAAGGCAAGATTGGTGGCTAAGGGGTATATTCAGATAGAAGGGATTGGCTTTGAGGGGACTTTTATCCCTATAGCTAGATTATAAGCTATTAGGGTGCTACTAGCCTTTACCTATTTTAAGGGATTCAAACTATTTCAAATGGATGTTAAGAGTGCCTTTTTGAATGGGGTGATAAAAAAAGATGCGTATGTTGAATAACCCCTAGGCTTTGAAAATTAACAATTTCCTAATCATGTTTTCAAATTAAAAAAGGCTTTATATGGACTAAAATAGGCACCCAGGGCATGGTATGAATGACTTAGTACATTCCTACTAGAGAGAACCTTTGTTAAACGAAGAGTATACACCACCCTATTTCTGAAAAAGGTAGGAGATGAATTACTGATTGTCCAAATCTATGTTGATGATATTCTGTTTGGATCGTCTGATGATAAACTATGTGATGAGTTTTTAAAAATAATGAGTAAGGAGTTTATAATGAGTATGATGAGAGAACTGACTTACTTTCTTATATTTAGTATAAGGCAGAAGGATGATGGAACTTTCTTTAGTCAGTCAAAATATGTTAAGGACATCTTTAAGAAATATGAGATGGATAAAGCCAAGCCAATTAACACTCCCATGAGTTACGGTGTTAGTTAGATTAGGATTCAAGTGAAAAATCTATTATTTAAAAGAAATACAGAGGGATAATTGGATCATATCTTTACTTGTTTGCTAGCAACCTGATATTATGTTCCGTATTTATCTCTGTGCTAGATTTTAGGCTAATCCAAAGGAGTCCAACTTGACTGCTATTAAGAGAATCCTTAGATATCTCGTAGGGACATAAGACATAGGAACTTGTTATCCTAGGCATAACACCTCTTTTGAAATCATAAGATACTCTGATTCAAATTTTGTAAGATGCCGAGTTGATAGAAAAAGCACCTCTGGGACATGTCAATTCATAGGACAATCCTTAATCTCTTGGTCCAGTAGAAAATAGAACTCAGTTGCCCTGTCCAGTGCTGAAGCAGAGCACATAGCCTTAAGAAGTTATGTGGCCCAGGTCTTTTGGTTAAATTAATAAATTCTAGATTTAAGACTTCTTGTAGGTATAATTCCTATCATATGTGATAACACTAGTGCCATCTATATTTCAAAAAACCCAATTCAACACTCCAGGACCAAAACATCGACATCAGGCACCACTTCATTAGAGACCATGTTATCAAAGGAGGCATAGAGCTACATCATATAGCCACTAAAAACCAACTGGCAGATATCTTCACAAAACCTTTGGCCTTTGAAACCTTTAGTACATTGAGAACCAGATTAGGAGTGATAGATATTCATGCTTGAATTGATGCTTTTTTGTTTATGTTTATGCACTTAGTGTTTTGTTTGATTTATTTTTTAATTAATTTTATGTAATTTTGTTTCTATGCTTTTGATTTCTTGATGTTTTCTTTTTGTATTTTAAGAATTAGATCACTATTTACTTTTGTTGATGAAGTTGCCTGTTAAATGAGATTTTTGCCTTATTTTTGTTTAGAAATTTGTAAGTAGTGATTGACTCCTCTAAAATAGTTAAATGAAGAAATATTGATAATTATTTCTCACCCTCTAACTCCTTTAATGGCATATTTTTCTTTTTGAATCAAAATCTATTTCAAAATTAAAAAGTTGTACTTTGAAATAGAGATTTATTTTATCTTCCTATAGTAATCAATCTCAAATAAATAGTTTTCCAAATCATTGAATAACTTTTGAGTTTTTTTAATCGGGTGGTTGCATTTATCATATGAGCATGACTTTATTTGGTGGGTTACTCTTATATCTGGAAGACAATCTTACAACTGAGAGTCTTTAGAGGTTATGAAAGCAAGCTCGCAAAAGATATAAAGAGACACAAAATGAGCCCAACACTAAAAAGATGCATAATATTTGCCAATTAATTGCAACATACATAAAGTGTATCGAAAATTAAAAGATGCGTAAAGTGTGCCAAATTAAAAAAAAAAGGAGGCACAAAATGAGCCCATAAAGAAATAAGCTTCTTTCCCTTTCAAACCTTTAAAAAACTTAGAAGAATCTATGTGTGACTTAATATTCTCAAACACTTGGGATTGAAGATCATGATTCTTGATTCTTTACTTTGTAATACTATTTTATCAAATATTTTTTTTTGAATGAAGTTTAGAAGGATCAGTTTTCTTATCTAATTTCTTCCTTTTTGAATTAGATTTTTGTTTAAAATGAATTTTAACCTGTAAGGTGTATGAGGTAGGGTTTACAAAATTGATTGACTAACCTTTTTCTAGATTTCAGCATTCATTTCATTATTATTAGTTTTTAAATCCAAAAATTAAGGGAAATTTAACATTTACTCGACATTGATGAATTCAAAAAATTAAAAAAAAACTCTAATTTTGATTTGTTTAGTTTTACTTATTTTTTGTGTTATCTTTTTTATGTTTTTATGTTTTTATTTTGGTATTGGAGTCCTCTTGATCATCACCTTCCATTCGTATTTTTTTTCTAGTTTTACTCACATCATCCAGGATGATCCAAATCATTTTGTACGATCTGAACAAAGCTATATCTCGCAGATCACAGCACATCTAACGGTTGACACACACCAATTATTGGTTATCATCCTGTATGATTCATACATCATACTGGACGATCCATGTAGTATAAGTTATTGGATGATTTAAATACTGTTAGGCCAATCCATTATTACCCATCTTACTGGATGAGCCACCTGTTCATCCTGGATGATATATTGAGTCAATATCATCCTGCTGACTCCTCGGGGACATTATCCTATGTCTAATCATCCTTGATGATATCGGATCGTCCTGGATGAGAAGACCAACTTTTTTGATCGATCATCTAGATGACATTACTGCACCTAATTATCCTGGATGATATCATGATTATCCTGGATGATCTTCCTAATTCTATTTAAATAAGCCAAAATCCTTAAAATCTCCACACCATCTCAACCTTCTTAATCTTCAACTACTCTCTTGAGCCCTTCCTTCTCCTAATGGCTGGGGGTAAAAAATCTTGAGCACTAGTTGGGAGTTCTTCTCGAAGAAATATTGACCCTCGCTTTACTGAAGCTACTAATGAGGAAGCTTATCAGTGGTACAAAGCTGCAGGGATTACTAATTCCAAAATTATCAACCAGGAAGTCTTGATCTTCCAAATACTAAGTATGTTTACCCACACCACCCTTGGCTTCATCATTACACTCGCTTATCCCTATAATTAAGAACTTCTTCTTAAATTTTTTGCCAGCCTTCACATTAATAGTGAGGGCACTACCCTCCAGTCTTACGTAAATAGAAGGCCTGTTGAAATCACATATCAGGACTTCCATAAATTCCTTATCTTTTCCACAACTGGTGAGAAAGTCCATCATGTCACATCTTACACTAAGTATAACTAGTCACAAGCACATACTGTCCTTAAGGAATCCAACATGAAGTACCATATAACCTATGTATGCACCTTAGTTCTGGATGCCCATATCATCTAACACATTCTTAGAAACTAAATAATTCCTAAATTTGGTGATAGGATAAACATCACTCCTACTCTTTCCATTACAACATACTACATTATGGCCCATATTGATTTCAATGTTGCTGATCTTCTCATTTACTATATTCAAAATGTGACTATCATAAAAGAACCCCACCATAAGAGATAGATGAATCTAGCGTTAGGACACATCATTACCTTTGTCTTAGAATCTAAGTATTATTTTTAATACCCTATGCCACCAGATCACTTTCATGTGTTTTATTCCAATAGCTCTTGCCATGTTCTTTAAACAACCACTCATCACCAAGGTCACTATCTTGTCCGTGAGATAGAAGAATAGGTGGGAGGTCCAGCACTGATGCTATCACCTAAATTGATACACCAATAGACTCAGTATGATGCATTGGTACAGAGGTTTAACCAATAGGATGCAAGGTTTGATTCCTACGTCAACAAGCAACAGCAGCATGACCAGGATATGGCATGGTTTGGGGAACAGTTTACCTCTATTTCCCGATACGTTGAGCCACCACCTCCTCCACCTGATTAGAGTTCTTCCTTATAGTCTGTTAGTGTTGTTTTTGTTTCTGTGTGCGTACTGGACTCTGTCTCTATACTTTATTCTATTTTTAGTGTTTTTCTTTCTTTCCCCTTTTTGTGATGTCAAAAGGAGGAGTAGTATGTTGGTTAATTAGTTTGTTGCTTAATATGTAATTTATTTGTGTTTTAGTAAAACTTATTTTATTCTATTTATTTTCTTAATTATGTCTTTATTGTTTTGGCTTTGAAATTTATTACAACAATGTTTGCCATCATAAAAAAGGGGGAGATTATTATAAATTTGGGCTCAAGTGCTGTGATTTTGATGATAATAAACATTACTATTTCTTTACTTCTACTATTCTTGGATAACTATTTTTATTTTCCTTGCTTACTAACCTGTAAGGTCCATTGGTTCACTAGGAATGTCAATTAGTTCAAGATTATGTAGACTAGGATTAAGTCGGTCTATAATTTTTATTCCAATACATCTTTTACCTTTTCTTGAGTCAAATATACTATGATGGATCCTAAAGCTAATAACCTTACAGACATACACTTAGAGGGAGAAATTTTGTGAGTTAGAGAGTTTTCTAATTTTTGATCATATCGTACAAGATGATTCTAAATCATCTTAGATGATCAGTTAAAAATAGAAAACCTAATTAGGGCATCCCTGAGCATTAAGTTTGCTTAACTAATTATCCTAGTTGATTTATATCATACAGGATGATTAGTACAGATTGAAACAAATAGATGCCAATCATAATTTAGGCAAGATTTTATAATTAAGAATTTCTTCTAAAAGTACATGATGATACATATCATCCTGGATGATTCATGATAATCATACCTAAAATAATCCTTGATTAGAGGATTAATTATAGTTAAATTGATCGATCAAATCATATAGGATGATTGGAGACCATCATCCTAGATGGTCTGCATGGTATGATAATTAATAGCTACCTATTATACAGGATAAAAACTTTAACTTTTAACTAATCATCCTGGATGATACCTCTGCATCATATTGGACAAATCGTATGCTATATGGGATGATAATTAGTCACCATTCATCGTACTAGACGATCAATAGCCACTTGTGAACTAATCATATAGGATGATAGAAATATCATACGAGATGATTCATTTAAATACTTAAAGTGATCATCTAGGGTAATGTTGATCGTACTCTTGAAAGGGCTATTTTGTACTAATCATACAGGATGATATTTGAATCATCGTGAATGATCTTTGCAGCCAAATTGAAATTAGGGCTATTTTTGAAGCCTCTTATTTAAGTTCTCTTAATTACTGTAATGCAAGTCTTTTGTTGTTGTTCTAACCTGAGAAGCTTAGAGAAGGAGAAGGAGAGTTTAGGAGAGAGAGAGAAAGAGAGGATCTTGTGAGGGGATTCACAAAGGTTGCTCCAAGTAAGGATTCGATCATCTTCTTCCTTCTTTATTCTTAGTTCCTTGGTGGCTCTAGGGAGACGATCATCAGCATCAGATCCAAGTTCTCTGCCTACTCTAGGACGGAGTAAAAGGATTGTCAGGTTCTCTGCCTACTCAGGGAGGGAGTAAAAGAATTTTCGTGGCTCTCTACCAACTCCAGGTGGGAGTAAAAGGATTCCAGGTTCTCTTCCTTCACCAGGAGGGTGAAAAAGGATTCAAGGTTCTTTACCTCACCAAGTCAGTGGAAAGATTTTGCAAGGGCTTCTCTGCCTTGCTATGGGACCAAATGGAGATACACTAACTGATTAGTGCAATACCTGGAACGGGTGATTCTAGGGAGTGGACATAGATCAAATTTGACCAAACCACTATAAAATTTCATGGGCTCTTTCTTATTACTTTTTTCGTATTTTATTTCTGCACCTTTATGTGATTTTTTTTGTGGTTAAAACTTTAATTTTGATTTCTACTTCCACTTATGATTATTTAGTTTTTAAAATATTTAAAAAGATAAAAAGATTTTTCATTTTTGTTTAAGAATTTTTAAAACACCAATTCATCCCCCCCTCTTGGTTTTCCTCGAGCTAGTTCTATAGGGTTTAACCACCCTCATGAACTTTCAGCAATAAAAGTGGAGGTGCTCGTATATTGGAAATATTGGAGATGTGTTTATTAAATTATATTGCTTTAAATACTATCCATCTAGTGGCTGTTAAGCATCTTGCTAGAGTGGCTTCTGACTATTGTCCAATTGTATTGAAGGTTTTCAATTCTAGTTTTTGCCAAAATAGAACTCTTAGATTTGAAGATGTGTGGGATTCTTTTCCTACATCTTCTGTAATTGTTTTAAATTCTTGGAAAAATTTTTTAAGGGAGATGTGGTTCATATCCACAATAAAAAATTCATAAGTTCATTGAAAGCTTTATTATTTTGGAGTAAATCTAAACTTCAAAATTTCTTGTCTTTAAAGGATATACTTAAAAAGGAGGTGTTAGAACTATAATTAGAGGAGGTAGAATCTGGTGGGTTATCTAAAGAAAAATTGCTTTTGTTAAGATCAAAGGTTAGTGATTTGAACATCTCTCTTGCTCGATTGAATACTTGTTTGAGGCAAAGGGAGAAGGTAAAGTGGATGGAAGTTGGAGATAGCAACTCTAAGTTCTTCCGTGCTTTTGCTAATTGCAGAAAGCTTGGAAAGTGAATTAGTCTGGTTAAAAATAGTAATGGTTTTCTTGTTAAAGATCAGGCTGTTGTTAAAAGGATCTTTTTGAATTTCTTTAATAACAGGTGAAGGGAAAGAGATTGTGTTTTGACTGATTGACCTATTCTGGTTAATGTACTAGATCAAGTTTTTTGGAAGATGATTTCTCTAAGGATGAAGTTTTTGAGGTTTTTAAGTCACTTGGATGTCATAAATCTCATGGTTACAATGGAAATTCTTACTTTTTTATTTAAACTTATTGTAACATTATTAGTGAAGATGTTTGGATGGCTATTAATCATTTTTTTTCTTCTAGCAATATGTGTTCGGATTGGAAGGAAATACTTATAGTTCTTATTCCTAAAGTAAACAATCCTCTGGTTCCTTCTAACTACCATCCAATTAGCCTTTACAAGTCCATTTACAAGATCGTTGCTAAAATGTTGCTGAATAGGTTATTGAAGATCATTATAAAAATTATTTCTAAAGAGCAAGTGGCATTTATTAGAGGGAGGTCTATATCAGATCATATACTTTTTGCTCAAGAGGAGTTCAATAAATTCAGATTCTCGAAAGCTAAAAAAGGCCTTTGGTGATCACAATTGATATGGAACAATCCTATGATAGTATGGCTTGGTTTATATTAAGGAAAGTATTGGAGTATTTTGGGTTTCTGATTAAATTTTCTAATCTTTTGATGGAATGTGTTGTTGATCCTAAATTTTCTATTAAGATTAATGGGAATAATTCTTAAGTGAATTGAAGATAGAAGTGGCTTTAGACAAGGGTGTCCCATATCACCCTACTTATTTATTATGTGTTCTCAACTTTTTTCAAAGGCTTTTCATCAAAGAGGGAGGAAGCTTGGGATTAAAATTCCTCCAAATGCATAGAAGATTTCTCATTTAATATTTGAAGATGACATCCTTATTTTCTTGGAAGCAAATGTTAGGAGTGTAAAGAAGATAAAGAGTTTTTTTTAAGGATTATTAAAAATGGTTAGGGCAAAAGGTCAATATTCAGAAGTCTTCTATTTTGTTCGGTAAAGCTGTCAAAGGTAAGAAGAAGATTATTTCAAACTTGTTGTGTTTCAAAGTGGTGAATGAGATAAACTATCTTGGAGTGAAGATTGCATTAAGAAGGCTTGTTACTTTAGATTTTTAAAATTTATTAGAGAAATCTTCTTATAGACATAATGCTTGGGGAAATAGATTTATCTCTCTAGCAGGAAGGATTGTTCTTGTTAAATCAATTTTTCCTACATTCCCTATTTTTCTCTCTACTCACTCATTAGCTCCTATGGGTCTTTTGAATGAGTTTTATAAAATGTGTAGATATTTTATTTGGCATAAACAAAATGGCAATCAAGGTCTTCGTTATGTTATTTAGGATGTATTGTATAAGTCAAAGAATAGGGGAGGATGGGGTCTTCATTCTGCTGCTTTCATAGTTGGTCCATTGCAAGCTAAGTTTGCTTGGAACTTCATCAATAAACTTAATTCTCTTCTTGATAGGGTCTTGATTGATAAATATGGGAGTTATATCTGGAATTCTGAAATCAAGAGAAATAGTTTGACAATGTGGAAGATTATTCTTAATGGTGCAAAATCTCTTTGTCCAATTGTTCGATGGAATATATCATTAGGAGTCTCCATTAATATGTTTAAGGATATATGGATTCTTGATAGGAGCATTGATAAGTTGCCAATATTTGTCTTGGTTTTCGATGAGTCGGGTACTTCTCTTAACAAGTTTATCATGAAAGGGAAATGGAATGAAGCCGTTACAGGATTTCTTTGGTGCACAACTGATTGAAATTATTCAACAAATTCATATTTCAAATTAATTTGTTGCATGATTAGTTGAAGCTGAAGAATTTTTTTTTGGTAAATTGATTTCTGAATTGGTTTCAGAGGAGTCGGTTGAAGAATCTGTAGGAAATAATTATTGGAAATGGATGAGGAAATTGAAACTGATACCTTGCAAGGAATTATTTTGGTGGTGATTGATTAATAATGCAATTCCGACTAGTGATTTTTTAATGTATAAAAGATTATTGGACTATAATGCATGCCCAAGAGGATGTCTTTTTGCTAAAACTTCAGACCACATAGCAGCTGATTGTTGCAAGCTCATTCAAGTTATTAATTATCTGAAGAAATGGGGTTTTCCTCTCCTTATTTTTTCTTCTCATGCAAAATGTAAAGATAATTTGGAAAGGTTAGCAATTACTAATCCTTTTATTGCAAACTTGTATTGTACTTCAATCTTCTTTTCTTAGAAAAGTAGAAACAAAGTTAAGCATGGAGGAGTTGAAGATAGTTCGAGAGTCATTGCTGTAAATGTAATTAGTTTTTCTACTTCTTCAACTCATATTAATCTCATCTCAGAAAACTGGGGTGTTAATCAGCTTCTCAGCTATTTTTCAATTCTTTACACCCTCCTCCTCCCAAATGGATTAAAGTTAATATTGATGCTTCATTTTTTTTTTTTGAAGAAGCAAAACAGAGATTGCATTATAAACTAAAAGAGAACAAAAGAATTACAAGCTACCACCAACAAATCCCTCCCTTAATAGTTCGACAAAAGAAGGAGGAACCTTATTCATAGTAATGTCTTCCCAATAAAAAGAACTAAAGATAGCAAAGTTAGTATATAAATCTGCTAACTTATTACACTTCCTATCTACACAATTGAAAATCACATAACTGAAATTCTTAATAAATAAAAATTCCTCCAGGCCTTGTCCACCTCCTCTCCACGTCTCCTTCAAAAGCTTGGTGATATTGTCATTGTCACCTTCAATTATAAGGCCCTTATAGTCAAACATCTAATCTTTAATAACATATCTAATGGATTGAATAGCAAGCAGCTCAAACTATGAGATATCCCAATGAGCACAAGAATACCCGAAAGCCGAGAGGAACCTGCCTTTATGATCATGGAAAACTCCTCCTATTCCAGCTCTATAAGACGTTAATAAAGTTGCATCCACATTCACCTTGATCCAATCGGGTGGAGGAGGGTGCCAAAGATTTTCCAACAGCAAATGTTGATTAGCATCCAACCAGCCCGAGCTAAAACAATTAAAGGCAGAAGAAGCTGCTGCATAACTGATAAATTCCAGTGCAATCATCAACGAACTCCCCTCACTTCTCCGATGTACTAGATCATTCCTCGCCTTCCATGTAAAGTACACTGCATTGCAATACAATTTCAACAAATAAGAACTTTGTAAAGCCAGCCACTTACTTCTCACTTCAAAGGAGTTAAAAGTAGTAACTACAAAACCCCACTTATTTAAATGAAACATCACCTCCTTCAGCTTCCTACAATTGGACACCACATGATCTATGTCTTCCACTTCATTACAACCTCTCGGACATCTGTCTAACACTTGGAATCTTCTATATAAAAGGAAATGGAAGGTTGGTAAAACTTGATTAAAAATCCTCCACCAGAAGTTCTCCACCCGAGAATTAAGCTTAGCCTTCTTCAACCAATCCTAGATTTTAGACCCTGAATACTCTTCCTCCACCATAGCAGTAGCCAATGCAGAGATGGACTTCCCGGATTGCTTATGAATTAATTCTTGATGGTCTTCATGTAAGTTAGCATAGATCTTAACTTTACTAATCAAACTCACTAGATCATCTCCAAAAAATTCCTGTAAAGCAGAAATATTCCACCTACCCTCAGAAACAAGCATGTTCACCGTCCAACCACTGCACTCTTGAGGCACCACAAATGTTGGCCACCTGTTAATGCTTTTGTCCAAGATCCATATATCTTTCAGGATATCAATAGCATCCCCATTTGCAATGGACCATCTCAAAATAGGTTTGAGAAACTTCCCACCATTAGTTATTAGTCTCCAAGCAGTTGAACCATTATTCTTCCCACCATCATAATTCCAAAGAGAGCCATATTTCAGATAAAGGACTTTATACAGTAAGGATTCCTGATCTTGGACGTACTTCCAAGCAAGTTTAGCCCTTAAGGGACCAACTCTACTAGAGCAGGAGTGCAATCCACGGCCTCCACTGTCCAAAGGCCTACACATTGTATTCCAACTCACATAATGGTGTCCAACCCCTTCATTCATCTTGTTCCAGATAAAGCCTCTACACAACTTATAAATCTCATCAAAAACTCCCTTAGGAATCAGAGTTAGTTTTGAATGGAAGGTCGGATAAGAGAGCAATATCGTCTTCACCAGGATGATCCTACCAGCCAATGATATGAATTTGCCTCCCTAGGTGTTTAGCTTCCTTAAAACTTTATCAATAATGAACTAAAAATCCACTTTTGCAAACCTTCTCAAAGCAATTTTAACACCAAGGCAATTGAACTCCTTGACTCTCTTAAAGCCCATAATGTTAGTTATAGCTCTCCTTCTTCTTCTTCTAACTGCTTTGCCAAAGAGGATCCCGGATTTTATGTCATTAACCTTTTGACCAGTCCAACTACAAAACTCCTTCAGAATACATTTGATCTCTTTCACCTTTTTCAACTTTGCTTCAGAAAAGATCATAGCGTCATCTGTATAAAGAAAATAAGAGATCCTAGGTCCATACGAACTAACCTGGATACCAAAAGACTCCTTCCTCAAAAAAGCTTCAGAAAAGGTCATAGCGTCATCTGTATAAATAAATAAGGCGACAAAGGATATCCCTGCCTGAAACCACTTTTAGCATAAATCCAATCAGAAGTATTATCATTAATTAACAAAGGAAAGGAAGGATTATGAACACAATTCATAATAAGCTTAGAAAACATAGAAGGGAATCCAAAATAATCTAAAGTTTTGTGCAGAGTCGGCCAACCCATGGAATCATAGGCCTGTTCCATGTCAATTTTAAAAGAGACTAAACCATTTGAAGATTTAGAATACCTGACTTATGAAATACCTCTTGAGCTATCAGTACATGATCAAATAGATATCTCCCTTTCATAAATGCCGCCTGCTCCTTAGAGATCAATTTAGGAATAATACAAGCCAATCTATTTAATAGAACCTTGGCAGCAACTTTATAAATAGTGGTACACAAGCTAATGGACCTATAATTAGTAGGAGATAAAGGATTAGTCACCTTAGGAATCAACACTATAAGCATCTCCTTCCATTAATTACACATTCCAGCCATGGTAAAGAATTGATGCAATGCTTTCCAGAAGTCATCCTTAATAATGAACCAATAGCTTTTGATGAAGGAATAAGAAATACCATCCTTTGTTAGAGCAATGAAACCTCTGACCTGCTTGATCACAGCCTCTACTTCCTATAAGGGGAAATCCTTATTCAAAAAGTCAACATCATCTGCCTCTAGGCATTTCCATGGGGCGGGCCAGCCTTCCAAAACACAGCTTCTCTCACACAATTTCTTCTTAAAGAACTGGAGCAGAACCTCCTCTATCCGATATTGATCCTCCACCATACACCCCTATTCATCCTTTATACTGAAAATAAAGTTAGAATTCCTCCTTGCACTATTAAAAGCCTAAAGAATCTTGAGTTACAATCAACCTCTACCATCCACTTAACCTTCGCACGTTGCCTCCACCAAGTGTTCAGGCGAGCTAGAGTGGAGTTCAACTCATTCACCTTTACCTTAAGGGACCACATCTCTTCAACCGAAAGATACGTAATATCAACTTCAAAAGTTTGAAGCTCCAAGATTTCCCTCTTCAGTACCTCCTTCTTCTGAGTTAGGTTTTTGAATTTTGCTTTACTCCAGTAAAACAAAGCCTTCAAAGCTCTATTCAATTTATAGTTAAGAATTTGAGAAGAGCTCCCACCAGCTTTCCTTTTCCAAGAATTTTTAACCACTGCAGCCAATGTGGGTAGGAGGTCTAGACATCTTCAAACTTAAAGGATCTTTTACCCATAGAGCCAATTTCCACCAGATTTAACAAGATAGGACAGTGATCTGATGCCAATCTTGGGAGGTTCCTAACCATCATACGATGAGACAAGTTTAAGGATATGATCAGCACCAGATTTTTTATTACACCATATAAACTTTGGTCCAATACAACCAACCTCATGGAGGTCATTGTTAGTTAAGAAAGCTTTCATTTCTTTAGGACCCTGAGAAAACATGAACCTCCTCCCAGCCCTCTTGTCCTCCTTAGCGAGTAAGCAGTTTAAGTCACCACCCACCACCAAAGGAAAATCAATTCCAGAAAAAGCTTCCAATTTCTCCCACAGACTCCTTCTCTTAAGAATATCCTTATTGCCATAGATGTTAGCAACTCTCCATCTACCTCTATTAAGAACATCTAACTCCCCTATTACAACCTGAGGAGAAGATTCTAACACACTGAAAGAAGCTATGCTATTCTTCCAAATCACTAATATACCTCCAAAAAATCCTACTGAAGGAGCATGAAAGTAATCCCAGCCACCACCAATCAAAGAAATGACATCCCTATCACCAAAAGATTTCAGCTTAGTTTCCAACAGCCCTACAAAAAAACACTATGCTCCTTCACCACCTCCTTTAGATATAGAGAAGGTTTACTTTTCCTAGCTCCTTTATAATTCCAAAATAATATCAAAGACATTATTGGATAAGAGGGGAAGAGATCCCCACTTTTCCTTTTAGATCACCATCCAATCTCCTGCTTCTAGTTGCCACTGTAATACAACCCAACCCTTTTAGCTGTCTAACCCCTTTCCTCTTAACATTTGATCAACCATCTTCATTATGCCCCTACTCAACCTTCAAGTCAATACCTGATTTCCCTATAACATCAACCTTGATTCCTTCCTTGACAACAGAAGGAACAGGGGATGAAACCACATGAACTATCTCCCCTTCCTCAACAATAACATTTAATACATCAAACTTATTAACATTATTAAGAATACCACAAGAGGTTGATAACATACCTTCCTCCGATTCCTCAATCAATATTTGCTTCAGTTTTTCATCACTTGGAACTTCCTCAGTAGCCCGACCTCCAAGCAGAAAACTTGAAGCATTACCTCCCATATCCAGCACAGCATTAGTAAGAACTCTTACAGTAGAATCTGGATCCTTCTTAGCACCTGGGATAACCAAAACTCCTGCCTCCTTTTTTGTATCCACCTTCACTGAATGTGGCTCAATATTCTTACTTCTAAGGCTTCTCTTCCCATAGTTAACATGGACCCATGGTCCATAACCATCTCTTGTGTCGTCAGCGCCCTCGCCCAGCATCTTATCAGAGATACCCGAAACCACCTTCCCAGCTATGCTCTCCTTATGTTCAAGAACTTGAGAAGCTCCTAAGCCATTTAAGCAATTCTCTTTTAGATGCCCTATCTTCCCAAAACTGAAACAAAAAGTAGGTAACCTTTCATACTTAATTCATTGAAAGAAATTACCTTCCACCCTTACTCCCAAAGGCAGCTGGCTGTCAAGTTTGACCCGCACACATATTCTTGCAAATTTTCTTCTCCCCCATTGGAACATGTTTCCATCAATAAGATAAGGGGTTACCACCATGGAAGCAATCCTACTCACATTAATTTCATCCCAACATTATAGTGAGAGATTTGGCATCCGAATCCAAATAGGTACAGTCAGCCCTTTATGAGAAGAAGGCGAAAATGAAGGTGACCACCTATCCATTCCAATTATATTTCCATTGACATACTAAGGTCCACTTATTAAAACCAAATCAACTGGTTCTAGCTCATTAAAAGCACAAAGAACCCATCCCATCCCAAGCAAGGTCAAGTGAAATTTGTCCAAAGAGGCCCATTGCCTCCTTAATTCTAAACTTATGATATGAAAGGGTACATTCTCTCCAAAGACTTTGATAACCAGCCATTCAATTTTTTAAGAAAATTGTGCAAGATTGGATGTTCAAAGCTAAAGGCATTATCATTGAAGGGGATAATTATATTATTATTAAGTTTCTTCAAAGCTCTTTTAGGAAAATAAGTTAGAAGAATGACTTCATGGATTTGGAGGTGTTTTCCTTTTTAAATGACTTCAATCAAGTCTTATTTTATTTTTTTAATAGGAATTGTAATAAGTTAGCTGATTTGTGTGCTAACTATACTATTTTTAGTGATTTTATTTGGTATGATGTTAGTTTTAATAAGATTCATCCTTCTTTTATTTCTTTGATAAAGGAGGAATGTGATAGGTTTTCTTTCATTTAGTAGTTCGCATTAGGTATCTTTTATTAATGCTAATTGCATCTCTTTTAAAAAAAATTATAATTCATCAATGCGAAGTTTCCTTTTGACGGTGAGATTGTTCTTATGGTTGATGATAAGATAATTGACTAGAGTAACCCTTCATAGACTACTTACAAGAAGGAAAATTCCCTTTGAATGAATCCACCACTAATGGCACTTTTTACCACTAGTTGCTTAATCTTATATGGCTATGTTTCCTCAACAAGCATTAATCCTAGAAGATTATGACTTAGGTACTTATTGGGTTCAGTAGTGCTCATTAATCTAGTCTGAAAATAAAATTGAAAAATAAAAAGAATTGGGTATTATTAGTCATTAATGATTGATGATTGTATGACCATTGCACATCGTTGTCACCAGTGCCAAGTACATGATGTAGTTTTACATTAGTCTACCAATATCTTACATTTGACTATTGCCTTGTAGACATTTGAGAGTATGGGTATGGAAAATAGTCCTATCATTCTTCCTTCTTCCATAAGCCATCATTTTTTCTTAGCTACTATGGAAAAATTTTACTTTGTTTGTTGCCACATGATTTGCTTTAAAAATATTTCTTTAGTCAAATCTGCATAGATTAACATTATACCATCCCAAAGGATAGACTAATGTTTCACTATCAAATTAAAGAGAGAAACTTCAAGTTAATTTTATAATCAAACACAATATAAGGAATATTCAATTCAACCCAAAGGATAAATGGAATTTTCACCTATCATTTTGATTAAGAAACAAAATCAAATAATTTATTTTTATAATCAAACCATAAAAGGAATATTCAATTCATTAACTAAGGATAAAAAGTATATTGACTTATCATTTAATCATGAAATTAAATACATATATTTATTTTCATAATAAAAAACATAAAGAATACTTAATTCACCCCTAAGGATAAAAAAAAAATATTCACTTATCTTTTGATTATGAAATTAAGCCAATGTTTAAAGCTTAGGTTTATGTCTCAGATTTTTCCCCTACCTTTAAAAAAACTAAGGTAGAGTTTATTTTAATTCTGGGTTTTAAAATTCCTATAAGGGTAAGCCCCCTATAGTTCATTATATCTCCTAAAAGAATACTCTTGATTAAAGTGAATACTAAAGTTTTCAAATTAATATAGCTACAAGGGATTTTGTGCCCATTCGATGAATAAATTTCAACATCGAACAATTTTGAGAGTTTGATTCCAATTATTTATGAATTGAGAAATATTTGATTCTATATAATATAACAAAGAAAAAAATAATTAGTGACAAAATTTAATCTTCCTCTGCTTGAAATTAAAACATTTTAACATTAATGTCTTTTATGAATCTGTCCATCTCTTTTTTTCATAGTATTTATTACTCTTTTTTTTTTAACACATTCATTACATGATAAGAAGTTTCATTTCTCTCTAATGAGAATATAAGTAAACTAGCAAATCTATAGTTTCTTTTAAATTAAAGACATACCTTAAATATTTCTAAGTAAAAAAAATTTCATAACCAAATCCAATCATTTGGTCTCTCAATAAGCTCTATGTAAGGTTTCTTTCTTGCTAACTCTCCACCTCCAAGTTTTTTGTAATGTATAAAGGCCTTCGAGCAAAAGTCAAAAAATCTCTTGCTCATCGTGTGCATCACATAATCCTTTACGTGTGATTCTTCAATGGATATATTAATATTTACCTACAAATTTTTTTGCATGCAGTCATAATACAAAAATAAAAACAATGAATGAGAATTTCTTCCTTATATTTTAGACAAACTATCAAGTGAAATATTGAATGGAAAGAGGCATTGATGTATGATTTAAACTAGAAAAATGTTTGTGTACAAGGAACCAAATAAAGCTTGGCGGAGATCCATGATGTTGATTATAAAAAAAAACCTAACACCATAGTTGTGAATTCAATTTTGTATAAATATTTGAGATAAACATTCTACATCAAAATTATAACCAAAAAAAAAAAATGTTGGCTCTATACCAACTATCCTAGGTGAGAGTTAACAATCCTTCTAAATGTCTACAATATTTATTGGCACTTTATAATAAATTAAAAAAAAAAGGCACAAGCATGTTATTATCATTTTGGGAAAGTATATATGAACCAAATCAGGAATAAAAATTAACATATTAATTATAGCACTAATAAAATTAAATCAACTCAAATAGAATAATATTTACTTGGTATCATTCAAACTATAACTTCATTGTGGCAAATAATGAAAAATAGAAAGATTAGATGGAATGATAGAGAAAACATTATAAAAAGCATAAAGTGATGAAATTTTCTTTCTAAAAGAATACTTAGCTTCCATAACAAAGTGTTGTGAAATGGTACATCATTTTGCATCCTTCTACTATTTTATTATGTCATACAATTTAGAGAACATATAAAATTAAAACTTGGTAAATCTCCACAATTTTAAAGGCTTCATGATATATTTTATATTACAATATTTGATATATGTATATATTTTCCAATTTCAGAAGTAGAAAAGGTCCGTTTGCATGGTTTATATAATAACAAAGGCCTTTTATACAACTGATCCTTTTTTTTTTGTTCAAACACTTATAGATGCTTGAGAATTCCAAGATTAAAAATTTAAACTCATAAAGTGGAGCATTTTTACACTTCACACTTTATTTTATAAATTTAAGTTAAAACCTACAACTTAAGTGCAAAAAGATCAAGAAGAAGATATTTTCATAACTCCCCCAAATGGTTCTAAAATTTGATTTTACAAGTAATGTATTGTAGAAGTAATCTTCCTCAAATAGCTCCCAAAGGAAAAAAACTATAAAAATGACAAAGTGGAATAAACCCTTTCACTACCCTTTTTCCCACAGCCTCTCTATTTCTTCATAGCTTCTTCATCTTTCTTCTATCTCTAAGCAAGAGAAGAGAAGAGAAGAGAAGATTGATCAATAGAGATGGATCCTCCAACCTCTCAAAGGATGTCAACAATTGATGTCCACAAGATGATGCCATTAATGAATGGTATGTTCTCTTTTCATCTTTTTACTCAATTTTTTTTATTCTATTTGATTTGATTTTGGCATTTTATATGATTCAGTTGTTCTTGTTACTACGATTACACTGGTAGTTTTTTTGATTACTTTTTTTGCTTCTTTCTTTTCTAAGATTAGAAGAAGTTTTTTTATTTTCATGGAAAGATAAGAGGAAAATGGGGCCAAATTTGATCTATTTCCTTTTGATGGATGTGATTTTTTTATTTCCATGGAAAATCTGAGTCCTTACTATGTTGCTGCTAATTGAGTATCATCAGTGTATCTGTGCTAGATAGAAAAAAAATTTCTTGCTTAAATTTGAGAGTTCAATACATGAATACAATTATATGTTATTATCTATTTTAGATATATTTCCATTTGCAGAGGAGATACCTTTTTTTATTTTTATTTTGGTAATTTTCTTTTTAATACTAAAAATTAAAAATCAAGTAGTCTATTTGATCTTCTCTACTATGGAAAGCTGTTCAGATAAAAAAAGCACTATAAAGGTTGGTTTGATGACATCTTAATTACTTCTTATTAAAATTTTGGTGTTTCATACTTTTGGGCCCATTCGGATTCTTTAAACAAACACCATAGTTGATGTTGCTATGCCGAAAGTAGTGAAAGGTAAAACATAAAGAGAAATGATATTCATAAATGGAATTGAATTTTAGATCACAAATAACTAAAATCATCATTAAGGTTCTTACCATCAATTTTTTTAAAAGTATTTCTTTATCGGTATCACTAACTTGATCCCATCTTTTGACTTGCATTGGTACAAAGTTTCTAATTATGATACCTGCCTCTCTAGATAATTTTGAGTGATGCTCTTTAACTAGCCTATTCAACCCCTTTGGAATGAATACTGATACCTTAACTTTTATTCTACAATGCTCCTCTAATGCTAGACCTCTATTTGGACCCTTTTTTTTAGAATTTGAAACTAAAAAAAATGAAAGTAATATTATTTTCAATATTAAATAAGAAAGTCATTTATATTTATCATAATTATTAAATTTGAACAAGCCATAAGTAATAATACCAATGATAGTTGCCTCATTCTCTGGTGTTAATGCATGAGGTAAACCTAAGCTATCAGCTATTGGAGATGCTTCTCCTGTAGACAAAGCTCCTTCAATTGATACAAGCAAACTATTAAGCTTAAGTGTTTCTAATGTACAAAAAAAAATTATATTTATCGAAGGATAGCATTTATGCTTATAAGAGCAAAAAATATTAAAAGGAATTTAACTGAATAAGCAAGAAAATATAAACTTAATATTATTAACAGTAGAAATGACATGTGAAGCATCATTGTTTAATGTAGACTGCACATTATTAATGGTTGATGGTGCAAACAAATGTGAGTAATTTGCAATTATTTGATAGCTTATCAATTTTCCTGGAGCTATGACTTAATGAACTGCAAAATGAAACAACAAAAAAATATTATTAAAAAGCAAACATATCATGTTATTATAATATATGAAACAGATAAGTCATAAAGAACAACCTAGTCTTTTTCACTATCAATGTTGATATGTACATCAGTATTATCTTCACTACAATATTCAGCTAATGTTGCATCATATTCCTCTTCTTCATCTTCATCACATATTAGTCATTTGAGTTTGTTGTACAAGCACATCTTGTATAGAATCTAAAATTTCTGGCTCTACATCTTTTCTATGTAAGGGACCAATCTCACCAAAATCATCTTAGAAGTTCATATCATTTTGCTCATCTTGTTGATACGTTATATCTTCAGTTAGCTGATTAGTGTTAATTTGATATTCATTCAAGTAATTTATGAGGGTGGGATCAAATAAATGTCTATGCTGCACCTTCTATACAACATGCCAATCACCTGCTAACTTTGTATCTTGAATGTAAAATACTTGAGTAACTTGACTTGCTAATACATAGGGATCATTATCATACCAAGTTTTACTTATATTTATAGATGTGAAATAATCATCAATTATAATAGGCTTTTTATACTCAAGATCAAACCATTTGCACTTGAACAATACTACATGATTTCCATGAATATAGCTCAAATCAACAACATCAATTAAAATCCCATAGAAATCAATACTTTCATCTTTATGAGAACCCTGAACTGATACACCACTATTCTAGGTTACCCTCCAAATGTCACTTTGGTTGATTAGAAACTTAACTCCATTAACAAAGCACCCTGAATATAAATTAACACGAATATCTGGACCCTTAGCTAAAGAATTAAGATCTTTGTTACCTTGAAGTGATCCATGAAGAGTCAAGGTCTTCATCTAGAAGCATGAAAAGAATTCAATTTTGTGAAATTATGAACATCAGAAAAAAATTATAAATATGAATATTAAACAAAATTAAGAAATTGAGTATCTCACTTTTTGTTCAAACCATAATGGAAACTATTACTTTTGCTTTGTTGCTATATCTTGAATAAATGAATCTTCTTTCTTAGCTCATTCTCATGTTCAGCGACACATAAATTTTATAATATTAAATTGCAGATTAATACATTATTTATAAATAAATTTAATATTATTAGTATTTTAGTTAATTACATACCCAAGGTATGGCTTTATCTCTTCATAATTATTAAGAACATACCAAGGAGCTAAATTGTACTCACTTTAAGATAATGTAGTGAAGAGTGGTTGACCAAAAGGATGGATCCTTCTTGAGAAAATTGAAAGTTGATTTTCATGAAAATGAACATCACCATTATATTCTTCATCTTGAATAAAATTTCAATGCCTCATTAACAACATAAGCTTCTACAATTAATCCTTCAGGGAAAGCTTTGTTCCTAACATTCCCTTTATGAACACTTAGATTTATAGCATATAAAAATTTTTAATAAAATTTTTTGCAAATAATCAATAAAAATTTATAAAATGTAAAAGTTATGAGCACAAGAAGTAACCTTTCAATTGGATACATCCCCCTATACTGAACAGGTCCAGCAAGCCTAGCCTCACGTTGCAAATGAATAACCATGTGAACCATTACGTTAAAGAAAACTGGTGGAAATATCATTTCAAACTAATAAATTATATTGATGTTCATATCTTCTAATTTCTCCAACACATCTAATCTCAATGTCTTAGCACATAATATCTTAAAAAATCTTGAAAAACCACTTAAAGCATTATGCACATCCTTATTTAAATATCCACACAATCCTAAAGGAAGGATTTGTTGTAATAGAATAAGGCAATTATGGCTTTTTAATACCATAAGCTTACCATTTTGAATATGTACTAATCTAGATATATTTTCTATGTAAACATCTAGAAACTTTACTGATCTAACAAAGTTGAGAAACCCTTCTATCTCTTTTCAAGATAGTGTGTAAAAGGCAGGAGATTTAAGATACTTCTCACCTTATTTTTGCAAATGTAGCTCATGTCTTATGCCCATATCTTGTAGATCCAAATGAACTTTCTCTATATCTTCTATCTTTCCTTCTATATTTAATAAGGTCCCTAGAATGTTATCACAAATATTCTTTTCAATGTGCATTGCATCAAGATTATGACGTAATGTGAGACTTCTCTAATATGGCAACTCAAAAAATATACCTCTTTTTGTCCAAGTTGATTCATGAAGGTTACATTTTCTTTTTCGCAGTTAGGATGCTTTCCAAACATGAAATCCTTTACTGATTCCATTTCTGATACTATTTCATCTACTAATAAAACTTGAGGTCTCACTTTAACTTCATGCTTTCCATTAAACTTCCTACTTTTTCTCCATTTGTCCTCTTTAGGCAAGAAGCATCTGTGACCCATGTAACAAATTTTGTTTCACAAATACTGTAAAGAAGTTTTATGATCACATATTGGGAAAGCTTTGTAACCATGTACTTTATGTCCTGACAATATACCATATACTAGAAAATCATTTATAGCCCATAAAAGAGTAGCATGCATTTGAAATGTATTCCTACTTACAGAATCATAAGTTTTATTACCATTCATCCATAAGTCATTTAAATATTTTATAAGTGCCTTTAAATAAATGTTTATTTCTTTCCTAGGAGTAACTGAACCAAGAATTAATAGTGTCATAAACATAAACTCAGATGACATACAGTTGCAAAGAGGTAAATTATATGGCATAATAATGATGGGCCACATGCTATAAGAAGTGCTCATATTACCAAAAGGATTGAATCCATTTAAAGCTAAACCAAGGCATACATTATGAGGATCATCTGTAAACCAAGGAAAGCTAATATTTGATAGAATTTTTTTTCATCCCCAAATAGATTTTCCTTATGCCACCTCATTTAATGAGCAGTTTTTCTTAACATAAATAACCATTGTAATCGGGATTTAATGGAAAACTAACATAGATTTTAATGTGGAATTTTCTTTCCTTTTCCATCATTAAATTTCCATCTTGATTCCATGCACTCAAGACATTCTTCTTTATCCTTATGATCTTGCAAAAATAAAGCACAATCATTTTTAAAAGCATGAATCTTTTCACATCCCAGTCTAAGGTCTGATAGAATCTTCCTTGATTCATAATATGAAGATGGAAGCATTTCACCCTTTGGCAAGATAGATTTTATGAATTCAAGGATCATGTTGAATCTTTTATTTGTCCAATGATTAAAAACTTTAATGTGTAGTAACTTTACAAGAGTAGACAACATAGATAAATATAAACCAGGGTATAAATTATGTTGTGCATCCTTCAGTAGTATATCAAATACATTTATTTCATCTTTTCTGATAATATTATGACCTTCCCCATTTGGTGAATTATTGGGAGAAGATTTCATAAAAGTTCCTTTATGCATATCCTCTAAAATTTCTTGCATCTCATCAACCACTTCTTTTACATTATTAAGATCATTCACATCTCATCTTCCTAAATCTTCATCACTGAAAGCTTGAGATGTTTTCACATGACATGTCCACTCAATGTATGATGTTTGCATTCCATTAATGAGTAAATGATTATCTATGACACTATAAGTCTAAAAAAGGCATTTGTACAGTATCGACATGGGCATCAAATCTTCTCCTTTTAAGGATTATTTTCATCGTCAAATTTAATAAATGTAGCGACTCCATCCTTATATTGTCGCAAATGTCGATCATTGAGATTAATCCAACTTTTATCCACTAATTTGACCTAACAAAATTATGAAGCAAAAATAATTATTACATGACTAATCTTCTATGCCTTTTTAAAAATTATTTAAATTTAGCTAAATGTTCATAAATAATATGCTTCAAATCATTTCTCATTTGAATTTTTTTTAAGACAATAGAAAATTTAATGTCAATGGAAAGACATGAAGTTCGAAGAAGATAATAATAGTTTCCAACAATGTTGATAATATCTCTAATGCATATAAAATTTGGATGATATTTTAATATTTTGGGAATTAATGTCAATTATCAAACGGAAAAATCTATCAAAACAAATATCAAAATTTTAAATATTTTTATAATTAAAATCATTAACACTCATTTTTTATCTAATGAATTCATCATTTTATTTATTAATTTGAATTCCAAAAATTATCCTTAAAATAAAAATTTGTTTGTTGTAAGTACCTTTTTAACTATGGTTATCCTTATTAAGTGAAAAATATACTAAAGACTACTTTTATCAGCTTTTTTGTTTGTATTGAATCATTCTTTGTTTAATTTAGTTTCCAAGATTGATGAAAACTTAGGAAACATATTTAGTTTGTCATTATTTTGAAAAAAATGAAATTGATCAAAACATTTAATTTGGTTAATGAATTATTTTTGGCAAAGGTCGCATGTTTTGGTGACTTCAATTTTCTAACTATTTGAAGTAAGAATAAATGATGCTTATATTCATCAGTTCTTAATTATTATTATTATTATTATTATTATTATAGTTGGTAGTGTTGTTGTTGTTAATGTTTTTGAATCCCACAAATGAAATAGATCAAAAATAGTTATTGTTGTTGGTATGCGATGATATTAGTGCAGGCTCAAACGAATTTTCCTATCTCAGCCACTAATGTAGTAGATGATCATCCTTTTGGCCCTTCTGGTTTGTTTTATTTCACAAACATAATATCTAATGATTTGGACATTTTTGCATTTGTTTGCCTCCATACTTATATATATATATATATATATATATATATATATATATATATATATATATATATATATATATATATATATATATATATATATATATATATATATATATATATATATATATATATATGTCACAATTTTTTTTGTTGTTTGATGGTATATCTAGCTTTGAGAAAATTTAGAGTTTGTGAATAATATGTACATTTAATTATTCAAAACCTTCCTACTCCCCTAATTGTTATTGCTTCTTCGCCATCAATTTTGGTTTGGACTCAAAATTTAAAAGCAATTGTTTTCTCTGAACTCTATTTCTATTGAACCTACACTTACTGGTCCTTATAGAGATATCGTCTTCATATTCTTCAATTATGTGGATGAAATTTAATTCTCCAACTCTTGAATTTCCTCCTCCCCTTTATAATTATGAAGACCTAGGTGTTCTTGATATTCAACGACTTGATTATTATGATGGATCAACCCTATTTTTCTAAATGGGATGTAATGAGAAAAATAATGTATCATTCACTCCCTTATTTTAGAAGGCTTGAAAGAAGGTGGTTTTCATGTGTTGTTGTCTCCCTTTTAATGTTTTTTCTTAGGATGGTCATCATTGGGCTTCATGCTATATGTATTTTATCTTCTATATTTTTAGTTGCATTATAACAATTATGTATTATTTCCTTTATTGTGCTTATGTCATTTTGAAATTATCATATTGGTAAGATAAACTAGTACATTCTTTCTCTTCTTAGAGGGAAAGAAGCAGGTAGAATTAAAAGAGGTTGAATAGAAGACTTAAGAAGTGAGAGAAAATGCATTGTTATTATTATTGTTATTGTTAAAGTTTTTGAATCCTAAATTTTTTTATCTTTTTGGATCTTATTTCATTGTTTATTCCCTATTGTAAGCATAGACTATTATTGACATTCCTATGAGTACAACCTTAACCTCTGAAAGCATTTATAACAATTAATAATCTTGGATGATACCATGAAAATGAGGGGTAAGCATACAATAAAGGAGATCATAGAAATTTTGAATTGAAAAGAGGAAGAATGGTATTAGAGATGACCTGAGAGGGAGAAACCGACAGAGGAGACTTTGCAAGATTGTCTAAAAAATTTTGAGGGAGGAAACTCATATCATCATGCGAAGGAGTGAGGTAGAGTCATGGCCGCTAAACATGGAGTTGGTTAAATGTAGTAGGAGGTCATTGTCGCTAAAGAGCAAAACCTAGGGTCAAGGGGAGTAGAGAAATTGAGAGCAGTGCATGCATAAGATGGTGAGATCATGAGAGTTTTATTTAAATAAGTAATTATTTATTGTTAAGTATAATTTTATTGAAGTAATTATTAAAATTTAAATAATTTATATTATTTCACATCTTAAAAATGTGAATATTAATTTGAATTAATTATTTTATTTATTAATTTGAATTCCAAAAATATCTTTACAACAAAAATTTGTTTTGGGGGCCCTGCCCCTAGAAACCGCTGCAAGGGCGCTGCTGCTTTGGGCCCCCCAACTTATCTATGAAGTGTACGATGGTCAAGTATATGAACAAATAGGGGTCGAGCCAAATTTAAGGCAAATCCAACATATATTTTGTAGAAATTGAATAATTAATCAATTGCAACATTTTGATTTTTTTTTGCAAACAAATCATCCATACTTCAACCTAAATTTTTTTAAGAATAATTATCATTATAGAAAATTTTAATAGTATTTTAAAATGTATTATGTACACAAGTAAAAAGAATCATTAGTCTCTAAAATGACACACATGCACACACACACACCACACACACACACATATGAAAAGAAAATCTCTAAACTTTTAGTGACAAAATTAGCAACCAATTCTTCTTTTTTGTGGCTAATATCAAGCTTATTATTATTTAGAGGCCTTTCTTATTTTTGTTCGCTAAAAGATATCTTTATCGACCATTTTTTTGTCTTTATTTTTTTGGTTTCTATTGGCCAATTTTCTTGTAGCTAATATATATAAAAATATTTTTCATTGATAATTTCATAGTGCAACCTAAGGTCTACCATAAAGTAAAGGTCAGGCTCCAGCAACAATAAGCTTAGATTTTTATTCCTATATAAAAATAGATTTGAATATATATATATATATATATATATATATATATTAGTCTTCAACCTTCTGGCTTTTGAATCTTCTAAAGAATTCCAAAAGATAATGATCTTCAAAAGAAGAAGAATCATTTCCTTTTGGAACCTACAAGTGTATATAAATAATTATTTTCAATCTTTTATAACTCTTGACACTATACAACTAAATATAACTATACAAGTATCGAAAACATTTACATTTACATTTTACTTTGTAGGAATATAAAAGAGCACTTGATATAGAAATGAAATATATATAAGTATGACATTGAGTGTGAGGGTACATAGGAAAGTAAAGCGAACTAAGAGCCTACTCAAAATGTGCACTAAAATAAATGAAAATATGACATCTAGATAACAAAAAGTAAGCAATCACACAAGATTAACCTCTAGGCAAGGCACTCCAAGCAAACCAAACCAAATAACCAACCTAGTCTAGGCTAGAGTTGGTGTTCATAGCAAACAATCTAAGTGTGTGTATAAAGCTTTGTGGCTTGGGTAAGTCTTAGGTTTTATTAGTGTAAAGCTATTTATAAATTAAATTTATTTTCTTAGTGCTATTAAGGGGTGGTTTGAATTTAAGTTTTAATGTTCTAAAAGTTTAGAATATTTTTTAAGGGTTGTTTTAATTGTTAAAATTGTTTAACTTTAGGTTTTAAAGAACATAGCACTTAATAACTTCTAAGTGCTAGAAGTCATTGATTAACAAGTCTTAGGCCCATATTTGTAATGATAGCAATCATCCAAAATTGGGGTAGATAGGTTGCATAGAGTCCTTCATTTTAATTAAGTATTTTTATCCTTAAAAGCTTTTACTTCTAATAAACTTATGCCCTCCTAAAAGGAGTGAAGCATAAGGGTAGAATAGCTAAAATGTCTAAGTGTTTTATTATTGATTGGTTTTTTTATCAATTAATTTAGTTTATTAATTTCTAATTTATTAATTTAATAATTTAATATTTATATTCTCTTAATTTATTTGTTGCATTGTTACAACTAGCATGAGGACCAAAGCCTCCTAAGGATATATAGCCTCACAGCATGAGATAGTCCAGCCTAACAACTTCATTGATAGAGTGTTGGCTATTTATTATTTTTAACTCATTAATTACTAATTTTTAAATTTTATATTTTATCATTTATATTCTATCAATCCATTTGTAGCATTGTCACAACGAGCGCGATGAACAAAGCATCCTTATGACTCAAAGCCCAGTAGCTAGAGGTAGTCCAACCTAAAAAATTCTTTGATATAGTGCAAATATTATTTATTATTGTTGCTCATAAGATTTGATTTGTTGAGTTAAAGGTTTACAGAATTTTTGGTGATTTACTAAATTTTTTTATTTTTGAATTATTTAATGAATTTGGTTTGACCAATTGTTAACTTTTTAATTTTTGTTAATTTTTGAAAGTTTTATATTTTTCATAAATAATAGACCCAAATTTGAGTCTAATGATTTTGAATTTGTGTAATTTGGTTATTTTTATACTTAGTTATGATTTTTATAAGTTATACTCATTTAATGAATTATTTAATTTATTAATTAGAGAGGATTTCTTCAAACCTCTTGAAATCTTCCCCAAATGCTAGAGATGAGACCTGGGGATGATTATAAGTGATTAAATATATTTTGGAATTTTAATATTTTTTTAATTATTTAATTTAATTAATTATTAATTTTCCTTAATTTTTTTAAACTTTAAATTACTTTTTATTTTGATTGAATTTTAAGGGATTTTAATTTTACTGCGTAAAGCTTTTAATTCTGAGTGGTATGACACTTGTCATTTAATTTTTTTATTTAATTTTGATTTATTGTGACTTTTGAAGTTTCTTGGTCAATTATTTACATTAAATTTAGGTTCACTAGTTGACTGACCAAATGACCTCCAAATGCAATCAAATTTAAAACATATGTTTATGTAAACATTTGCTTCAACCCCACTTAACGTGGACTCATCAAAGGCTCCCTAGGATTTCAAATGAACCCCCTAAGGTAAATATAAAAATACTATAGGGGATTTAATTTAGGAAATCTATTCATTAAATTGGGTGGCAATCAATGGTCTTTTAACCCTTAGACATAGAACAATCAACACACCAAAGCATATAATCTAATTCCATATGGATTCATGTACATTAAAATTTCAAATTATAGGTCAAAAGTTGACCTATAAACTTGAAAAAGTTAATTGAAGCCTTTAGAGATTTTCAATTTTTTTGAGACTTTTTGGGTATATAATACACATCCCCAAAAATCATTCATATCAATTTCACCACATGACAAAATGCATTTGATGAATATTTTAAAAAATATCCCTAAGATTATTTTTAAAATTACTTTTAATACAAAAGAAATTAAAACATGCAATTATAAGGCTTTTATTATACTCCTCAAGCTAAATTCATGGAGCCTAAGATCACCTGATTTGGATAATTATGTGAGGAGTTACGTAATTTTAAAGGTAGATGTATTTTCTAGATTTTATACAAAGGGAATAACAGAGTCAGCATACCATTACATGCAACACTTTTTGATTAGCCAGGTAATTATTATCGTGGTAACGGTTTCACACACTATTAACCATAACCATCTGATCTAAGATTAGAAGGATACAATTTAAAGGGGAAAAAAATAGTAGGATCTGACGATGATTAAATTGAAATCATTGATCAGAATGGACAACTATAATTTTGTCTACAACCTCCTACTTGAATTTGTGATCATGAGCATATTCCAACTAGATTCGAGAGATCGACTAGATGGACTCCCATAAAATTTCTCATAGAGCATCATTTAAGTATAAACATGTTAACTCCTTGAGCCCCATTGCATCAATATAAAATTTTGATGATAATAAATAAATGGTTGGAGGGTATTAATGCCTGATAGTTGAGTGTTTCAGGAAATCAGAAAGGATAATCCAGTAATCATATCAATTAAAGTCAATTCAACTTGGAACTGAACCTAAGTTATTTTCCTTTGGTATGATACAATAATTCATATATATATATAGCTCACAAATAAATCACAAAATGATAAAATACGTTATTGTCTTAAGTTTATAGCCTTTCTAAACCATTCATCATAACTATCTCATGCATGATCATAACATTGGTCATTTTTGGAAAGTTCACTACCTTACATTTTAATGCTTCATAACTTGCATTCAATTCTTTCTTGAGTTTGTTCAATTCATCCAATATTGTTCTAAAACATAATTAATCATCTCCATACCATCAATTATAGTCTTGAAGGTCAAATGATAATGTAATAATCTAAATTATTCATTTTCTCTCTCCTAGTGTTATTCCTATTTAATTTATCTTACCATAACACACATTATCAAGCATGAATATCTTAAAGCAGAACTTTTATACATTAATTAACTTAAACTTTATTAAAATATTTATATTAATTAATGATACAATTGTGAATAATGTTGAGAGCATGTCTTGGAAGATAAAATAATTTTAATCCTACATTATTACAACAAATTAATTTTTTTTTTATTAATGTAACTAATCTCTAATGTTTTAATTTATTTATGATCAAATTAATTTTGAAAATTATAAACACTACAGCAAAATCACCTATTACTGGCAGCATTTTTTGGCAAAAAATGATCAACTTCGGGCAGCTTTTGAATTTACCGACATTTTTCTAGAGGAAAATTTTTCACCGGTAAAACACGCGTAGGAAAAAAATTTTCGGCGGCCTTTTCTGGCCGTAAAAAATTCGATGGCTTTCCGGCGGCCAAGGCCACCAAAAAATAAAAAAAATTATTCAAAAACCTGTTGCCCGGCAGCCCGACTGCCAAGCTGCCCGCCCAGATGTCTTCCCCCAGCCAGCTGCCCAACTCTCCAAGCGCCCTACCCGCCCGCCTGAATGCCTTCCCGTGCTGCCCGATGTCTTACCGTCGAGCTACTCGACTACCCGCTGACTGCCTGCACAAGCTACCCTGCTGACCAAGTGCACTACCAGCCTACCCGAACACCTTCCCGTAATGCCTGCTTCCTTCCTGCCGATCTGCTTGCTGACCGCCCGCCCAAGGGGGCTGCCCGCCTTTGGGCTGCCTGCGGGATTTGAACTTAGATTTATAAAACCTATTTCAAACACACAAACCATAATGCTGTGGAGTAAAATATGCAATGTTGCTCAATTTTTTAGATTTAAACTATATAATTCTATGTAAATTAAAATTAATAATTAATTTAAAAAATAAAAATTAATAATTTCTAATTAATTTAAAACTAAAAATTATTTAAATTAAAATTTTATAATTAAAATTTAATTAAAATGAATTACTAACTTAATAATTTATTAAAATTACTAATCAGTAAAAATAAAATTATAAAATAAATTAAAATTTAAATATTAATTTAAAATTTAAATCTTTTTACTTAATGAATTAATTAGCTTAAATTAGTTAATATTATTTTTAATCTTTTTTGTTAAATCATTAGAGAAATTATTTAAATAGTTAAAATTTTAATTATTTTAGTTAAATTATTTAAAATCCACTAGAAATCTTGAAAAGCCACCGGAAAAGCCACCGGAAAGATAAGCCGGGAAGAAACAACCACTATCTTCCACTTAAAAAGTTGTCTTGTTGTCTTCCATCGGAAAGCCGTTTGAAAATTGATCGCCAAAAAGCCGCCGATAGATTCTGCCTGTAACGGGTGATTTTCCTGTAGTGAGATAAAAAAGCATACTTTAATAGCTTAATCACTCATTAAAAATTCTAAATTTTTTATTTTTTTTCAAAACTAAATTCCTTCCAAACTAACTTTTCTAAAATAAAATATCTATTCTTGTTAAGCTTTTACCTCTCCTCCTTAAGGGAAATTTTAATATTATTTTTTTAAAATTTAGTGCTGGAGTACTTTCTTAATCAAACCTACTAATTGACCACAAAATATCTTTATTTAGTTGGATTGAATCCATGATCAAATCTTTCTAATCTTTGGTTCAAATTACATGGAAATTGCTCGGCAAAAATTGCCATGTGCTCTAATTTGTCTAATCCTCATAATCCTGATTAATTAGCAAATTCATTCACCTCTTGGATTTATGATGTGGAAATTAAATCAAATGGTTAAGATTGCATCATGCCTTGGATGAAATCCTCTTGCATGAATCCAAATGAAAAGCCTTGCTAAACAAGCTTCCTTGGCCAAAATTCAAATGATTTCTTTCCTATTCTCTATGGCTTTGTCAAGGCTGATCTAACAGACTCTAAAATTTTTTATTAGTTTAAATTATTGCCTAAGTATTCTCCCTCTAATTCACTCTTGATATGGGGGAAATTACCTCTATAAATAGAGGGTTGGCTATGTGTGTGTGCTAGCACCTTACCACGTTAAACTATGCCAAATTTTCATCTCACTTGCTAAACCATCTCCACTAACCTTTCTTGGCTGAGATTTTCATTAACTCTTATGCTCATAATCAAGTCATAGAGTTTCCCCATTAACCATATTCTTCTTTTTCTCAAAGGAGATAATCTTTGGTGAGTTTGTTCCTAGTGGTGAATTTTATTTTCAAGTCTAGTTTGCAAGTTTTCTTTTAAATAAAAATTTTCATTATTTCATTTTATGATTGATTTCATATATAAAAAATTTACATATCCTTATCACTTACATTCAAGTTTGTGATTGTCCTTACTTAAAATAAAATCCTTTGTGAGCTTTTTTATTTGTATTGTTTGTTGCTTTGGTGGAATGAGAGTTAAAATTGAGAGCTAGATTTGGGTTGTATTTTTTTCTTTTATTTATGATCTTGTAATTTTTGGTTTGGGTTTATACTTGTTAGGTGTAGGAAAGTACGGTGTTTGGGGTTATGCTTGCCCGGTGTAGGAGAGCAAAAGGTTGGTTTAAGCTTGAATTACTTGGTGAATTCCTAGCTGCGGGTGACTAGGCATGGGCTGGTTTTTGGGTTTTGGCCAAACCACATAAATATTTTGCTCATGTCCTTGATTTTCTTGCACTTTACATTACTGGTTATTTTCTCTGATAAAAAAATAACTAATTTTTTTTCGCAAATAAGTTTTCTATTAAAGCAAAAATTAAATTTTAAATTGATAAAAGCTTTTGAAGCCACACAATTTACCACCCCTCTTGGTTGCCATAGCCTTTGACAAATGGTATCAGTGCTTTAGCTCATTATTTGTCTTAACATCCTTGAGTTGATCACTATGGCACAAACCTTTCCTATGGGTGCACTACCTGAAGGTTAATCCACTCATCGACCACCACTACTTGAAAATGGTTCCTTTGATTACTGGAAAGATTGTATTAACACTTTTATTGATGGTCAAGATTCTCATTTGTGGCATATGTTAACAAATAAATATCACATGCCCACTATTGAAATTAATGGTTTGAAAGTTAAAAAATCTTTTGATGAATGGTTTTCTTATGAAAGATAATTGGATGAGCTTAATTCTAGAGCATGTATTATCTTGTACTATACATTACTTCCTGATGACTATAAGTGAATATCCATACTTACTACTACTAAAGGAACATGGAACAAGTTAATTATCACTTATGAAGGTACAATGAAGGTACAAGTGAAGTTATGGATGTTCACATTAATAGACTTATGCATGAATATGAATTATTTTGTGTGTTGCCTAATGAAAACATTTCAGATATATATACTCATTTTATGAAAATTAAAAGCACATTTCATTCGTTAGGTAGAAAATATAAAAATCAAGGCTTAATTTATAAAATATTTAGATTCCATCGGAATGGGATGCTAAGGTAATAGTTATTAGTGACGCTAAGGATTTAACTTCTTATCCTTTAGATAAATTGTTTGGTTCTCTTATAGCTCTTGATCAGGTGATTGCACAAAGAGATCTAAATGATGCTTCTCATAAGACAGATAAAGCAAAAACCATTGCCTTGCTAGTTGAAGACTCAAATGGTGACACAAGCTCATGCTTGAAGATTGTGAGGATATTACCATGTTGTCAAAGAATCTTAGAAATATGCTAAAAAAAAGCAAAGGTATGGAAAGTCTTAAGTTTCATAAATTACCTAAAAAAAAAGCAAAATGCAGGTGAAGTAATTATCTGCTACAAGTACAGGAAGACTAGACTCATAAAAGGAGAATGCCAAGAGTTAGAGAATGAAGGTGAAAAGGAGTTCCAAAAGATGAAAAATGTGAAAGGCAAGAAGCACCATAAGAAGAAAAAGCGACCTATATGGGAAAATTTAGACTTGGAGGAATTAAGTAACATAACAACTGATAAAGAAGTTAACCAGTATCTTATGGAAAATGGAGAAGACTCAAATGAGGTGTGCGATTTATTTACTTATGATGAACTTGATGAAGCATTTGATGAACTTGCTAATGAATATAGAAAGCTTAAGAAAATGCGTACTTGCTTTGTTAAAGAGAAGAAATGCTTAGAGTTACAAATGATTTCAATGAAAGATGAACATTGTGAATTAAATATTAGAATGGAAAGTTTAGTTGAAAAATTATTACTTATTGATAAATTAGAAAAAGAAAATTCTGCATTAAAACAAAAACTAAGCTATCACTCATTTTCACATAGCCACACTTCATCTACTGTAAAATCAATCATGTGATATAAACCATCTAAGATTAGACCTTATGCAAACACAAATGTATGTTGCAATAAGAGAGGTCATGTCTCTTTTGATTGCCATGCACGTAGAGAAGAAAAATTTCCAAAATCCAAATTTATTTGAACTCCTAAAAATAGAAATGTAATAACAACACATAATACACACCCTTCATTACATGTTCTTTTCTTTAGAATGTGGATGCAAATATAGTTGGGTTCCAAAAGTTAACCCTTGGCATTCTTTTGTAGGTATGCCTTCAAAGAAAAATCAGAGAAGGCATGTGGAAATTGGACATTAGGTGTTCAAGACATGACATGTAAAAAATCTAAATTTTCTTTCATAGAATCATATGATTTAAGATATGTAGTTTATGGTGGTAATGCTAAATAAAAATTGTTGAAATTGGATCAATTACTAAAAAATCAATTACTTTAAATTAAGTATTACTTATTGATGGCTTGGAACATAATTTAATTTCAAATAGTCAATTATATGATAAAGGTCTCAATGTAGAATTTCATGCATCATTTTGTGTTATTAGAGATAACAAAAATGTTATGCTTGTAGGACATAGATATAAAAATATCTATTTGATTGATTTTTTTGAAAAGCACTCATGATGATATTTGGTTATGGCATAAGAGATTATGTCACATAAACATGCATACTTTAAATATAATTACAAAACTTGATTTAATAGAAGGTTTACCTAATATAAAATTTTATTTTGATTATATTTGTGATGCATGTATCCATGGTAAACATTATAAACATTCATTAAAAATAAAAATATTGTTTCTACTTCTAGACCATTAGAACTTTTGCATATGGATTTATTTGGACCTATTAGCACTGCTAGTCTAGGAGGTAACCACTTTGGATTTGTAATTATTCATGACTTTTCTAGGTTCACTTGAGTTATGTTTTAAGCTAATAAAAATGATATTTTTGAAATCTTCAGAAAATTTCCTAAATATATTCAAAAAGATAGAGGACACCTAATTAATAAAATTAAATCTAATCATGGAGGTGAATATGAAAACAAACAATTTGAGTAGAAAGAAAGAACAAAATTGAGTAGAGTTATATTGGATGATTTTAACTTACCAAAATATTTTTGGGCAGAATCTGTTAATATTGCATGTTATGTTGTAAATAGAATTTACATAAGACCAATTTTAAATAAAACCCCTTATGAATTAATGTTCGGTATGAAACCTAAAATTGTTTATTTTCATGTGTTTGGATGTAAGTATTTTATCAATAATGGAAAAGGCCTTTAGGAAAATTTGATAATAAATCTGATGATGGTATATTTCTTAGATTTTTTTTGAATGGGAGATCATTTAGAGTGTTTAATAAAAGAAAAATGGCTACAGAAGAATCCATACTTATAATATTTGATGAAAACTCGATTGATCATGTTAGAGATGATGTAGTTGATGAAGAGGTAGAGGATTTTGAGAAAATCAATTTGGAAAATCAAGTTGATAATTTATTTACTAAGGAATAGAGATTTAATAGAATCATCCTAAAGAATTGATTATAGGAGATCTCTCTAAAGGTGTTAGAACTAGAAGACACTTTAAGGAAGTGATTAATCATTCAAATTTTTAATCAAAGATTGAACCTAAGAATATAGAAGATGCTTTCAAAGATCATTTTTGGATTATGGTTAAGGAAGAAGAGTTGAATCAATTAACTAGAAATGTTGTTTTGGAGTTATTGCCTAGACCCTAAGATTAGAATGTAAATGGAACTAGATGGATCTTTAATAATAAGTTAGATGGCTCAGGTCGCATTGTAAGAAATAAAGCTAGGTTAGTTACACAAGGGTACACATAAGTTAAAGTGATAGATTTTGAGGACTCTTTTTCATCCACAGCAATATTAGAGGCTATTAGGTTGCTCGTTACATTTATTAATTTTAAGGACTTTAAGCTTTTTCAAATGAATATTAAGAGTGCCATTTTGAATGGATTCATTGAACAAGATGTCTTTATAGAATAACCCCAAGTTATGAGAGTCTACATCTACCTGATCATGCGTTTAAATTGGAAAAAGCTTTATATGGTTTAAACTAAGCTCCAAGGGCTTGGTATGATAGGTTGAGTAATTTTTTAATTGACCATGGGTATAGAAAGGGTAGAGTAAACATAATCCTATTCCTTAAAAACCTAGGTGATAATTTGATTGTTGTATAGATCTCTATGGATTATATTTTATTTGGAAGTATAAATGAATCATTATATCTTGAGTTCTGATCTATGATGTTTAAAGAATTTTGAATGAGTATGATGAGAGAACTCAAGTTTTTCTTAGATCTTCAAGTGATGCAACAAGAAAATCGAACTTTCATTTGTCAAAAGAAGTACATCAATGAATTGATTAACAATTTTGACTTGAAAAGATTCATATCTAGTAAAGCACCCATGAGCCCCTCCACTAAATTATACTTAGATGAATCAGGTAAGCCAATTGACCAAAAGCTTTATAGGAGTATGACAGGTTCACTTTTATACCTTTCTACTAGTGAGCTTGATATCATATTTGTTATGTATTTATGTGCTCATTTTTAGTCCACCCCTAAAGAATCTCATTTAATTGCTATCAAGCATATATTTAGGCATTTGATAGGCACTATTAGGTTAGGCTTGTGGTATCCTAAAAATCTCTTACAATGTGAGATGATTGCTTTTTTTTTAACATTGATTTTGTGGGATGCAAATAGATAGGAAAGGACATCACGAAAATGTTAGTTTTTAGGATCTTCACTTGTATTTTGGTCCTCTAAAAACTAAATTTTGTTGCTCTCTCTACTGCTGAAGCTTAATACATAGATGCTGGTAGCTTTGTTGCTCAAGTTCTTTAGTTGAAGTAATAATTAGAAGAATTTGAAATTAAGTTAACACACATACTTATTAGATGTGATAATCCTAGTGCTATTTGTTTGACTAAGAACCTTATTCAGCACCCACGAACCAAGCATATAGAAATTAGACACCATTTCATTAGGGATCATGTGTGTAAGAGTGATGTTGTTGGTGAATTTATTTCTACTAAATTTTAAATTGCTGATATTTTTGTTAAGCCCTTACCTAAAGAATGTTTTTGTACTTTAAGATGTATGCTTGGTGTTAAATCAATCTATTTAAATATTTCATATCTCTATTCTTTTTTATGTTGTCAATATGGGGAGAAGAAATGTATGTTGGTTACTTATTTATTGTTAATTTACGTATGAATTTAGGGGGAGCTTATTTATTTAAGCTTGATATACACTTTTATCTTAATATTTGACTAAATTTTAAGTTTTTATAAAAAAAAATGATGAAGTAAGGTCATTTTGCACCTTCATCCCTAAACACTTCTAACATAGGTTTATCATCATAAAATAGGGGGAGATTATTAAATCCATGAGCCTCATTTCAAAAATATGATATTTTGATGATAATGAACAAATGATTAGAGGGTACTAATGTTTGACATTTGAGTGTTTTAGAAAATAAAAAGGGACAATCCAATAATTAGAGCAATTAAAGTCAAATTAGCTTAGAACTAAAGTCGGGTGACTTTCCTTTGGTACGACACAATAATTCAAATATATATAACTTAGAAATGAATTAAAAAAGCTATAATACATTATTGTCAAAAGTTCATAGCTTTTCTAAATCATTCATCATAACTATCTCATGCAAGATCATAACTTTGGTCATTTTTGGAATGTTCACTATCTTACATTATAAAGCTTCATAACTTACATTCAATTATTTCTTGAGTTTTTTAATCAATCCAATAATGTTCTAAAAAAAGTAATCATATCTATAACATAAATTATAGTCTTGAAAATCAAATGATAGTCCAATGATCCAAATTATTCATTTTCTCTCTCCTAGTATTACTCCTATTTTTTTACTTATCATAACACATATTATCATGCATGAATATCTTAAGGCCAAATATTTTCTACATTAATTAACTTAAAATTAATCAAAATATTTGTATTAACTAATGATTCACTTGTGAATAATTTTGGAGCACTTCTTGCAAGATAAAATAATTTTAATCAATGATTTTTACAAGAATAATTAATTATCTTTATTAATGTAACTCATCTCTAAAGATTCAATTTATTTATGATCAAATTTGTTTTGAAAAATTTAGATTAATTAAGCTTGATTTAATGGCTTAATCAAACATTAAAAATTTTGGAATTTTCATTTTTTTAAAAACTAAACACCCTCCAAAATAACTTTCCTAAAATAAAATATATATCTTTGTTAAGCTTTGACCTCTCCTCCTTAATGGAACTTTTAATATTATTTTTTTAAAATTTAGTGCAGGAGTACTTTACTAATCACCTACTAATTCTCATCTAGAGAGAGAGAGAGGCCCCATTTCAAATATTCAGTCCCGATTTTTTTCCGCCTTCCCAACTAATTTTTAGGAGATGATGACAGATGGCGGCCAGGCAATGGTGGTTTCATCTACGGTGGTGCATCCCACTGGTGGGTCTTTTTGCAGAATAGAGATGGTATCAATCATCTAGTTCCTGGAAGGTTCCCTGATGATGATGTGTTGTAGATGAGATTATCAAAGAGTTCGCCTTTGGTGATAAAGGAGAATGGTGGTGGTGTTACTAAGAAGGTTTCCCATATCATAGGTATGGGGAAATGTATCTCTCAAGAGTTTGAATTTAAAACCCCTCGAAGGGTGAAGTCTCTAGCAAAATCACCATTGAAATTAAATGACCTTGATACTTCTTCATCGGGTATGAATATCTTTGTAAACAGATTCAAAAATTTGAATTCAATCCCTGATGGGAGTGTGGTAAATAAGAAGTCCCTAAGGTCGGTTAACAAGAATGTTCTTGAAAATGTGGATAAGTATTCGGATGGTGTTAGGGTGGATTTAGCTATATTGAAGATCCATAATGAAGGGCCAGTTAGTTCTAAGATCAGAGTCAGAGGAGGTAATCCATGGTCCAAGAAGCCTTAAATTAAATTAAATTTTAAGGAGGAGGATTCTGTATTGATGGAGGATGGCATAGCGATGAGGTTACATGCTCCCAGTGAAATTTTGAATTCAAACAAGTTAGAAAACTCTTAGGTATCCAAGGTGTTTTGTAGGGAGATCCCTTCTCATATTTTAGCTTGGGAATTAAGGCATCAATGGGCTCAATATGGTCAGTTCATTTTACTACCCTTAGGATGGGATGCTTCTTGTGTTCAATCAAATTAGCTGGAGCTTTGGAGGTAGTATTTACAGGTGGCCCGTGGTATGTGAATGGCCATATTATTGGTATGGATAAATGGTCCCCTAATTTTTCTCCATTGTCTATGAAGGGTCTTACTTCGCCTATATGGATTAGAATGCCTCAATTGCCTTTGCAATGTTGGGATGAGGTTATTGTGGTAAGAATTGCTTCTATGGTGAGAAAGCCATTAATGTTAGATGGCAACATGTTTCAATGGGGGAGAAGAGAATTTGCAAGAGCTTGTGTTCATGTAAAGATCAATCAATGTCTTCCCTTGGGTGTTTGGGTGGAGAGTGTGTCGGGGAGGTTTTTGCAAAAGGTTGAATATGAGAAGATCTCAACATTTTGTTTTGAATGTGGGATGATTGAGCATGTTAAGAGGGATTGTAATAAAGGATGTCTGGTTGATAATGAGTTGGCTAAAGATGCTACTAGGCCAGAGCAAGTTAATTCAAAGAATTTGAGGTAAGGAACTTAAAAGAATTCAACTTATGGACCATGGGTTCATGTAAATTACAAAAGAAACAAGAGGGTAACTCAAGGAGTAGCTTAAGGGAGGCAGAGGAAGATGAGATACTCTAAGAAGAATTAGGTGGAGGCAAAGAAATCTATCGGTTTGGGAACTACAGAGCTACGTATTAATTCGAACATGGATTTTGAAGAGGATATTGAAAATAACGTGGTAGCTAAAGAAGGTGAAATAATTCTGGAGCAGGCTTTCTGAGAGAAGGATTTGGCAACTTGTGGAGCTGTGGAGCAAAATAATTCGGTAGAAGATGCGTTGGGAAAACTTGGTGATGAGCAGGGTATGAAATCTACACCTATTTCTTCTTATATTACTTTAGCTGTGAATAAGTTTCAAGATTTGAACAACTATGGTGAGGAGGCGTTGGAGTTTGATAAAATTTCAATAGGGATGTCTTGGAGTGAGACAAAAGTTGATTTGTCTTTAAGGAAGGAGGATGTTGTGATGAATAGGGGTAGTATTGGTGAGGGGAGCAGTGAAGTTCTGTGGGTTGTTAATAGAGAAAAGGAGGTTGGTGGTAGTGTTAAGGTGGCTAAGTTCAGGCTAGCAAAGGAACATAAATCTCTTGGGCTAGTTAAAATTCTTCCTCACATTAGAAATTCTGAGGTTGTTAATTAAGGAAGGGGTTGGGGCTCATCCCCCTTGGGTGTTCAATGAGTTCAATTTCTTTTTGGAATTATAGAGGGGCCAAGAAAAAGGAGGCCTCTCTTTACCTAAAGGAGTTTGTAAAAGAATTTGATGTTTTTTTCATGGGGTTGGTTGAGACTATAATTTCTTTCTTAGATAGAGTGGTTTTTAAGAGAATGATGGGGTCAGATTGGGATTACTTTCTACTTCCATTGGAGGGTTTGTCAGGAGGAGTTATGATTATGTGGAGATCAGATTTGGCTTCTTTTTCTGTGTTAAAGACTTCTGACCAATGTGTAATTGGACATCTTAATGTCTTTAATAATGGATTATGGGTGATTTCTATAGTTTAGGGTAGTAAGGATATTAATAAAAGAAGAAATTTGTGGGATTATCTTCAGGTGTTTTCTCATAGGAAGGTCTCTTCTATGATAAATGGAGACATTAACTGCATTCTGTCTCAAGAAGATAAGAGGGGTGGTAAGAAGTTAGTTTTTTCTCAAGGCCCTAAGGAGATGATGAACATTATGAATAGTAATAATTTTCATGAAGTGGGGCTGGTTGGACTGAGATTCACTTGGTGCAACAATAAAAATGGAGGTGGAAGGATTTTGGAAAGGTTAGATAGGTGCTTGCTAAATTCCATTGCTTTAGGGAAAATCCAAGTGGCAGTTGTGAGACATATTGCTAGAGTGGCTTCAGACCACTATCCTATTATTTTGAAGATTTTTGATTCATCTATTAAGAGGAAAGGTATTCTAAAGTTTGAAGATGTTTGGGATTCTTTTCATGCTTCATCTATTATTGTTTCTAGAGCATGGAGTAAAACTTATGAAGGAGATGAAATGCAAATTCTTAACAAAAAATGTAAAAGAACTACGAAGGAGCTTTTCTTTTGGAGCAAGGCAAAATTGATGAATTTTTTGTTGTTAAAAGAGGGCCTTAAGAAGGAGGTGTTGAAACTTTAAGCGGAGGAGGCTAGAGTTGGGTGGTTGAATGAAGATAAATTGTGGCTTTTGAGGTCTAAGGTTTAGGAATTGAATGTTTGCCTATCTCATTTGAATGTGTGGTGGAAGAAAAAGGCCGAAGTAAGATGGATAGAAGAAGGGGATTCAAATTCCAAGTTTTTTCATGCATTTGTGAATGCAAGAAGGAATGATAATTGGATTACTCGAGTCAGGAAGATGGATGGCATTTTGGTTGAGGATCCATATGAGGTGGAAGAGGAGTTTTTCAAATAATTTCAAGGGAAATGGAGGGATAGGAAGTGTTGTCTGAAGGATTGGCCAGCTCCTTGGAAGGTCTTAGAAGATGACGACATAAGAAAGCTGGAGGCCGAGTTCTCTATTTCAAAAATCATGGAGCTTATCAGGAATTTGGTAGGAAACAAGTCTCTGGGTTGTGATGGAATAACTTATTCTTTTTTTAAAGCTTATTGGGATATTATTGGTTATGATGTTTGCAGGACAGTTAATAAATTCTTTATATTTGGTAAACTTTGCAAGGAATTGAAGTAAACTCTTATTATTTTGATTTCTAAAGTCAAGGATCCTTTATTACCTTCTGGATATCATCCAATCAGCTTTTACAAGTCTATTTATAAGATTGTGGCTAAAGTTTTATTGAATAGGCTGCTGGTGGTGGTTCCTGAGATTATTTTGAAAAAAAGGTGGCTTTTATAAAAGGGAGATCAATCTCGGATCATCTTCTCTTAGCTCAAGAAGTGTTCAATAAAATCAGGTTGTCTAAAACAAGGAATGGGCTCTTGGCGATCAAGATTGACATGCAGCAAGTGTACGACAGTATGTGTTGGTCTACATTAAGGCAGGTGCTGAATTACTTGGGTTTTCCTATCAAAATTGCTAACTTGCTGATGGAATGTGTGATTGAACCAAGGTTTTCTATTATGATTAATGGTTGCAACTCAAAGTGGATTGAGGGAAAGAATGGGTTTCGACAAGGGTTCCCACTTTCTCCCTTACTATTTATTATGTGTTCCCAACTACTTTCAAATGCTTTTTATAGCAAAGGCATAGATCTTGGTATCAATATATGATCAAATGTTCAGAAGATTTCTCACCTATTGTACGGAGATGATATTTTACTATTTTTAGATGCTAAGATGAAGAATATAAAGAAGATAAAGAAGATTCTACTAGACTATTGTGAGTGGATGGGTCAAGTGATAAATCTACAAAAATCTTCTATGTTGTTGGGTAAATATATCAGAAGAAGGAAGAGTAAATAAATCTCAAAAGTGTTTGGCTTTAAGGTGGTGGAGGAAATGGAGTATCTGGGTATTAAAATTTCTTTACGGTGATTGAGGAAATTAGATTTTCAACATTTGATGGATAAATCTTTAAAAAGATTGAACACTTGGGGGAGTAGGTTCATTTCTCTTGAAAGGAGGATGATCTTGGTGAAATTGGTTTTTCTTTCTCTTCCTTCATTTCTTTCAAAACATTCATTGATTCCTATGAGTATCTTAAAGGAGTTTGATAAGCTATGCAGGAATTATATATGGGGAAAACATGACGGTAGACATGGGCCTCATTTTATGGCTTGGGATGTCTTATGCAAGTCAAAGAAAATGGGTGGACGTGGGCTCTATTTGGCGGTGTCTAAGTTTGGACCTTTGAGGGAATTGTTTTCTTGGAATCTTACAAACAAACCGGATACTCTACTGAATAGGATTTTGTTGGAAAAATATGGGGGCTGGTGGAAAGGTGAGGGGAAGAAAAGTAGCTCGGCTGCATGGAAAATCATTATGGATGGATGGAGTTCTCTCAAAAGTATTGTCAGATAGAAAATTGCACTAGGATATTTTATTAATATCCTAAAGGATGTGTGGATTCTTGATATAAGTATAGATAAATGTCCTACTTTTGTTACAAAGTGGGATGAGGAAAACATGACTCTGAACTCTTTCATTAAAAATGGGTCTTGGAACATCTCTCGGTTGAATCTATTTTTTGGAGATGACCTTGTAAAGATGTTCATCCAAGTGGAACTATGTCCAGATTTGGTCGAAGATCGGTTGGAGTTGAAGTTTAAAATGACTGGCAAGACTATTTCTACTCTTATTACAAAGGCTCGGTGTGATTAAGATAGGGAATGTTATTATGCTTCATAGGTGAATAAACTAAAGCTTAATCCTCAGGTAGAGCTTTTCTTGTGGCATCTATGCAAAAATGCTATTCCAACAGTAGATTTCCTCATGCACAGAATATTAATGGATAGTAATTTATGTCCAAGAGGTTGTGATGAGTTGAAAATGCTGATCATATATCTGCTACCTACCGAAGCTTATTCAAGTATTCAAATTGTTGAGTGCCTGGGGATTCCTGGTTCCTGTTATCCATTCATTTCAAGAGTGTTTGGGGAACTTGGAGAGGTTAGCTTTCATGAAACCTTTCATTTCCAAGTTGTATTTTATGTTGTTATTTTTTTCTTGGAATAATAGAAATAACGTGAGTCATGGGGGTGTGGAGGATAGTGCTGTTGTTATTACTGCTAGAGTCATCAGTTTTGTGGCAGTTTCATATTAGGATAAAATCATCTCGGATTACTGGGGTGCTAATCAATCTTCCCAACTATTTTGCAACTTTTCCAACCCTCCACCTCCTGAGTGGATTAAGATTAACATTGATGCTTCATTACAAAAATCTAATAGAGCGGGTGTTGGTGGAGTGGTTAGAGATAGTAAAGGGAGATTCTTGTAGGCCTTTGGGTTTGGTTGTGTTCATTGGGATATTGTTCAGTTGGAGTTGCTAGCTTTCAAATCATTGAAGAATGTTATGCAAGGGTGGATGCATGAGGCAGAAGGCATTATCATTGAAGGTGACAATTAGAATGTGATCAACTTTCTTCATGAAGTGTATAGCAAACCGGAGAAGTTGATTGAAGGACATGAAGATGAAGATTTGTTATTCTTTAAGGAATTCAATAATGTTTTATTTCTTTCTATTAGTCATGGTGGTAATAAGTTAGCTGATTATTATCCTAACTTTGCTATTTCATATGATTTCATTTGGGATGTTTTTAGTGAGAATAATATTCCTTCTTCATTTGTTTCTTTATTAAAGGAGGAATGTGATAGGTTGCCTTTATTTGAGTAGTTTGTATCTATGTGTTTTTCTTTCAATGCAAGTTGCATTTCTTCACAAAAAAAAAACACTTACTAATTGACCATGAAATAAATTAATTTCATTAAATTGAATCCTTGAACAAATCTCCAAACTTTGGTTCAAAATGCATGGAAATTGCTTGGCCAAAATTAGCATGTGCTATAATTTCTCTATTTCTCATGATCTTGATTCATTGGCTAATTCATTCACCTCTTGTATTCATAATGTGGAAATCAAATAAAATGTTCAATATTTCATCATGCCTTGGACAAAGTCCTCTTGCATGAATCCAAACCAAAAGCCTTGCCAAATTAGCTCCCTTGGCCAGATTTACATGATTTCTTTCCTATTCATTGTGGCTTTTTGTAGGCTGATCTAATGAATTAAAAAGTTCATTATTATCTCAAATTATTACCTAATTAATCTCCCTCTAATTCTCTCTTGATTTGGACAAAATTCTCTCTATATAGGGGTTGGTTATGTATGTGTGCTTGCTCCTTACCACGTTAAAACTCTATAGGAATTTCATCCCACTTGCTGAAACTTCTCCACCATAATCAAGCCAAAGAGTCTCCCTATCAATCATCTTCATCTTTTTCTCAAAGGAGATAATCTTTTGTTAGTTTATTCCAAGTGGTGAATTGTATTTTCAAATCTAGTTCGCAAGTTTTTTTTTTTTTTTAATAATTTTTTTATTTTGTGATTGATTTCATATAAAAAACATCACATGTCTTTAGAAAAAACCAAAGCATCATGGATACTCAATTTTGTAGGCAGGTTTCTAAGATGTGCTAACACATTATAATCTAGTTTAGGAATATCTGAATTAGCTACATTTGAATCTGGTTGGATTGGTGTTGAAGTTTCTAGATTATCAATGAGTTGCTTTCCTTTGTTGGCTATAAATGCTGATGGTGGTAGTACTTTACCACTGTATAGATTTTCTTGAACTATCTCTTCTAGGAAAGTGATAGCAGATTCTTTAAATTCTGAGTTACCACTTATTTTTAACACTTCATCTAGTGAATTATAAGAATCAGACATCTCAATTTTTTTGAAAATAGGATCACCCAAAAATTTGAGGATAGATGAATCACTATTCGAGTAATATTGAGGAGATTCTTTTAGCTCATCTAAGTGTGTTTCAACTTCTATAGAATTATTTTCTATCACACTATTATGTTACCATTTATTTGATCATCATTAAATATGAAAGTTTGATAGGGATGTTTGTTGTGATTTGGGTGAATCGGTTTGTTCATGTGAATTCTAATCCAAGTTTATGTTTTTGATGATTACAAAAGCTTATTGTTTGTCTAATTCATCTTCTAACATATATTTAAGTTTTTGTTGTGTGTACTAAAGTATTTTGTAGGAAATTCACACTCTAGATTGTTGAAGACTTCAAGTTCACTTATCCACTGTAAATGAAGTCTGTAAATTTTCTTTTTCTTAAGTCTGAGAGAGTGTGATTGTAAGTTGGATAAATGTGCAGACACACAAAATGGGGGAGTAAAAAGTTTAAATTTTTAAACTTATCGTACAGTACGATTTGATATCGTACGGGACGATCTGTAGAATATGTCCTCCAAAAAGAACCCACATGCCAAGGAAATTTTTCTAAGGCATGTTCGTACAGTACGAATACTATTCATACATGAGTTTTACTGTACGAACTGCTTAAAATTGGGTTCGTCTAATGGTTCGTACGGGACGAACAGTTTGCACGAAGCTCTCTGTTCGATTTATCCAAGGGTTCGTACGGGACGATATGTTCATACGAAGCTCTCTGTTCGATTCGTCCAAGGGTTCATACGGGACGAACAGTTCATATGAAGCTCTCTTTTCGATTCGTCCAAGGGTTCGTACGGGACGATATGTTCGTACAAAGCTATCTGTATGATTCATCTCATTGTTCGTATGGGACGGATCGTTCAATATTTTTGAACTATTCGTACAGTACGATCTTAGATCGTAGGGGACGATCGGCGCGGACTTAACTTGAAATTTCAGTTTTTGGACGGTTTTTTCTGTCCCAAGTATAAAAATGACTCAAAACTGACTGAAGAAAAAATCCTTCTGTGAAAATTCTTTTGGGAAGTGAAAGGAGAGTGATTGGGAGAGTGTTTGAGAGTGAGTTTTGAGAGATCTTTCAAGAGAGAATTATGAGGAGATTCACAAGGTTATCCATTTGAGAGGATTTCTTTTACTTGTTCTTCAAGCATCTTCCTAGTTCCTTGAAGGCTTTTGCAAGAGTATTGTTCAAGAGGATTCCGGTTCTCTACCGCACTTGGAGGGTGAAAAGGATGACGGTTCTCTACCGCACTTGGAGGGTGAAAAGGATGATGGTTCTCTGCCGCACTTGGAAAGTGAAAAGGATGACGGTTCTCTGCCACACCGGGGTTGGTGGAAGAGAGTTTGTAAAGGCTTCTCCACCTTACTGTGGGGACAAAAGGAGAGTCACTTGAGTTTAGTGCAATACCTAGAGAAGGAGTCTCTAGGTAGTGGATGTAGGTCGTGTTTTGACCGAACCACTATAAATTCTGGTGTTCTTTGTTCACTGTTTATTTTCTGTATTTTTATTTTTCTGCAGTTTATTTACTTTGTGGTTGAATTTCTTCATTTGAATAAAAGAGCCAAACCTATCATTGATCGTACTGTACGAAGTTATATCGTACTGTACGATTAGCTTTAAAATTTTTGAAAATATCAAGAGTAATTTTTAAAAAAGTACCAATTCACCCCCCCCCCCCCTCTTAGTTAGCCTAGGGACGTGAGCAATAGGTCTAACAACCTATTTGCATTTTCAAGTGGTATCAGAGCTAATTTCAAAAATAATTATTTTAAATACTTTTTGAAATTTCGATCATGGCTAATTTTGGAAATAGAAATACTATGGAAGGATACTCGATCACTAGATCACCGTTATTTGATAATATCCTCTTGATTTTTGGAAAACTCGCATGTCTACTTTTCTACAATCACTTGACTATCGTATGTGGATGTTAGTTCAGGATGGTTATACTGAACCTACTAGGATTATAGAAGGTATAAGAGTTCAAACACCTTTTGCAAATTGGACTGTAGAAGAACGTGAATTAGCTCAACTGAATGCTAAGTGTTTGAAAAGTTTTTTTATGCTTTAAAGTCAGAAGATTACAAGCGTGTGTCTACCTGTAAATCACGAAAAGAAATTTGGGATAGGCTTTGCATCACATATGAAGGTACGAATGAAGTGAAATAAACTAAATTGAACATTCTCTTGCACGACTATAAACTTTTTCGCATGAAACAGAATGAATCAATTTCTAACATGTACACTCATTTTACACACATAGCCACTTCATTACATGCTTTAGGTAGGGAGTTGACGAATGCAGAGAAAGTTAATAAGATATTACGTTGTTTACCTCCTGCATATGATGCAAAGATAACTGCAATAACAGAATCTAAAGATTTGAATGTTTATTCTGTTGACAATCTTCTTGGATCACTAATTGCTTACAAGTAATCGGTGACTCAAAGATAGATTGATGCAAGTGAGAAGCGAAGGGAGAAGAACTTTTCTTTAAAGTTGGATGACTCTGAAAGTGATCAATCACTACCTGAGGACGAAGAGGATATTGCCCTGATGACGAGGCAATTTAGAAGTTTCCTAAAAAGGAAGCAGACAAGACGCCAGCATTAGAACAAAGGTAAGTTCAAGAAGAATGTTAAGGCTTCTAATGAAGTCATTTGCTATGAGTGCAGGAAGCCAGGACACATCAAGTTAGATTGCCCCAATCTTAAAGGAAATCCTAGCAAGGAGAATACCGAGGAGAAACCAAAGGATAGAAGGGGTAAAAAGAGAGTACAACGAGCTTTCTGGGCGGACTCAGCTTCAGATTCGTCAGAAACATCACCAGAAGTGGAAGTTACCAATTTGTGCTTAATGACTGATAATCTCGACCATTCAGATGAGGATGAGGTATGTGATTTAAGCTATGATGAATTATTTAAAGTTTCTGAGCGCATACACTCTGCATATAAGAAACTTAAGAAACTGCATGCTAAGTTAAATTTGGATTATATAGAGCTGCAGAAAGATTATGAGATCCTTCAAAAAGATCATGCATTAATTGACAGCAACCACATGACTTTGTTGGATGAGTATGATGATTTAAACAAATAGTATAATCTTTTAAAATCATCAAATGCTGATCTTGAAAATAATTTTAAGACCTTTATGGATGAATCGGATTCTAGAGAGCATGAGTTGAAAATTGACAATTCAATTTTAGAAAGTGCTAATGCTTATCTTAAAGTTCAGATTAAAGCACTTAAGGAAAATAAAATACCACCTAAACTTAAAGAGTTTGATGAATCTTACCATAAGAACATTGACTCAAGATCTCAAAAGAAAGTTTTTAGGAAGAATAGATTGGTGAATCCCTTTCCAGGGATAAAGTGTTTTTCTTGTGGTAGTTTAGGACATATTTCCCATACCTGTACTTTAAAGTATAGAACACATTTAGTGTGGAGACCTAAGGTGCATAAATCATAGCATATCACACATGTATCTGGTTCAAAATTGTCAAGAGGTGAACCCAAACTTGTTTGGGTTCCCAAGACTAATGTTTGATCATTTTATAGGAATGCTCTCACAGAAGACCTCGTGAGAGTATTTGGTACCTAGATAGCGGATGTTCAAATAATATGACCGGAGATACGAATCAATTTATATCGCTGGAAGCCAGGAATGGAGGCAAGGTGATGCTTGGAGAAAATACCACCAAGAGAGTGGTAGGCATAGGTATAATTGGAAATTCAGAAAATTTTGTTATTGAAAATGTACTGTTGGTTGAAGGTTTGAAACGTAATCTGTTGAGTATCAGTCAATTATCTGACAAGGGCTATCATATAAAGTTTTTACCTACAAGTTGTGTTATTAGTCTAAATGGAACTGTTGTTTTGAATGGTGATAGGGTTAACAATGTTTACATGCTAGATTTTAATTCTGTTAAACCATCTACTGCCTTGTGTTTGAAAACTGTATCTGATGAATCATTGTTGTGGCATAGAAGGTTTTGTCATGCTAGCATGAAAAATCTTAGGAAAATCACTCAAAAGCAACTAGTTAAAGGAGTACCTGAATTAGATTTTATTAAAGATCATTTGTGTGATGCATGTCAACTAGGAAAACATGTGAGATCCTCTTTCAATTCGATCAAGGAAATTAGGACTATCAAGCCCTTAGAAATTCTTCACATGGATTTATTTGGACCAGTTAGTACCTTAAGTTTAGGAGGAAAAAGATTTGGGTATGTTATTGTGGATGACTATACTAGATTCACCTGGATTAGATTTTTGAATCATAAGAGTGAATCATTTGAAGAGTTCAGAGATTTTGCTGCTTGGATTCAGAGAAAACTTTGTTTTGAAATAGTTAGTATCCAAAGTGATCATGGGGGAGAATTTAAAAATGAAATGTTTAATGATTTTTGCAAATCTCTTGGAATTGAACACAACTTCTCAGCTCCTAGGACACCTCAACAGAATGGAGTTGTAGAAAGAAAGAACAGGACATTAGTTGAAACTGTTAGGGCTATGTTGGCAAAATATTCACTTCCTAAATATTTCTGGGCTGAAGCAGTTAGTACAGCATGTTATGTGTTGAATAGGGTGTACATAAGGTCTAAATTGAATAAGACACCCTATGAACTTCTTAAAGGTAGAAGTCCCAACCTTTCGCATCTACATGTTTTTGGATGTAAAGTCTTCATATATAATAATGATAAAACTCTTCTAGGAAAATTTTATCTGAAATCAGATGAAGGAATCTTTCTAGGATATTCAAGTATTGGAAAATCCTATAGAGTTTTTAATAAGAGAACATTGGTAGTTGAAGAGACCACACATGCTATTTTTGATGAATCCTATGATAGTAAAGGGTCTATGTTGGATAAAGATGAGGTTGAGGTGATAACCCAAAAACTTGAAGATCAAAAAGTTGAAGAAATGGTTGAAAAAGAAGAGGAAAACCAATTTCCTAGAGAATGGAAATTTGTATGGAGTCATCCTAAAGAGTTGATTTTAGGTGAACCAAGTGAAGGAGTTAGGACTAGGCATGGTTTGAGGAAAGAAGTGAATCATTCAGCATTTATTTGAATGATAAAACCCACGAACATAGAACAAGCACTTTTGGATGAATTTTGGATTTTGGCCATGCAAGAGGAGTTGAATCAATTCAAGAGAAATGATGTTTGGGAGTTAATTGAAAGGCCAAAAGATCAAAGTGTAGTTGGGACTAAGTGGGTGTTCAAAAATAAGATGAATGATTCAGGAGTAGTTGTGAGAAATAAGGCTAGATTAGTAGCTAAGGGGTATAATCAAATTGAAGGAATTGATTTTGAGGAGACATTTGCCCCTGTAGCAAGACTTGAAGCAATAAGAGTTTTGTTAGCCTTTGCCTGTTTTAAAGACTTTAAATTGTATCAGATGGATGTCAAGAGTGCCTTTCTAAATGGGGTGATAGAAGAGGATGTTTATGTTGAGCAACCTCCTGGTTTTGAAAATTCTAAATACCCTAATTATGTTTTCAAATTAAAAAAAGGCATTATATGGATTAAAAAAGGCACCTAGAGCATTGTATGAGAGGTTAAGCACTTTCTAATTAAACGGAACATTTGTTAAAGGAAGTGTGGACACCACTCTATTTTTGAAAAGACTTGGAAATGAAATACTCATTGTATAAATATATGTGGATGATATCATTTTTGGATCAACTGATAAAGCTCTATGTGATGAATTTTCAAAAACAATGAGTAGTGAATTTGAGATGAGTTTGATGGGTGATTTGAGTTATTTTCTTGGCTTTAGCATAAAGAAAAATGAGGAAGGAACCTTTCTTTGTCAATCTAAATATGTGAAGGAAATCCTCAAAAAGTATGAAATGGATAATGCTAAACCAGTTACTACACCCATGAGTTCCTCAGTCCTATTAGATAAGGATCCTAAGGGAAAATCTATTGATCAAAAGAAGTTTAGAGGAATAATTAGATCTTTGCTTTATTTGACTGCTAGCAGACCTGACATTATGTTTAGTGTTTGCTTATGTGCTAGATTTCAAGTTGATCAAAAAGAATCACATTTGACAGCAGTAAAAAGGATCTTAAGATATCTTTTGAGAACTCAAAATTTAGGAATTTGGTATCCTAAGAGTAGTTCTTCTTTTGAAATTATTGGCTACTCATATTCAGATTTTGTAGGTTGTAGGGTGGATAGGAAAAGTACTTCTAGAATATGTCAATTCATTAGAAATTCATTAGTATCTTGGTCCAGTAAAAAAAAAATTCAGTAGCACTTTCTACAGCTGAAGCAGAATACATTGCCTTAGGGAGTTGTGTAGCACAGGTGCTGTGATTGAAACAATAATTGAGTGACTTAGGATTTTTAGTTGGCACCATTCCAATATTTTGTGACAACACTAGTGCCATTTGTATTTCAAAAAATCCTATTCAACATTCTATAACCAAGCATATTGACACAAGGCATCATTTTATAAGAGATCATGTAGCGAAAAGAGAAATTGAACTACATCATGTCGCTACTAAAGATCAACTTGCAGATATTTTTATAAAACCCTTAGCCTTTGACATATTTAGCATGTTAAGGATAAGGCTAGGTGTGATAGATCTTTATGCTTAATTAAAAATTCTGCAAATGTACTTTTTATTTGTATTTGTTAGTTTGTTCATTGGATGTTTTATATATATATATATATATATATATATATATATATATATATATATATATTTTTTAAAATGGAGGGAAAAATCAAAAATTTCTGTTGTGATTTTTGTTCCTTGATTGAATGTTGAAAGCATATAAGTCTTGAAGTGATGGGAGTTTTTAGTGTCTATTCATACTGTACGATATTATACCTATACTTCATCTGTACGAAATGGGAGGAAATATGGTTAGCATCAGTTATTATTGTTGATCGTACGTACGAATACGTCATTCATCTGTACGATCCACATGTTGTTTCGCATGAGGGATGAACCTAACCGTCGCCTGAATGATCTTAAATTTTTTGATCATCCCGGACGAACACGTCATCGTCTGTATGATCAGGAAGTCAAAAAGCCTGTACGAAAGGACGCCTCGGGACGAGCAGTTTATGAAAAACTGTTTCATTTTGACTGCTTTCGGCCGTCCCGGATGAACTTTTATTCATCCCGGACGAAGTAAGGTTTGTCTTGTACGAACTGTGTTCGTACAGTACGATCACAGGTTTTTTCTATATAAAGGCAGGTTATTTTCTTTCATTTCACTTTCTATCTAGAACCTTTTAGAGCCTTGAGAGAAGATGTCGGGCAGTGGAAAAAGAGCACGGGTGGCTAGGGGTCCTGCGTCTAGAAGGAACTGGGATGGGAACTTTCTTAGTGAGGAGAATGAGGAAGCATACCTTAGGTATGCTGCATCTAAGGTTACTCCTTCCCGCATACTACTGCAGGAAAATATATATTTTGTAGTTATGCCCCTCTTTGACTCGACCCATTTTTCTTTTCTCTTAACCTTGATCTATGCTTTCAATAAGGATCTGTTTCATGTGTTCCTAACCAGCATGACCTTTTACCAGGATCACACAGTCATTTCTTCTTTTATCCTTAAGCAAAAAAGTAGTGATAACTAAGGAGGATCTAGGGGAATATGTTCATCTTAGAACTCAAGGGACTAGAGCTCATACCTTCTCCACAAGACCTGAAAATGGTTGGTCAGAAATTAACCGAGTTCTTAGAGGTGTAAGCACACCCATACATGTCTCCCGGGTAGATACATTGAATCAAAATGCTAGGATAATTCAACATGTGCTTAGGACATCAATCATTCCTAAAGAAGGAGATCGGGTTAATATGACTCCACTTCTTTCTTCAACCACTTTTCTTATTATGACTGGCCAGCCTATAGATGAAGCCCAATTGATCTTAGACTATATCTACTATCTTTCTGATATTGGTTTGGCTAGTGTAAAGAGGATGAAAAATATTGCTTTAGGACATGTTGTGTGTTACATCCTAGAGAGGAAATATAACCTAGTTCATCCTTCTGGTCCTTCTGAACTCCCTTTGTACTTCACTAACGCTTCCTTTAGAGCATTATTTGGGAAAGAGGGTACAGCTGACAGCTCAGATGATGAGCCTCCTTCTGCTTCTTCTCCTTCAGGTGCACCCTCAACTGCATCTGGACCATCACAGGATTTCTATCAAAACATGGTCCAACATTTTGATAGAATGGATAGAAGGTTTGATGACATGGAGGTTCATTTGAAGAGATAGGATGATCAATTTGATGCTGTAAACACTAATATTGCTACTCTTAACAGCTATTTTGCGTTGTTTGGTGCTCCACCACCTCCTCCGGATCAGGGTCCTTCTCAGTTCTAGCTCGCATTGTTATGGTTTGGCTTGAATGTGATTGTGTTTCTCTTTATCAGTTTTTAGGCTGTTTTATGTTTTGTCAAATTTATATTTGGAAAAGTTAGCAAGTTTTTTTTATGATGAGATGGTGCCTCAATGTAAAACTTGCTATGTTGTATGTTTTTAAATGATTAGTAATGAAATGTTCTAGTGTTTCTGTGCTTATCCTTTTTGTGTTAGTGATTGGATATTTTTTTTATTTTATTCACTTGACTATAGTTGATTAATGATCTAGAATGTTAATTGAGTTCATATTACAATAGAAAATACTATGCATAACTTTAAATTTTCAAATTTTTTAGATTTCATTATGTTTTGGTGTGGATTAGAAGATCTTACTTAATCTTAATTAGACATGTATTATTTAGTCTAAATTTGTGTATTTTTGATGTTTTAACATTATTCTCATATTCTATATCTTTTTATTTATTATTGTATTTGTGACTAAGAGATAATGTTCTTGGAAAGAATCTAACATTCAAAGCAGAGCTTGAAAAGATGCACAAAATGTGTCATACAAGAAAAGATGCGCAATATCGCCAAATGTGAAAAGACACACAAAGTGTGTCATCCAATAAAAGATGCGCAATGTTGCCAAATTTTAATAAGGCACAAAATTAGCCTACATTTTGAAAAGATGCGCAAAGTTGCCAAATATTCTTTCCTTTAGCATTTTTTTCTCTATTTTTGCTAATCAATAATTGTCACTTTAGACTTAGAATTTTGGTAATGTTATCTCATCTTCTATACAAAAGTTGAGACTACTAATATGTCTAATACATTACTACTTTAGATCAACTTTTCTTCTCCTTAACATACTATGCAATCTAACACTTTTGAGTCTTTAATTTTTTGCATCTCAATTGAATATTGTACTTAAACTTCATTTAACATTTTTCCACTTCTCAACTATTTTTAAGTGTCCTTTTTGTTGTTGGCAAAAGGGGGAGAGCTTTATTGTTTGGCTTATGTTATGTGCATGTTATGTGATATTTTGTTAAATTTTATTATTTGACTTATGTTATGTGCATGTTATGTGCTATTTTATTAAATTTTATTGTTTGACTTATGTTATGTGCATGTTATGTGCTATATTGTTTGACTTATGTTATGTGCATGTTATGTGCTATTTTGTTTGACTTATGTTATGTGCATGTTTTGTGTGACTTATGTTATGGGCATGTTTTGTGTTGTTTGTTTGTTTGGTTGTCTCTTTTTGTGCTTTTTTTTTTGCATGTGCTTGTGTTATCATTTCTACACTCTTTCCTTCCCTTCTCTTGTGTATTCCATGTTAAATTCTCTATCCTCATATATCTTGATTAGTCTTTAGGGGGAGCTTAGGGATAGGATAAGTCAATTCTTTAGGGAAACTTTAGGGATCTTTTATTTAGGGGGAGTGTAGATCTTTTATTTAAGAGAGTACATTTAGTGGATGTTAGAAGATCTATTTTTATGTATTTCAATTCAAACAATAGTTGTTTTGCCATCATCAAAAAGGGGGAGATTATTATGATTTGGGTGAATCGGTTTGTTCATTTGAATTCTAATCCAAGTTTATGTTTTTGATGATTACAAAAGCTTATTTTTTGTCTAATTCATCTTCTAACATATATTTAAATTTTTGTTGTGTGTACTAAAGTATTTTTTAGGAAATTCACACTCTAGATTGTTGAAGACTTCAAGTTCACTTTTCCACTGTAAATGAAGTCTGTAAATTTTCCTTTTCTTGAGTCTGAGAGAATGTGATTGTAAGTTGGATAACTATGCACACACACAAAATGGGGGAGTAAAAAGTTTAAAATTTTAAACTTATTATACATTATGATTTGATATCGTACGGGACGATCTGTAGAATATGTCCTCCAAAAAGAACCCACATGACAAGGAAATTTTTCTAAGGCATGTTCGTACAGTATGAATACTATTCGTACATGAGTTTTACTGTACGAACTGCTTAAAATTGGGTTCATCCAATGGTTCGTACGGGACGAATAGTTCGTACGAAGCTCTCTGTTCGATTCGTCCAAGGGTTCGTACGGGACGATATGTTCGTACAAAGCTCTCTGTTCGATTCGTCCAAGGGTTCGTACGGGATGAATAATTCGTACGAAGCTCTTTGTTCGATTCGTCCAAGGGTTCGTACGAGATGATATGTTTGTACGAAGCTCTCTGTTCAATTCGTCTCATTGTTCATACGAGACGGATCGTTCAATATTTTTGAACTTTCGTACAGTACGATCTTAGATCGTACGGGACGATCGGCACAGAATTAACTTGAAATTTCAGTTTTTGGACGGTTTTTTCTATCCCAAGTGTAAAAATGACTTAAAACTGACTGAAGAAAAAATCCTTCTGCGAAAATTCTTTTGGGAAGTGAAAGGAGAGTGATTGGGAGAGTGTTTGAGAGTGAGTTTTGAGAGATCTTTCAAGAGAGAATTGTGAGGAGATTCACAAGGTTATCCATTTGAGAGGATTTCTTTTACTTATTCTTCAAGCATCTTCCTAGTTCCTTGGAGGCTTTTACAAGAGTATTGTTCGAGAGGATTACGGTTCTCTGCCGCACTTGGAGGGTGAAAAGGATGACGGTTCTCTACCGCACTTGGAGGGTGAAAAGGACGACGATTCTCTGCCGCACTTGGAAAGTGAAAAGGATGACGGTTATCTGTCGCACCGGGGTTGGTGGAAGAGAGTTTGTAAGGGCTTCTCCGCCTTACTGTGGGGGCAAAAGGAGAGCCACTTGAGTTTAGTGCAATACCTAGAGAAGGAGTCTCTAGGGAGTGGATGTAGGTCGTGTTTTGATCGAACCACTATAAATTCTGGTGTTCTCTGATCACTGTTTATTTTCTGCATTTTTATTTTTCTGCAGTTTATTTTCTTTGTGGTTGAATTTCTACGTTTGAACAAAAGAGCCAAACCTATCTCTGATTGTACTGTACGAAGCTATATCGTACTATACGATTAGCTTAAAAAATTTCCAAAATATCAAGAGTTATTTTTAATAAAGTACCAATTCACCCCCCCCCCCTCTTGGTTAGCCTAGGGACGTGATCAATAGGTCTGACAACCTATTTGCACTTTCAATGTTAAGCCCTGATGAATTGGTTATTTAAAAAATTCATGAGCAACAGGAAAAATCTTTTCGATAATTTGCAGCGAAAATAAGTAAACACAGAAATGAAAAGATCAACTACAGTTTTTCCCCAAGCAGATAATAACAGAAAAGTAAAGTATAAAAAATAATAAGAAAGAGAACACAAGATTTTATAGTGGTTCGGTAAACTTAACCTATGTCCACTCCCCGGAGCCTCCCCTCTGGGTATTGAACTAGCACAAAAGTGACTCTCCTTCTGCTCCCACAGCAAGGCAGAGAAGCCTGTACAAAACTCCTTTCCACCAACCCGGTGAGGCAGAAAACCTGTACTCCTTTCGCTACCTCCTGAAGCAGGCAGAGAACCCGAACTCCTTTCGCTTCCTCCTGAAGCAGGCAGAGAACCCAAACTCCTTTCGCTTCCTCCTGAAGCGGCTAAAGAACTCGAACTCCTTTGGCTTCCTCCTGAAGCGGGTAAAGAACTCGGATCTTCTTGTGAACGATCCTCCCACAGAAAACACCGACAAGATGAGAGATGACAAACGGAGAAGAAGACTCTGATCCTTGCTTAGAGTAACCTTTGTGAATCCCTCATAAACTCCCCCTCACAAGATCCTCTCTCTCTCTCCCAAGCTCTCTCTCTCTCTCTCTCTTAAGTTTTCTTTGAAAAGGAAAGTGCAAAAGATTTTTCTTGTTAGAAGAAAAAGATCTTTTATAGGTGGGCTCAAAATTTGTCCTAAATCTCAACTGGTCGGTCAATATCGTCTAGGATGATCGATAGATTGTCCGGTACGATCAGTTCAAAATCACCTGTTTCAGCCTGGACAATCTGGGTCTTCTGGATGATCAGTAGAAAAAGTTGTTCAGATTATCCCGTACGATTCTGCGATCATCCGGGATGATTAGTGTAAATTCAAGAATGTCATCCAGAAGACCGCTCTGGTCGTCCAGAGCAACTTATGCTGTACGACCTCAAAATTACTTGATCATCCAGGATGATATTGATATTGTCCTGTACAATTAGTTCAAAAAGTGCCAAAACTGTGCTGATCACCGTTCTAAACATACAGGTGAAACACACTGGATGATCATTATCATCCCGGACGATCTTGCGATCCATCCCAGATGATATGATCATATCAATTAAATATTAATTGCTTTTCTTAATCACCAGAATAATTTAGGCATGATTGTACTGGATCGTCCAGGATAATACGTGTATCGTCCCTGATGATCAGATCAAATCTCTAAAAATAAAACTTACCTAAGTTGATATGGCGGCTGAGAATTTTTTATTTGAGCCTATTGTCCCGTACGATCAATGGATCATCCTTGATGATTGGCTTAATCAGACAGACTTAACTTGGTCGCCCTAATTAGTGTTTCTTTTTTCACTTGATCGTCAAGGATGATGTGAATATCGTCCAAGACGATCTGAACAAAAAATGAACAGAAACTCTAATTCACTCAAGCTCTCCCCCTGAGTGTGTGTGTGCAAGGTTACTTAGCTAGGGGATTAGTTACATTACTTTTGACTCAAGAAAAGGAAAACATTACATTTAGACACACTTGGACCCGATCTTAAGTTGGCTTGAGTTACTTTTGATCTTTTATACCTGAAATGGGTTAGCCAAGAAAAATAGAATACAAACATGTTTGTCATCTTCAAAACTATACTTTTTGAATCCAGATTTGCAACAATCTCCCCCTTTTTGATGATGGCAAATATTGATGTAGTAGCTTCAAATAAAACAACCAGGAGTTAACCAACGTACATATGAAAAACAAATGTCTTTTCAAATTTCACTGAACAACTAGAACAGTACAGAAAAATAACTACAGCTGAAATAAACACCATAAAACAAGATTAATACATAAAACAAAAACTACTAGTCACCCAACTAACTCCCCCTTTTGACATCACAAAAAGGAGGAGGAACAGACACAGTAATACAAGAAGAAAGTAGCACAAAATACAAAACTCAAATGGAGGTGGATCCTGATCAGAAGGAGGTGGAGGTGGTGGCTAAAAGTAGCTGTGAATGACAGTAAAGTGGGCTCCAAACCAGGCCATATCTTGGTCGTGCTGCTGTTGCTGCTGAGCAGCATAGTCGTTAAAGCACTGTAGATCCGCAGTATACTGCTCCTCCTGGGCAGCCACATAAGAATTAAAACGTACCTCCCACTGGTCGAACCGCTGCACAAGATGATCAAAGGGAGATGCAATATGAAGAGGAGCAGGGGAATCAGGTGCAGCAGGAGCAGGAACATCTTCTTTCGCTTCCTCAACATCTGTTGCGGGCTCCGGATGTAGTCGGGTGCTGTAGAGGACATGGAAGGAGTTATTTGTGAAGAAGGAAGTAGGGACATCGGCAGGGACTAGATATTGTAGATTATATTTGGTCTCCAAAGCATATGCAATGATGTGGCCTAAAGCTAGATTTGAGCATCGTCTATGGCACGGATCCCTAATGCTAGTAAGGTGCTTAATGTATCGAAAGAGATGGTCAGTAGCATTGAAATCACGGTGGGCCATGATATAGTAGGTGGTCATGGAAAGTAAGGGTGTGATGTTGATGCAGTCCCCAGCCTTGGGAATGACTGAGCAGCGAAGGACATGTTGGATAGTGCGGGTATCCTTAAGGAGGGTGGAGCTGGCAATTTCATGGTAGTTGACATTGGTATTACGAAGGAAATGGTTGACGACACTCCAATCATAATCTGGATTAGTAATGAGGGTGTGGATCTTATCACCAGTGATGGAGAGTTGAAGGATATGGTGAAAGTCCTGGGTAGTTAGTTCTACAGGATACTGATTTATGAAGGAGTGAAGAGCGGAGTAGTCAGCAGCAATGCGTAGATTTGCAAAGAAGACCCTATAGAGCTCAGAACTAAACAGGAAGGACAAAGTGAGAATGAAGGTCAGGGAGGTATGGGTAAATAGGTCAAGGACTAGGTAGGTGAGGGTGCGGGGGTTGACTATCCTAGAGTAGGTGATACCAACCTCACGGTAGCATTGGAGGGCAGCCCGATCGGCTGCATCAGGGAAGTCGGGATCGACATTTCCTCGTGAGGAGCTCGCACCCGGATGCCTAGATCTCTTCCCACCATCCATTAGAATCACAAGAGAGGAAGTATGGAAGGAGAGGTGTGAAGAAAACTGAAGAAAGTGGCTGTTTAAATAGAAATCGGTCGGATCATCCCGTACGATCGCAGGATCGTACTAGTAATTATGACAGCCAGGATGATTGGTCAAAAAGGCAGTCAAATCATCCAGGACGATCAGAGATCATCTAGGATGATTAGAGACAGGCGATCATCCTGAGGAGTCAAGCTGGATGATCGTTGATGAAAAGTTTCATCTTGGATGATGAGGTAGATCATCCGGATGATATGCAATAAATGCATAAGACGGGCTGAATTTGAATCGTCCAATTGCTGATGCGTGGATTGTCCAGGATGATGAGGTGGATCATCAAGGACAATGGATAATAATTGGTGCATTCTCAGCCATTTGATCAGGATCAAGAAATATGGATCATATCATCCAGGATGATGTAAGGATCATCCAGGACGATCACCAATAATTAATGGAACTCAGCTGTTTGATCAGAGTGGGGACAATTTGAATGGATCGTCCAGGATGATGTATGGATTGTCCGGGATGAAGAAGATCATCCAGGATGATTTTTGGATAGTCCAGGATGATGTGAAGAATCATTAAAAAAGATGGAGGATGGAGATGAAAGATCAGGGATCCAAAAAACACATACAATAATATAAAAAACAAAAGAAGAGTAAATAAAACTCTAAACGAGAAACACAAAAATAATGATTTTTTTTAATCGATCTGCTCCAGTAAATCAAAAATTTTCCTTGATTTTGAATCCAAAAACTAATAAGAAGACGATCGATAGCGCTGAAATCCAGAAAAGTTGAAAAATCAACTTTTGTAACTCCTACCTCGGACACCTTGTACATGCAAATTCCTTTCAAAACAAAAATCCAATTTAGAAGAAAAGAAATTAGATTCGATAAGAGATCGTTTCAAGCCTCGTTCTAGAAAAATATCTGATATAATAGTATTACAAAGTAAGAAATCAAAAATCAAGATTTTTAAACTCAAGCTTTTGAAAATATTAAGTGGCGCACGAATTTTTCTAAGATATTTAACGATCTGAAAGGGAAGAAAGCTTGGTTTGGGCTCATTTTGTGCCTCTTTTTTAATTTGTTTGGCTATTTACGCATCTTTTTATTTTTGATACACTTTGTGTATCTTTCAGTTTGACGATATTTCGTATCTTTTCAGCTTTGGGCTCATTTTGTGCCTCTTTTTCAATTTGTTTGGCGTACAGCGCATCTTTTGTAAGCTTTCTTTCTTTCATAATAGTTAAAGAGTCTCAACTGTGAAATTATCTTCCAGGCATAGGAGACGACAAAACTCACTCTCCACAATAAGGAAGAGTAATTCAAAAAGCAAAAACCATACATCATATGATAAGTGCAATCACTTGGGTCAAAAAATCATAATGATGACTCAAAACTTTGAAAATACTATTCATATGAGGTAGATTACTATAGGAAGATAAAATAGATCTCTATTTCAAAAAACCAACTTTTTAATTTTGAAGAAGATTTTTATTTAAAAGAAATAATACACCATTAAAGGAGTTAGAGGAAGAGAAACTATCATCGATGTTTCTTCCCTTTAACAGATCCAGTGGAATCAATCACTACTTACAAGCTTCCAAACCAAAAAACAAGGCAAAATTTTCAGTCACAAATCCAGTTTATCAGCAGTAGTGAGTAGTGATCGGATTTTAAAAAGCATAAAATAGTAAGTAAAAATTAAGCAGGAAATCACATCAAAATAAATATTCGAATCAAACTAACCACAAGATTAAAATAAAAATTAGCAGAAAAACAAAAATCAACAGAAAATAGATAATCAAATCAAACAACTAACTAACATAAATAGAATGAAAAATAGATAAATAAGAAATCAGTAGTCATCAGAATCAAGCATTTATATCAACCACACCTAATCTAGTCCTCACAATGCTGAATGAGTCAAAGGCCAGTGGTTTAGTAAATATGTCAGCCAGCTAATTTTCAGTTGTTACATGATGTAGCTCAATGTCCCCTTTCGTAACATGGTCCCTAATGAAGTGATGCCTTATATCAATGTATTTGGTTCTAGAATATTGGATTGGATTCTTAGAAATATAGATGGCACTAGTATTATCACAAAGAATAGAAATTGTGCCCACAGGTAATCCTAAATCCAAGACTTGTTGCTTTAACCAAAGAACTTGGGCCACACAACTTCCTAAGGCAATGTACTCAACTTCAGTAGTGGAAAGTGCTACTGAGTTCTATTTTCTACTGGACCAGGAGACTAAAGATTGTCCTATGAATTGGCAAGTTCCAGAAGTGCTCTTTCTATCCACCTTACACCCTACAAAGTTAGAATCAGAATATCCAGTAATCTCAAAAGAGGTGCTGTGCCTAGGGTACCAGATTCCTAGGTTTGGGGTCCCTAAAAGATATCTAAGAATTCTCTTAATAGCAGTTAGGTGGGACTCTTTAGGATCAGCTTAAAACCTAGTACAAAGAAAAACACTAAACATAATATTAGGTTAGCTAGCAGTTAAGTAAAGCAGTGATACAATTATTTCTCTATACTTCTTCTAATCAATAGATTTTCCACTTGAATCTTATCTAACTGAACAGAGGAGCTCATGGGAATGTTGATTGGCTTGGCTTTATCCATTTCATATTTCTTCAAAATGTCCTTGGTGTATTTAGATTGATTGAGAAATGTACCATCATCCATTTGCCTTATGCTAAACCCCAAAAAGTAGGATAATTCTCCCATCATACTCATCTCAAACTCCTTACTCATTATTTTAGAAAACTCATCACATAAATATTTATCAGAAGATCTAAAAATTTTATCATCAATATAGATCTGGATAATGAGTAAATCATCCCCTCCTCTCCTCAAAAAAAGGGTGGTGTCTACGCTCCCCTACCTCTTCTTCTTCCTTAACTCTAGTCACCTTAGGATCAGATTCATCAAACACCACATGAGTTGTCTCTTCCACCACCAAAGTCCTCTTATTAAATACCCTAAAGGATTTCCCTACACTAGAATAGCCTAGGAATACTCCTTCATTAGATTTGGGGTCAAACTTTCCTAAGGATGATTTCCCGTTGTTCAGAATGAAAACCTTACAGCTAAGGATAGAGGTGGGATAGGTTTGGAGTTCTACCCTTAATGATCTCGTAAGGTGTCTTGTTCAGATTGGATCTAACATTCACCCTATTCAGCACATAACAGATAGTGTTCACCGCTTCAGCCCAAAAGTATTTTGGAAGTGAATACTCAGTAAGCATGGCTCTAGCAGCTTCCACTAAGGTCATGTTCTTCCTTTCAACTACCCTGTTCTACTGAGGGATCCTAGGAGCTGAAAAATTGTGACTAATCCCTTGCTCTTCATAAAAAGTTCCAAACTTTACATTTTCAAACTCTCCACAATGATCACTATGAATAGTCAAGATCTCATAACCTAACTTCCTCTGAATCCAAGTGGAGAAGGACTTAAACTCATCAAATGACTCAGATTTAAGTGACAGAAATTTAATCCAAGTGAACCTCGAGTAATCATCAACAATCACAAAACTATAAACGTTCCCCCCCAAGCTGACAGAGCTAATGGGTCCAAAGAGATCCATGTGAAGGACTTCTAAAGGTCTAGAGGTGCTAATATCCTTAACAGAGTGAAAGGAGGACTAGACTTGCTTCCTAATTGACAGGCATCACACAGGTGGTCCTTAGTGAACTTAAGCTTGGGGACACCTCTAACTATGTCCTTTTGGGTGACTCTCCTAAGGGTTTTCATACTGCATGACATAATCTCCTGTGCCACAACCAAGACTCATCAGCAACAGTTTTTAAGCAAATTGAAACATCATCTTTAAAGCAACTTACATCCAGCATGTAGACTTTGTTGATCCTTTGTCCCTGCAAAATAATTTTGTCATTTAAGCTTAAAATGCAGCAAGTGGGCAGGAATTTGATGTTGTATCCTTTGTCACAGAGCTAACTGATGCCCAACAGGTTGTATTTCAATCCATCTACAAGCAAAACATTGTCAATCATAAAATTCTTTGAATCATAAATTATACCTAAACCTACCACCCTCTTAGTGGTGTTGTCTCCAAGTGTAACTTTGCCTCCAGCCCTGGCCTCCAGTAAAATGAACTGATTCGCATCTCAGTCATGTGTCTTGAACATTCATTGTCCAAGTACCACATGCTCTCATGAGGTCTTGTGTGAGAGCACACCTATAATATCATCAAATGTCAGATTTAGGAACCCAAATAGGTTTGGGTTCCTTCTTATGAAAAGAAGAATGCAATGCATATGTACTGTGCTGTGAAACAGGCAATTTGGGCTTCCATACCCAATGTGTATTACAGGTGAACAGTGCAGGTGTGGGAGATGTGTCCTAACATGCCACAAGAAAAACATCTAACTCTAAGAAAAGGGTTAACTAATCTACGTGGGTGATAGTGCATCTTCTTATGTTTGAATGAAGCATGCTTTGATGATTTTGAAACAAATTCTTCAAAAGGTGGAGGTGCATAAACTTATGCAAAAGTAGGTGAATTTCATTTTTCTCAAAAGTACAGATTTTAACTTTTAGAAATTCATTTTCTTTCTTCAAACTTGCAATTTCAAATTTCAATGTTCCATTACTACTCTCCACTTCACATGCCATGTTTTCTAATTCTTTAAAAGCTCTTTCTAAATCAACATGTGAGGTTTTCAATAAACCATCCTCAGTAATCAGATCAAAATACTTTTATTCAGTTCATCAAATTCATCAAGTAAAGACATGTGATTGCTGTCAAGTGTGGAATGATCTTTAACTACAGAATCATGCTCTTTTTGTAAATTCAGAAATTCTAGTTTTAGGCTAGCATGAGTTTTCTTTAGCTTCCTATGTGATGCATGAATTCTTTCAGACACTTCAAATAATTGCTCGTAAGTAAGCTTGCATAACTCTTCCTGGTTAGACTGACCAGGATGATCATCAGCCATCAAACACAAGTTGGTTTACTCCTCTTCAGCTTCAGTCTCAGAGGAGTCGGATGCGTAATCTACCCAGAATGCCTTTTGAATCCTCTTCTTGTCCTTTCTAAATTTTGGTTTCTCCTCACCCTTTTCCTTTCTTGGGTGAGCTTTAAGTGTAGGACAATCAGCCTTAATGTGTCCAGGCTTTCTGCATTCAAAGCAAACAGTATCATATGAGCCTTTAAAATTTTTACTGGACTTACCCTTATTCCACTTCTGAAAGTTCTTGTGTTTCTTCCTTAGAAAGCTTTTTGAATTACCTAGTGATTAAGGCAACGTCATCGCTATCAAACACAGAAGTACTAGTATCACTATTGTTAGCGTTCAGTGCCACTGTTTTCTCCTTCTTCTTCTCACCTGCATCAAGCTGTCTTTGGTTCACCCCCTGCTCGTAAGCAATGAGTGATCCAAGTAAGCTATCAATAGAGTAAGTATTCAAATCTTTAGCTTCAGTGATTACAGTTATCTTAGCATCATATAAAGAAGGTAAACATCTAAGAATTGTGTTCACTCTTTCATAGTTTATAAGTTCTCTTCCTAAAGCATGCAAAGAAGTGATAATTTGAGTGAACCTTATATACATTTCAGAAATAGATTTAGTAGGTTTCATGCCAAAAAGTTCATAGTCATGAAGCAATATGTTTAACCTAGACTGTTTGACTACAGTTGTACCTTCATAAGTAATGCACAGTCTATCCCAAATTTCTTTGCCAGTTTTATAAGTAGAAATACACATGTAATCCTTAGATTTTAAGGCACAGAAAAAATAGTTCAAACATTTGGCATTCAGTTGGGCTAAGTCACGATCATCAAAAGTCCAATCAGTGAAAGGCAGTTCAGTTTTAATATTGTTAATCATTCTAAAAGGTGGCTCATAGCCATCCTTAACAAGCATCTATATGCGATAATCAATTATTTGAAGAAAAGTGGACATGTGAGTTTTCTAAAAATCAAAAGGTATATTATCAAATAATGGCGGTCATGTAATTGAATAACCTTCAGCAGTATTACGATTACCAAAGTTAGCCATGGATCAAATTCAAAAGTTTTTAAACTTAAATTTTTGAATCCCTCTCTCATACCACTTGAAAGTTCGATAGGGATGTTAGGCCATGATGAACTAGTCCTGAGGCTAACCAAGAGGAGGTAAATTGGTTATTTTAAAAATTTATAAGCAACAAGAAAAATCTTTTCGATAATTTGCAGCGGAAATAAGTAAACACAGAAACGAAAAGATCAACCACAGTTTTCAGCCCAAGTAGTTAATAATAGAAAAGTAAAGTGCATAAAATAATAAGAAAGAGCACACCAGATTTTATAGTGGTTCGGTCAACTTGACCTACGTCAACTCCCCGGAGCCTCCCCTCCGGGTATTGCACTAGCACAAAAGTGACTCTCCTTATGCTCCCATAGCAGGGCAAAGAAGCCTGTACAAAACTCCTTTCCACCAACCCGGTGAGGTAGAGAACCTGAACTCCTTTCGCTTCCTCCTGAAGCAGGCAGAGAACCCAAACTCCTTTCGCTTCCTCCTGAAGCAGGTAGAGAACCCAAACTACTTTCACTTCCTCCTGAAGCAGGTAGAGAACCCAAACTCCTTTCGCTTCCTCCTAAAGCGGGCAGAGAACCCGGATCTTCTTGCGAACGATCCGCCCATAGAAAACACCGACAAGATGAGAGACGACGAACGGAGAAGACAACTATGATCCTTACTTTCAGAAACCTTTGTAAATCCCTCACAAACTCCCCCTCACAAGATCCTATCTCTCTTTCCCAAGCTCTCTCTCTCTCTCAAGGTTTCTCTGAAAGGAAAGTTGCAAAGATTTTTCTTGTTGGAAGAAAAAGATCTTTTATAGGAGGGCACAAAATTTGCCCTAAATCTCAACTGGTCGGCCAATATCATCCAGGATGATCAGTTCAAAATCACCTATTTCAGCCTAGATGATCTGGCACTTCTAGATGATTAGTAGAAAAAGTTATTCAGATCGTCTCGTACAATTCTATGATCGTTCGGGACGATTAGTGTAAATTCAAGAATTTCGTCTAGAAGACCGACTCTGGTCATCCCGAGGAACTTGTGCTGTACGACCTCAAATCGACTTGATCATCCAGGACGATATTGGTATCGTCCTATACGATTAGTTCAAAAAGTGCCAAAATTGTCCTGATCACCGCTCTAGACGTACAGGTGAAATACACTGGATGATCATGATCATCCTGGATGATCTTGCGATTGTCCCGGATGATATGATCGTATCAGTTAAATATTAATTACTTTCCTTAATCACTAGACGAATTTAGGCATGATTGTACTGGATCATACAGGATGATACGTGTATCGTCTGTGACGATCAGATCAAATCTCTAAAAATAAAACTTGCCTAACTTGATCTGGCGGTTGAGAATTTTTGATTTGAGCCTATCATCCCGTATAATCAATGGATCATCCTAGATGATCAGCTTAATCAGATAGACTTAACTTGGTCGCCCTAATTAGGGTTTTCTATTTTCACTTGATCATCCAGGACGATGTGAATATCGTCTAGGACGATCTGAACAAAAAATGAACATAAACTCTAATTCACTCAAGCTCTCCCCCTGAGTGTGTGTGTGCAAGGTTACTTAGCTAGGGGATCAGTTACATTACTTTTGACTCAAGAAATGGAAAACATTACATTTAGACACACTTGGTCCCGATCTTGAGTTGCTTTTAATCTTTTGTACCTGAAATGGGTTAGCCAAGCAAAATAGAATACAAACATGTTTATCATCATCAAAACTATACTTTTTGAATCCAGATTTGCAACAAAATATAGGGAAGATTTTTGTTAAATCATTCTTCAATACTTTCAAAGCCCTTGATGGAACAAAATAAAAATAATACACAGTAAGGGGTATAAGAGCTTTTGCTTTGCCATTGGAAGAAACTATAATTTTACCATTTAGTACTACTTTTATTTTAAAGCTCCTCTTTCTAAATTATTGAAAGCTACCTAGCTGACATCTTAAATTCTTCAATTGGAACCATACTATGCACTTTTTCTTTAGGAGCTGGTAGATTAACTGGAATAAGACTTTGCACTCCTTGAGATACCTGAGTAGATGAATGATAAAGTTTATTTAGAATTTTGTTAGAAGATCAAAATAAAGCTACATCCCAATCATTAACATGTTTTAAATTTGAGACTAATAGGGAAGGATCCAATCATATATTTAGGAGACCCTTGACTAGAATTAGACAAAGTCAAGATCTGAATCGTTAATCATTTTGTGGTTTAGTATACTATTGATACTGAGAAGAATGATTTAGATTTTTTGAATAAATCTGCATTGGCTATTTCCCTTTATCTACTGCAGACACTAACCCATATTTCTTTTCTAACACTTTCTGAGGTTTTATGTTTTTGACTTCCATAGGAGATTGCACTTTTAATAAAGTTAATTAAAACATTTCCTCTTGGAGATTAGAGGCTTTAATCAATAACTTCTTAAAAGTTTTTATTGTAAACACTTTTAATAGGAAATAAATAGGACCACTGATATTCTTTAAAAGAATCTCTATAGCATGTTGTTCCTAGAGTTAAGGTTCACATTTCATACTGATGTTCCTCCATCTTAGGATATAGTCAACCATCCTTTCATTGTGTTTCTACTTTTCCACTATAAGATCCCCTACTAGGACATGGTGATGTGCCCCAACAAACCTTTTTATGAATATCTATTCTAACTATGTGAAAGTATGCACTGAACCATTAGGTATTTTTGCATACCATTCAAATGCTTTTCCAGATAGATTGCTTATAAATTATTAAAAATAGTAGAGCATCATTTCATCTTCCATTACCACAATTAGCCCTGAAATATGTCAAGTGTCACGTTGAATTTCCTATTCAATCAAAATTTGTAAATGAGGGTAGCACAAATAGTTTAGGATAAGGAACCAAGTCAAATACTCTTAAGCTGTGCTTGATCCTCCTTGACTCATTTTTTTATCTTCTGTTTAATGTCTACTATTTGAACCATTTCTTTCTCTGACTTTAGGACTTCAATTTTATTTTCTTTAACTATTTATTTAAGCTTACCATAGTGTTGGATAAACTTCACAAGCACTGAATCTATCATAGTTTTTATAGAAGGAGTTTCTTTGCTTTATAAAGCAGCCATATCAGCCATTAAATCTTTCATCTTTTTCTCGATTTGAGCAATTTGTTCAACTTTCTAACTTAACTAATTTAAAAGATTTCTAATTAGAATATGAACATATTCTTCTTCTTCTTCTTCTTCTTCTTCTTCTTCTTCTTCTCCCTCGCCTCATTTCTAACATCTACTGAATTTACTTTCATATTCCTTTTATCTTTCTAGATTGACTATGTATCCACCATGAATACAATTTTGGTCATCTCTTCATCTAAATAATTTAACATAACTATCTCATTAGCTTCTTGTTAATCTATATTTTCTATACTTTCTTTCAAATAATTCATCATTTCTTCTATAGATTTCCTTGGCACATAATGCAGGTCAATCAAGATATACTCTTTATTGGAGGAAGACTGCTTTTTATTTACATTGATTTCTCATTTCTTTTGTTGAACTTTGTTTTTTGACGAAATGTGGATTAGAAGTGGCAAGCACTTTAGGTTGCCAAACCTTCTTCTCATAAGATAATGGGTTTGATTGCTTTGTTGGTTTCAGTCTTATCAAATCAGAGTGAGAAGATGATTAAATACCTTTAAAATGTTGTCGATTAATCCTCAGTGATTGATGAGCCAAGGATTAATGGGAGACTTTAGACACTTCATTTTTCAATTTTATAATTTTTGGAGGATTAATTTGATTATATCTTTCATGATTCACAACTCTATGTTTCTGATTATCGAATGGAATGGACTTGTTGACTTGAGAGAATATTCTTGACTCTCTTTGATGATTGTACACTATTGAAAACTTTTTCCTCCTTTGAGATTTAGAAATCTCTATAGTGGTGGAGGATGACCCCGTCTCATACTTACTCAGATAAGGGAGCTCAGAAACTATAGCAAACTTTCCCTTTTGACTGGTAGAACACATTGGAATCGTCAGGTGAGAAAATACCAAAGCTTTAGTAGCTACTAGGGTAACTCTAGACCCACCCTAAGGTAGTGTTTTGACAGGCAAAGCAAGAGAATATTCAATTTTAACCACCTCAAATTATGGTGTACTGAAAGTAAATGGAATATTATCCATTAACCCAAATTGAATCATAGTGACCTTAATAGATGGACCCTCATTAACAGTTATGTTAAAGTTTTTGGCAAAGGAGAAAATCAATTTTCCAGACATTCTTTCTATAATTGACCAGAATTATGTTTCAATCTTCAAAATTCACTGATCTTTAAGCAGGACATAAGTTTGAAGAATATACTTAGTAAAGTTTATTGAATACTCAATTCCTTCAATCAAATCATGCTTGCCAAACTTCATTGAACCCTCATAATCACTCCATTCAATGGCTTAAACATATCAAAGACATTATGGAGTCAAATTCTAGTGGATTTGACCAAGTCAACTCATTAAAATTTGGTCAAATTCACACCCACTCATGCTCATTCATGCAAACTCAATTTATATAGCTCCCATGGTATTCCACCTTAATAGAACCCAAGCATTTCCACCTGCTACCTCATCAGCCCTTGACTAGTTTGACTAGTCAAATGGTCAACAAAAGGATAAAATGAGCTAAAATGGTCAATTTAGCCCATGCAAGTTTTTTTTCTCCAAATCAAACCCTCTTGGAAATTCAAAATCTCTTCTAGAAACCTCTTAATCATTTCCTAAACTAGCTCTCTAAGCATTGGATTGGCCTAAAGTAAACCCAATTACGCTATGTGCATGTAAGGACAAAACTAGTTTTCCACATCATTATCCTTTAGCTTGTCTTTTCCCTGCCTTCATAACCACCTGAGGACACATGGAATGAATTTAAGAATACTTCTAAAGAAATGTTTTAATATCTATTATTCTTTATTTAATGCATACCATGGCCATTAATGTTGTTAGAACCTAATATGATGTATAAGCTCTATGAAGGAATGCAAGAATAATTACAAATATTGAAATGGAATATTGGAATGCCTAAAGATAGGATGATTGAATATTTTAGGTTCTATGGAGATAGTAAAATTATAGGAAGATTAACAATCTTTCTTTTCAGCCCTTCAAGCTTAACAGAGTTCTTGTGATTCACATGCTCTGATCCACATCTACAATTACGAGTCTCATTAGGAATAAATTGTTATTTACATACATTAGTCCAGAATATTATTTATCGAAATTGTATCAAATATTTTACTCAATTTTATTCAATGGTAGTAACTCAAAAACAACATTTTTTTTATTTTAGTAGGATAAATTCTTGCATTTTGAGTTGACATGAGTAGTTTTGTTGTAATATAGCATATCACTTCTTTGTGAGTTTGACACTATACTCTATCACTTTTTTACTTGATTCGATATGTATAGTTATGTAATTTAGTGGGCTATTTTATAATTTCATATTAAAGAAAACCTAAGTATATTTCAAATTCAGCGAGTTTCATATTAGCTGACCTTTATCATATCATATCAAATGTAGCACAACCGCACCATCAAGTTTTTGGCACCATTGATGAGAAAGTTAATGAAACAAATGCATATTTAAACATACTTATATCATATATCTTTATTTTGTTTGGTTTCTATTTTTAGTTTTTAAATCTTATTGTATGCTTGATAGATCTAATAAGGAGCTTTTATTATTTGATTCAAAAATAGAATGGACACTTAAAAATTTTGAAAATCCAAAAAAAATTTAACTATGTTTGACCTAGTTCAAGATCAAGATCATGTTAACTCTATAGGAAATTCTTTTACTTGGAATCATGGAAATATGTGGAAGCATTTAGATTTTGTGCTTTTAAAGATGTGTGGATTGACTCTAATAAAAACACCTATGTGGAGCATCTGAGTAAAACTTTTTTTGATCATTCCACTGTCCTTATTGGTATTAAGTTGAGGCAGGATGGTATTTCTTCTAATTTTTTATTCCAAAATATGTGGCTTTTAGATAAGTCTTTTTTAAATTTGGTCCAGGATAATTGGCAGGCTTCTCTACATCCTAATAATTTTATTATTGGTATGAAAAGATTGTGGCTCAAGCTTATAAGTCCTAAGAATAAAATTAATTGGTGGAATGGGAATGTGTTCAAAAATATTTTTACTAATATTTTAGCTATTGAGGAAAAAAATAATTTATAACTATTGAGCTCATTTTCAAACTTAATCCTTCTGATGTCAATTTTAGGATTCTCCAAGATGCTAAAACTCTTTTTTAAACTTAAAGAGCTGGAGGAAATCTACTGGAAGTAAAAATCAACTTTAAAAAATGTAATTGAGGGGGATAATAATACTAACTATTTTCATGCATTGGTTAAGAAGAATATAGCTAAAACTTTCATTCATAAAATTTTTCTTCATGATGGGACTTCTATTGAGGATGAGAAGGAAATTGCTAGGTCTGCTATGGACCATTTCGCTTATTTATTCAATAAAAACTTTGAGCCTGACCCTATTGACTATCCTAACATCATTCCTAGAATGATTAATGAGAATAATAACACTACCCTTACCATGCTTCCTTTCTTAGAGGATGTCAAGCAGATTGTTTATGCTATGAATGTTGATTCTGTGGCTGGCCCTGATGGGTTTACTACTAAATTCTTTTAAAAATCTTGAAACATTATTTGTGATGATTTATATGCTGCTATTTTTTATTATTTTTTATTGTAATCCTATTTTTAATTTTTTTTAGTACGTCTATTATGCTTATTCCTAAGAAGGTGGCTGTTAATATGTGGGATAATTTTCATCCTATTAGTCTTTGCTCCTTTTTTAGTAAGTTAATTTCTAAAACTTTTATGAATCATCTGTCCCCCTTGCTTCCTAAAATTATTTCTCCTAATCAAACTAGTTTTATGAAAGGGAGAGCTATTTATGATAATATTTTAATTTCTAAAGAGCTCATTCATGATCTTGATCTTAAAGTGAGAGGTGGAAACATTATTTTAAAATTATATATTGCTAAAGCATATGATAACATCAACTGGAATTTCATGTATTCCATATTGAAGTTATTTGGTTTTAACTCATCCTTTATTAAGTTGATCAAAAACTGTACTGAAGGCTCTTTTTTCTCTATCATTGTTAATGGTAAAAGAAAGGGTTTCTTTATGTCTTCTCATGGCATCAGACAAGGGTATCTTATCTCCCCTACCATTTTCATTATAAATGTTGAGTATCTTTTTAGAGGTCTTACTTACCTTTATGAAAGTCATCCTAACCTTAATTATAGAAGCTTAGGTGGTTTTTCTATCTCCCACTTATGGTTTGCTGATGATGTTATTATTTTCTCCAATGGTTATATAAATATGATTAATATTCTTATCTCATTTTTGCATAATTTTGAGATCCTTAGTGGTTTAAATCTTAATAAAAATAAGTGTTGCTTTATTACTTCGAGGAATTTTCCTTCTGATCGAATTAATGTTATTAGGGCCTTATTGGTTTTATGTAAGGTTCGTTACCTTTTAAATATCTTGGTGTCCCCATCTTTAAAGGTCATAAGAAATCCTTTTTTAATGATCTTATTACTTCTGTGCAAAACAGGCTCAACTCTTAGGAATTTAATTTCATAAATATTGGTGGGAGATTGGTTTTGATCAAGAGTGTCTTATGCTCCTTACCTATTTATATCTTTCAAACTATTCAGCCTACTCTTGCTGTGTGTAATAGACTTAAAAAATTGTTCAGAAAATATTTTTAGGAAGGTAACAATGCCAATTCCAAAATCATCTAGACTTCATGGAGAAATTATTGTAGTGTTTTAGAGGAAGGATCTTTAGGGTGTAAGAATATGGTGGATTTAACTCATGCATTCCCCTTTAAATTATGCTATAATTTTTGGGCTAAAACTAGTCATTGGTCCAAGTTCTTGACTGCTAAGTATTGTGTTGGCAAACACTCGACTATTTTTTCTTTCAATAAGGGGGATTCGAGAGTTTGGAGAAGACTTTTTAACATTAAATTGGAAGTAGAGCCTCATATTATTTAGGGTATTGGTAATTCTAATTTATTTTTTTTGGCAAGATCATTAGTTGGGTCAAACTTCTATTGATCATATGTTCAATACTTTTTCTACTACTACTACCAAGGTTAACTCATTTATTGCTAAAAATTGTGGGAACTATAATAAACTTGTTGAGGTTGTTCCTGAATCTATTATTAGTCAGATTTTACAAATTCCTTTAAATACTAATACTAATGACCTTTTATTATGTAAGATGGCTAGCAATGGTATTTTCATAGTTAAGGATGCTTGGACTACTATTAGAACTAGGAATACTGCTACAACTTGATATGACATAAATAATTTCCTATTACTATTGCTACTTTTATTTGGAGAATTATGCATAAACATGTGCCTACTAATGAGAAATTATTAAAAAGAGGTTTTGTTTTGCCATCCAAGTGCCAATGTTTCTATCATATGGAAAATATGCATCACGTGTTTATTTTTTGTCCCATTGTTACTAAGATTTAGATTTATTTTGAGAATATTTTCAAACTTAATTATTTTTCTAAAAATATTTCAATCAATGACATCCTTAATCTTTGGTTTACTAATTTGAGAGGTCATATTAATAACCTACTTCCTTTTCTTATTTTGTGGTGCCTTTGGCATGCTAGGAATAATTATTTATTTAATAATATTGCCATGAACCATGATCAAATTATTAAAAATGTTAAAGACAAAGTTATTAAATTATTTAATGTTAATATTTTGTCCTCTTAAGAATTTTAAAGGGTTTTCTTTTTTTGCTAAGGAGTTTGGTATTGTCCTTCAAGATAAGTATAACAATGATGTCCCTAAGCTAATTTACTGGTCTAAACCTCCTCAAAACATGTTTAAGCTTAATAGGGATGGTTCTGTTAAAGATAACGCTTGAGGTTGTGGTGGTATCATTAGAGATTCTCGTGGCAATTTTACTAAGGCTTATGGTAGCCCTTTACCAAGATGCTTTGTTATTTTTGCTAAACTATCTGCTATTTTATATGGTTTGAAATTATGCCTTTCACTTGGTATTGTTAACATTTGGATTGACGTTGATGCTATGCACAATCTCTTTTTCTTGATAGAAAATGATGATAAGATTTATAGTATTGATTTGTTCTATCTTATTAGAGAAGTTAAGAAATTTCTGGCTCTTTTTTATGTTAAGTTTTCTCATGTTCATAGGGAAGGTAATGCTTGTACAGATTGGTTCGCTAATCATGATTTTAATTTTGAGTTTCTTACTGATTTCTCTTATATTTATTTGCCTACTTTTTTAAAGTACTCATTAGATTAGAAATGCTTGGTTTTTATTATGTTAGAATATAATATCTAGTTTTGCTGGTCCTGGTTTTGGAGTGCTTGTTTTGGTGGATCTGATCTTATGGTTGCTTATGTTCTCCAAGTTGTGAATGCTAATCATATGCTTAGCTATGTTTTCTTCAGGGATTATGGGGTATTTTCTGACAATGATTGGAAATCTATGAATTATGGCCTTAGTCACATTTGATGCTCATCTTGTCCATTTCCTATCCTGAGAGGGAGGGGGGTTATCAATTTGTGTTTTTTGGGGTTGCTTCAGGATAACTATTATCTGTGTTGGCAAAGTCATTGGTTGTTTAGGCCTTATATGAAGTTCATTGATATGATTTGCAATTCTTTATCTTATCATTGGAATTCTATTAAGTTTACTACTTTCTTATGTGCTTATATGGGTGCTGTTATTTTGAATTCTTGCTAGTGCTATTATTGCTTTAATATCCTCTATTGGATTATTTGGTTTGAAAATTTTCCTTGACTTGGACTTCGATCAGATTTGAGTGGCAGTTGGACTATTGGCTTTATGATAACTGGGATACTGCACACCTTAGCCAAAATTTATATCTTGATTGGCTTTTTGATTTTTTAGATAGTTATGATGTCATATTTAACAGCTTTGGTGCATTTTAATGAAATGAATGGTAAGTACTATGCATGTTCCGAGCTTATTGCTTTATTCACCTTTAATTACTTTGTTGGTCTACCTGATTTGGATTTTTTTGATAAAAATTGGGGGTTTAATTCTTTTATTTATTGTATTGATCATTACTAGCTTTTGCTGATCAATGCTGGTGGTTGGATTCTTATGATTGATATTAATTTTTCATGGTTGGTGTATGTGTTTATTTTGCTTGCCCGTAGCCTACAGTATGTTTTGACTATGCTGTTTCATTATCTGGATTTTTAGCTGAGGGTATTGCCTTAATTTAGTGGTTTTGGTTTTGGGTCAATCTGATCTTTATCATGATGGGCATGGAGATGAACTTCGAGATGGAATTTATTATTTCTAGTAGCCTTATTTTGATTAGTAATATTTGTGTTATGTTATTCTGGTTCTCTCTATTTTCCTGCCAGATTTTTAGGTTTTATTTCATATTATTGGTGTCTTATTATAATCTGTCTATTGCATTTGATATGTTTAGCTACCCTCCTTGCTGGCAGGTTGTTTGGTTTGGTAATATTTGGTGCTGGGCTGGGTGGGAATTCTCTTCAAGTTTGGTGTGGTCTGGTTTTTGGCCTTGGGTATTCTTGGTTATGTGGCAGCTTCTTCTTTTTATTTATAGATGGGTCACTATGAGCTTAGAAAATTTTACTTCTATTTTAATGTCATTAGTTCTTATTATTTTAATGCTTTTATTGTGGCTACATGGCACTTTACCTATTACACTACAACCATTATTAGTTATCCAATATATTTTTTTAAGAATTGTTATTGCACAGATCTGAATGTTATTTGATGATTTCTCTCTTGTATATGCAGTTCTTATTTTGCTGTTCTCTTTATTTTGCAGGATTTGATTAGATAAGATATTTTGGCTTTTGGATTTTTTTGCTGGAAAGAAGGGGCTTAAAGCTTATCACTGGATCTTTCTTTTTTTTGGGTGTTGGCTCCCTACCACCCTAGAATGTATCTAGGATTTTTTTTTGCATATGCTTAGTAGGGAACTTGAGCTCGTAGGTCTTTGTTTGATTTTTTTGTATCTCTTCTAAGCGGAAGAGTGCTCGAGTTCCATTTTAAGGATCTTGTAATATTTTCTTTAATTACAGCATAGGCCCCTCTAAGGGTCCCCCCCCCCCCCCAAAAAAAAAAAAAAGATCTTAGGGAGATCTAAACCTTGTAGTAGAAAGAATTTATCAAAATATTAATAAACGTACTATCTATGCTAATAATTTTGAATTAAAACCATCTATTATCCGAATGGATCAAAATTTGTAGTTTGGCGGTTGAGGGGGGGACACTTGTTGAAGATCATAACTTACATTTAACAAGTTTCATAGAAATGTATGCAACTTTTAAGTGCAATGATGTTAATGATGTTGATATTAGACTTAGATTATTCCTATTTTCTCTTAGAGACAATTTAAAATGTGGTTAAATTCATTACCCATAGGCTTTATAATCGCTTAGAATGAGTTGGCATACAAATTCCAATAAAAATATTTCTCACCTTTAAAAACTGCTAAGTTTAGAAATAATATTAGTTCTTTCGCACAATTTAAAGAAGTATCCATTTATGAAAGTTGGTAGAGGTTTATGGAGATTCTTAGGAAATGCCCTCACCATGCTTTACTTGATTAGTTGCTTATTTGAACTTTTTTTATTGGATTAGTCAGATTTTTTAGGTCAATCATGGATGCTACAACTAAAGGATCTTTAATGACTAAGCCATTTGAGGATGCTTATGAATTGATTTATAAAATGACTATTAATAATTTCCCGAGACCTGCTAAAAAAGTGAATGCAAAGAGAGTACCTGAAGTATATAAATATGATGCTTTGTTAATTCTTAATGTTTAGGTAGCTACTATTTCTAAGAAATTAGATACTATAGAAGTAAGGGTTGGACCAAACAGGAATAATAATTACCCTAATTTAGTTGGTGGTCGTAGATGTATAAACGTCGTGGTGTCGAATCATTCATAGCTGCAACATTACCCTTTAGGTTTTAAATAGTTTGATCATGTTGGGGATGGGAAGGTACCATTAGAAGATATTATTATACAATTAGGAATGCAACTGTAATATAAATTTATTGCTCTTAAAAAAATTGAAGATCATAAAGGGCATCTTACTAGATTGATTAACAATTAAAACTCAGAAGAATATTATTATAATATCTAACTTAAAAGTGGAAAAGATTTGGGAGACCCATACAAGGCTAAATATTTACTTCAAAAGAATAATGGTGAAAGAGAACAACTAGAAAGTGAATGCTCTATTAGACAAACTAACTCTATAAAGGAATATGAAAAACAAATTTGGAAGTTTATAGAGAGACCTCCACCACCCATTTCTCAGAGGTTAATTAATTAAAATCTTGATAAATAATTCTCTAAGGTTTTAGAGGTGTTTAAAATTTAACTATCAACATACCATTCTCTGAAGCCTTAGAGCAGATGTCCAGTAATGTAAAGTTCATGAAGGAAATTTTGAATAAGAAAACAAAGTTAGGGGAATTTGAAATTGTAGTATTAACTAAAAAATGTAGTGCTACTATTCAGAAGAAACTTCTAGAGAAACATAAAGATCCTGGTAGTTTCAATATTCCATTATATAGAGGTGATAAATTATGTGGTAGGGCATTATGTGATCTAGGATTAAGCATCAATCTCGTGTCCCTTTCAATCTTCAAAAGATTAGATATAGGAGAGGTTCAACCTGAATGTTCAAAATTGGGTTGTTAAACTAACTTGAACTATAAATGTACACCTAAAGGGGGGTGAATTGGTGTTTAAAAAATTTCCTTTAAAAATTATCCGTTTCAAAAGTTTATGATTTAATGAATAATTTGACAACACAAATCTAAACAAAAACTTTGCTTCGACTTTAAGAAATACTTGCAAAAAAGAAATTTCTTTTTTAGTTTTTTACTTTTTGAATTTTTGAATATTTTGCTTTTGGGAAAAAATAAGATATTCAATTTTTATAAAACAAAGAGCTCACAGATCAAAGATATGTAATAAGTATGATGCAAAAAATTAAAATATAAAAAAGTAATGGTAAATAAAAGAATAAACACACCAGATTTTTATAGTGGTTCGGTCAACCTAAACCTTCATCCACTCCCTAGAGTCCTCCACTTGGATTATTGCACTAAATCTAGTGAATCTACTTTTGTTGCCATAATAAGGTAGAGAAGCTCTTACCAATCACTTCCACCTCCTTGATGAAGCAGAGTAGTTGAATCCCTTTCACCTTCCAGGTGTGGTAGAGTAGCCAAATCCATTTTACCTCCTTGGTGTTATGGAGTAGCTGAATACCTCTCACCTCCTTAGTGTGGCAGAGAAGTTGTATCCCTTTAACCCTACTGATACTATAGAGCGACTGGATCCTTCGACTAAGTGACTCTTCATGGAGTTTCCCTCAAGCAAAGATATTGGCTATGGAGGTAGAAGGTGTAATATCACTTAGCAACCTTGTGTAGAAATCCCTCTCACACACTCTCTTATTCCCATAAGAATCTACTACCTCAAGACCACACCTCACTCTTTCTCCCATAGTAATGCTCCATCTTTAAACCCTTCTCACAGAAGCTCTCCCTCAGAAAAAGTGGCAAAAGATTCCCTAAGGTGAATTAGGGATTATCTTTAAACAAAGGCTCCAAAATCCCTAAATTTTTTAAGTTAGCCATTTATATTCTTATAGTATGATTGAGGATTGTACAATTTGATTAATTTTAGAAATCCTAGTTCATTCAGTATGATGGATGAGTCACATTATGATCTATTTAAGTATAGTATACTGATTGTACAGTGTGATATATGGATTGGACGATACAATTAGTTTGTTCTTCTTAAGATCGAATAGGGCAATTTTTAGGATGATTAAACATCATCTATACTAATCATCCTGTATGATTATTATCATATTATATAATTAATTCAATAAATCAAGGTTCATCTAGGATGATCCCTCGGATAATCAAATTTGTCTCTGCCAATCGTTTAATATAATCAGCATCATACTGCATGATCAACATATATTATATGATCTGTCATATTAATTAAACCTTATTTTGATTGACTAATCATGAGAATTAATTTTGATAATATTTCAAATATCATACAGTATGAATGAGTGTATGGTATAATTAGTTAAAAATTTTAAAATTAAAATACATACCTAAATCTTATTGGTGGCTAGGGTTTTTATTTTAAACTGATCGTCTTGTACGATATGGTTCATATTGTATGATTAGTTTATAAATATTAATTACTCAATTAGCTATTTTAATTAATTTAATAAATAACTGATCATGCTATACAATATGAATCTTACAATACAAACTTTAAAAAATTTGAAATTTATTTTCTTATTACCCCGTGTATGTGTGTACGATTGCCAAGTCAGCTTACACCCTTTCATGACTTTAACTCAAGAAATATAAAAATAAAGAAATAAAAATTACAAACTTTTACAAATATCATCCTATTCTACTCATTCTTGAGCTCTAAATCTTCATTGTACGGTGTGTGATGGACCTAAAATGTTACTATACATTAAAGGAGATATGTAATATATGTACTATAAGAAATAAAGAGACAATCAATAATATTTGCTATCATCAAAATCACAAGCTTGAAATCCCAGATTGCAATAATCTCCCTATTTGATGATGGTAAATATTATTGGTTGAATTTTCATGTTAGTTATATTTTCTCTTAATCTTTCTCTCATTAAGTGAATTGTTTTAAAATTAGGGGAAGTTTTTTAATTAAAATTTTAAATTTTAATTATAGAATAATAAAATAACATAAAAGGATAAAAAAGTTAAGTAAAGCTAAGTAAAATATGAATAAGTACAACTAAACACCTACTCTCACTTTTGACATCACCAAAAAGGAGAGATAACCAAACATAAAAGAATGTAGAGATGGAAGCAAGCAAAAAAGAAAACACAAAAATTATAAAATAATAAATAAACTAGAAGTAAGGGGGCCCCTAATAAGATGGTGGTGGTGGTGGTGGTGGAGGGAAGTTCTAGTGAAGGGTAAAAAATTAGTCACTAAACTAGGCTTGATCTGCCTTGTACTAACGTTAGATCTACAGGTGGTGCAGCTAGAGTAGGTCGTGCTGCTGCTGATACATCTATTGGATCGCCTGGTGCTATTGCAGGTGCAGCTTATGCTGCATCTGAAAAAGGTAGTGTTGTTGGTGAAGACACTCCCAAAACTGAGTAGTATCCTAATACTATGTAGTTGATTGTAACTCCAAGTGGTCAAGTCATTCCATAATAGAGTCATAGGCCTAAAACAGGTGAGCTTGAGCTACCACTGGAGCTGGTGATGGAGGTGGTACTGGAGGGTCTCCCCCTACCTCATCAAACTCATGCTCTTCTTCAAGCTCGTCCCCTTGGTGTTGATGAAAGAAAATTTGGAAGGAACCATCAAAGTAAAAGATCAAGAATATATCTATTGGTACGGGATACATAAGTTAGTATTTCTAATGTAGGATGTAGCGACTAGTTATTCTAAAGTGAGGTTGTACATACTTTGGGTTGATGGTGAGAAAATGGGAGTAAGGTTTAAAAAATAGATAATGATCATGTGTGATTCATCAAATACAATGCCAGACATGAAGAAATAGGTGATGATAAGCAGAAGTGAGGTGATATTTACTCTATCTCCAGCCTTGGAAGAATAGAAGTGTGAAGAATATGCTGGATGACATGGGTATTCTCATTAAGTGATTAGATGAGAGGATGGCGTTAATTTAAGGGAGTGTTCCAAAGGGTCAGATTTATAGTGGTCCAACCATAATCGCTCCAAGTTACTAAATTATGTGGTTGAGCCCCTTATGTAGAAAGATGTAAATATTTAGAAAGGCCCTATTTGGTTATTTCTATATGACGCCTAACAGACATAGCAGTTCAAGGAGGAAAAATTAGTATTCACTCTAAGGGTCACAAAGAATTCAAACAGTAGTTCAGATTTGAAGGGAAAAGTGAGGGTTAAGAGAAATTATAGAGTGGTGGATGCATAGAGGTCCATAACTTGGTAATTGAGGATAGTTTAGTTCGGGATGTGAGAAGGTGTGGTGTGGGCTTCTTTGAAGTGGTGGTAAGTAGATTCATCCTCAATTATTTGAAATCTATCATCACTAAGACTCTTAGGGGAGGTCAATTAATGCAAACATGTTATCTTACTATCAGCCATATGGAAAGCTAAAGTTAGGAGTATAAGTGGATGAGAGTAGAAATGATTTGAGTGATTAAAAACATTAGAAATTCCCTTTCTTAAATAGAGTTTTCAACAAATTATATAGTAATCTCATCTGATTTCTAGTGAGGGAAAATCCCTTTCAATTTGAATTTCTGTTCTTCCCGAATATGGCAGGAGTTGATCAACGGCGTTCGCCAGTGATCCTTCTGTCGTCGACGTCAAGTCCAATTTGCAAATCTTTTGGTGGATCACCATTGATCATTAAAGATGTTGCTGAATAACTCATTTTGACTGCTATGCATCATTTGAAAGAACTCTCTGGGAAGGGCAAAGGCCTTATGTTCAATGATAATGTCATTCCAGTAATTATGGTCGTCAAGAACGAGTAAAGGATTTATAAAAATGATCTTGAAGCTTCTTCCTCCTATGGTGCTAAATTGTTCGTTAACAGATTTTTACAATCGATAAATAATGATTTTACGAGCCATTCTTCATACGTGCAAGTAGTTCATATTTCTTGCACTGGGATTCCTAGCGTTGGTCTTACGAATTCTACAAACAATAATAAGTCAAATTCTTTGTTGAGGGTCATTGCTTCAAATAACAATAATGAGGTTATTAAATCTGATGTGCACCCATAAGGGGAAGCAAATACTTGGAGAAGGCCACCAAATATGATGATTGATAATTCATCTAATACTGTAGAAATGTCTGAGGATGGAGTTGCTGTTAAGTTGCATGTTAAAAATGAAAAAGCTAATATACATAAACTCCACAATTCGATGGTGGTGAATGTTTTTGCAAATTCAGTTCCTCTTTTAGTTATCAGCTATGAACTAAAGAAGCAATGGAGCCATTTGGGTGCATTTCATGTAACCAATCTAGGAATGGATTGGATGATTTGTTCTTTTCATTTAGATGATGTCAAAGAAGCAGTTCTTAGTGGAGGACCTTGGTATGTAGGTCGACATATTATCAGAATGGAGAATTGGAGTCCGTAATTTTGTCCATTAACCATGAAGAATTTATTTTCTCCTATATGGATCAAATTCCCACACATTCCTTTATTCTGTTGGGATGAGATTAACATCTCTAGAATAACATCAATGGTTGAACACTAATACTCTTGATGTTCAATTATGTGCTTTATCTAAAGATGGTAACTTTAGATTAAAGGACGCTTGGCATTCGTTTAGATCTAAGAAAGTGGCTTCGAAGATTTTTCAGATGTTATGGCATAAAAGTATTCCTTTTATGGTTTCTTTATTTTGTTTGGAGAATGTTACATAAGTTTATCCCTACGGATGATAATTTAATTACGAGAGGTTTTTTTCTTCCATGTAAATGCAAATGCTGTTACCATAAGGTAGAAAAGCTCTTACAGATCACTTCCACCTCCTTGATGAAGCACCGTAGTCGAATCCCTTTCACCTTCCCAGTGTGGTAGAGTAGCCAAATCCCTTTTACCTCGTTGGTGTGATGGAGTAGCTGAATACTTTTCACCTCCTTAGTGTGGCAGAGAAGTTGTATCCCTTTCACCTTACTGATACTACAATGCGACTATATCCTTCCACAAAGTGACTCTTCATGGAGTTTCCCTCATGTAAAGATATTGACTTTGGAGGTAATAGGTGCAAGATCACTTAGCAACCTTGTGTAGAAATCAGTCTACACACTTTCTTATTCCCACAAGAATCTTCTACGTCAAGACCACACCTCACTCTTTCTCCCATAGTAATGCTCCATCTTTAAGCCCTTCTCATAGAAGCTCTCCCTCAAAAAAAAGTGGCAAAAGATTCCCTATGGTAAATTAGGGATGATATTTAAGCAAAGGCTCCAAAATCCCTAAAATTCTAAGTTAGCCATTTATGTTCTTATAGTATGATTGAGGATTGTACAGTTTGATTAGTTTTAGAAATCCTAGTTCATTCAGTGCGATGGATGAGTCATGTTATGATCAATTTAGGTATAGTATATTGATTGTACACTATGATACATGGATTGGATGATACAATAAGTTTGTTCTTCTTAAGATCGAATAGGGCAATTTTTAGGATGATTAAACATCATCTCTACTAATCATCCTGTATGATTATTATCATACTATATAATTAATTCAATAAATCAAGGTTCATCTAGGATGATCCCTCAGATAATCAAATTTTGTATATGCCAATCGTTCAATATGATCAACATCGTACTGTATGATCAATAAATATTATATGATCTATCATATCAATTAAACCTTATTTTAATTGACTAATAATGAGAATTAATTTTGATAATATTTTAAATATCGTACAGTACGAATGAGTGTATAGTATAATCAGTTAAAAATTTTAAAATTAAAATACATACCTAAATCTTATTGGTGGCTAGGGTTTTTTATTTTAAATTGATCATCCTGTACGATATGGTTCATATAGTATGATTAGTTTATAAATATTAATTACTCAATTAGCTATTTTAAATAATTTTATAAATAACTGATCGTGCTATACAATATGAATCATTCAATACAAACTTTAGAAAATTTGAAATTTATTTTCTTATTACCCCGTATATGTGTGTATGATTGCCATGTTAGCTTACACCCTTTCATGACTTTGACAAAAGAAATATAAAAATAAAGAAATAAAAGTTATAGACGCTTATAAATATCATCCTATTCTACTCATTCTTGAGCTCTGAATCTTCATTGTACGGTGTATGATGTACCTAAAATGTTAGTATACATAAAAACAGATTTGTAATATATGTACTATAAGAAATACAGAGACAATCAATAGTATTTTCTATCATCAAAATCACAAGCTCGAATCCCGGACCCCTATTTGATGATGGTAAATATTATTGGTTGAATTTTCATGTTAGTTATATTTTCTCCTAATCTTTCACTCACTAAGTGAATTATTTTAAAATTAGGGGAAGTTTTTTTTAATTAAAATTTTAAATTTTAAATATAGAATAATAAAATAACATAAAAGCACAAAAAAGATAAGTAAAGCTAAGTAAAATATCAATAAGTAAAACTAAAAGGAGAGATAACCAAACATAAAAGAATGTATAGATAAAAGCAAGCAAAAAAGAAAACACAAAAACTATAAAAGAATACATAAACTAGAAGTAAGAGGGCTCCTAATAAGATGGTTGTGGTGGTGGTTGATGGAGTACTGGTGAAGGGCAACAAATTAGTCACTAAACCAGGCTCGATCTGCCTTGTACAGATGTTATATCTACTGGTGGTGTAGCTGGAGTAGGTTGTGCTGCTGCTGATATATCTATTGGATCACCTGGTGCTATTGCTGGTGCAGCTTATGCTGCATCTGAAAAAGCTCATTCTGTTGGTGAAGACACTCCCAATACTAAGAAGTCTCCTAATACTATATAGCTGATTGTAACTCCAGGTGGTCATGTCATTCCATAATTGAGTCATAGGCCTAAAACTGGTGAGCATGTGCTGCCACTGGTGCTGGTGCTAGAGGTTGTGTTGGAGGGTCTCCCCCTACCTCATCAAACTTATGCCCTTCGTCAAGCTCTTCTCGATGGTGTTGACGAAATAAAATATGGAAGGAACCATCAAAGTAAAAGATCAAGAATATATCTATTGGCACGGGATACATAAGTTCGTATTTCTAGTTTAGGATGTAGGCGACTAGGAGTTCTAAAGTGAGGTTGTACTTACTTTGGGTTGATGGTCTGAAAATGGGAGTAAGATTTTAAAAATAGATAATGATCATGTGGGATTCATCAAATATAATGCCATACATGATGAAATAGGTGATGACATGCAGAAGTGAGGTGATATTTACTCTATCTCCAGCCTTAGGAAGAATAGAAGTATGAAGAACATGCTGGATGAAATGGGTATTCTCTTTAAGTGATTGGATGAGAGGATAGCATTAATTTATGGGAGTGTTCGAAAGGGTCAGATTTATAGTGGTCCAACCATAATTGCTCCAAGATGCTAAATTATGTGGTTGAACCCCTTCTATAGAAATATGTAAATATTCAGAAAGGCCCTATTTGGTTATTTCTATAGGATGCCTAACAGACATAGGAGTTCATGGAGGAAAAATTAGTATTCACTCTAAGGGTCACAAAGAATTCAATGAGTAGTTTAGATTTGAAGGGAAAAGTGAGGGTTAAGAGAAATTATAGAGTGGTGGATGCATAGAGGTCCATAACTTGGTAATTGAGGATAGTTTGGTTCTAGATGTGAGAAGGTGTGATGTGGGCTTCATTGAAATGGTGGTAAGCAGATTCAACCTCAATTATTTGAAATCTATCATAAATAAGACTCTTAGAGGAGGTCAATTAAAGCAAACAAGTTATCTTACTATCAACCATATGGAAAGCTAAAGTCAGGAATATAAGTGGATGAGAGTAGAAAGGATTTGAGTGATTGAAAACCTTAGAAATTCCCCTTCTTAAATAGAGTTTTCAACAAATTGTATAGTAATCCCGTCTGATTTCTAGTGAGAGAAAATCCCTTACAATTTAAATTTTTTTTCTTCCCAATTATGATGAGAGTTGATCGACGGTATTCACCGACGATCCTTCTGTCGTCTACGTCAAGTCCGCTTTTCAAATCTTTGGGTAGATCGCCATTGATCATTAAAGATGTTGCTGAATAACCCGTTTTATTTGTTGTGCATCATTTGAAAGAACTCTCGGGGAAGAGAAAAGGCCTTATGTTTAATGATAATGTCATTCCAATAATAAGATCATCACTGATAGTAAAAGATTTATAAAAATGATCTTGAAGCTTCTTCCTCCTCTGGTGTTAAATTGTTCGTTAACAGATTTCCAAAATCTGTAAATAATGATTTTACGACCCCTTCTTCTTATGCGTAAGTAGATCGTATTTCTCATTCTAGAATTCCTAACATTGGTCTGACGAATTCTACAAACAATAATAAGTCAAATTCCTTGTTGAGGGTCATTCCTTCAAATAACAATAATGAGGTTATTAAATCTGATGTGTACCCATAAGGGGAAGCAAATGCTTGGAGAAGGCCACCAAATATCAAGATTGATAATTCATTTAATATTATAGAAATGTCAGAGGATGGAGTTGCTGTTAAGTTGCATGTTGAAAATGAAAAAGCTAATATACATAAACTCCGCAATTCGGTGGCGGAGAAAGATTTTGGAAATTCAGTTCCTCTTTTAGTTATCAGCAATGAACTAATGAAGTAATGGAGCCATTTTGGTGCATTTCATGTAACCAATCTTGGAATGGATTGGGTGATTTGTTCTTTTCAGTCAGATGAAGTCAAAGAAGCATTGCTTAGTGGAGGACCTTGGTATGTAGGTGGACATATTATCAGAATGGAGAATTAGAGTCCGAAATTCTCTCCATTAACCATGAAGAATTTATTTTCTCCTATATGGATCAGATTCCCACACATCCCTTTATTCTGTTGGGATGAGATTAACATCTCTAGAATAACATCAATGGTTGAACACTAATACTCTTGATGTTGAGTTATGTTCTTTATCTAAAGATGGTAACTTTAGATTAAAGGATGCTTGGCATTCCACTAGATCTAAGAAAGAGGCTTCGAAGATTTTCCAGATGTTATGGCATAAAAGTATTCCATCTATGGTTTTTGTTTTTATTTGGAGAATTTTACATAAGTTTATCCCTACGGATGATAAATTGATTAAAAGAGGTTTTTTTCTTCCATTTAAATGCCAATGCTATTACCATATGGACAATATGCATCATGTTTTATCTCTGGTCCATTTACTGTCAAAACTTGGATGTATTTTGAAGATATTTTTTACTTAAATTATTTTAATGCTCATGTTTCTATTAATTCTTTACTTAACTGTTGGTTTGTTAATTCCATAGGTCATATCAGGAATATTATTCCTTTTCTTATCCTTTGTTATTAATGGTTGGATAGGAATAATTCTCATTTCAAGGGTGTGGATATGAATCATGATAGAGTTATTCAAAATGTTAAGATAAGATTGTGGCTCTTTACTTAGCTAAGTTACTTTTGTTAAGAATTTCAAAAATTATTTTCATGCTACAGTTGATCTTGGAATTAAGTTGGATGTGGATAGTTCTCATATAGCTTTTAGGTGTATCCTCGGGACAAAGCCTCCTGTTAACTTCTTTAAGTTTAATGTGGATGCCGTTAGCATCAACTCTATTACGGGCTATGGTGGTGTCATCAGAGATTCAAACGGTAACTGCATTGTGTGTTTTGCTCATCCCCTTGATAATTGTGATGTTAATATTGCTACCACCTATGCTATTTTTTATGGTTTAAGACTGTGTTTTTCTCTTGATTACATCAATATTGTGGTTAAGGTTGGTTCTACTTACTGTTATCAACCCTTCTCCTTGAGGGAGGACACTGCCTGTTCTCCTGTGTTATTTTACATGAGGCGGGACATTAAGAAATTATTGAGCCTTTTAAATTGCTCTTTTTCTATTGTTCATGTGGGGCTGTGGTTTGGATTTTTTGTTGGATTTCCTAGTTTCAAATCTTCCTCTTCATATGAAAGGTCTGTTAAGATTGGATAAGATTGGTTTTCCTTATGTTAGTTCTTAATGTTGTTGTGGTTGTTGGTTTTTGGTTGTTGCCTAGCGGTGCTATTTGCTATTATGCTATTTCTATTTTTGGAATGGGTGGTTGGGCTGTGGTTTCCTTTGTGGTGGCTTCATCCATGCTGGAACATTTCATGTTTGAGATTGTTTCATTTTGCTTCCATGTTATGGGTGTGTGGTTTTGGCATTTTGAGTCTTATTTCTTAACAGTTTTCTGGTTCTATGCGTTGTCTCACAGGGGGTCTTTTAATTATTCTTCGGTGCTTGCGGTTATGGCCCGTCTGCTCATTTGCCTTTGGGTTTGGATGCCTGTTATTTTTAAGGTATTTTTTTATTGGTTTCTATTGAGCTGGGGGGTTAGTGTTCTCAGGGGTCTACTGATATGAGTCTTATCTTTGATTACATGCTTCAGAGCTGGTGGTTTTTGTTGTGGTATCTCCTTAGTTTTGGTTGCTTACTTGTTGGTGGTAATTGGTATTCTTATTGGTGTTCTCATCCTAAACTCTACTATTATTTTTTTTGTTTTTGCATTTCTATTTATTATCTCTTCGTGCAGAATGTGTTTAATGCAGATGATCATGGTGATGAGCTGTTGATGGGGATGCTGGAGCTGTTTGCTATTTTTTGTACCTCTTTATTTTTTTGGGGGCTCTCTCTTATGCACCATAGATTGTACCTAGGATTTTTTGTAATTTTTCTTAGTAGGGAACTCGAGCTCTTAGGTTTTTTTACTTTAAATTTTGTAGCTCTTTTGAGCAGTAGTGAGCTTGAGTTTCCTTTAAGGACCGTGTAATAACTTTTTTAAATTAACGTGTAGGCCCCTCCTTGGGTTTCCACTTAAAAAAAATGGTGGGTACACCTATGTATTTTGATGGAAATATGTTCAATTGGGGAAGAAGAGAATTTGAAAGGGTTTGTGTTCGTATGAAGTTTGATGAGAAATTAGCACAAGGCGTTTGGGTGGAAGGTTGTTCTGGGAGATTTTTCAAAAAATCTAGTATGAAAGAATTGCTTCAATTTGTTACAAATGTGGCAATATTGGTTATGATCAGCTAAAGTGTAATAAGGATCATATTTCCGTTAAAAGTGATTCATCTGTTCCGACTGGAATAACAGTCAATGTTTCAAATATTGATCAGAGCTATGTTTCTAATGCTATAAAGGATGCTGGGATGACAAAGCAATGTTTTGTGAAGGAAATAGACAATGGGAAGGATTATGAAGAATATAGTCCCTAGATTCATGTGAGATATGGAAGGAAAAAATCATATAATGGTTTCAAACTAATAAATGTTGTTGACCCCACTACAGGTAAAGTTGTTAGTAGAGCAAAAGCTAGTGTTTATAAGCCAGTTCATGTTATTTAGGGTGTTGAAGTTGTTCTTGTGTCTAGTGATAACACACTGGCAATTTCAGATAATCAGGCTGTTAGTATGAATTAAGGTTGATCAAAAGAAACCAGGGTGAAGTTTGGTGAGATGATACAAGCCATTACTATTGAATGTAATGTTAATGTTGGTTCAGGTGTTTCTATGGAAGAAGTCAGATTAGAGTGTGTTGTAGAGGAAAATGTTGCTGAAGTTGCTGTTAAGGATGCTGATTGTTCTACTATTCAGAATACTATTAAAGAAATGACTAAGAATGAAGGTTATGCTCACATAAATACAAATGTATTAGAAATGTGTAAGGACACTAAAGAGGATGGTGAAATTGTCCCTGAAGATGAAGATTTTGTAGCTGTTGTTAAATGTTTTGCTGCAGACAAGGCTACATCAGAAGTGTTTTCATCTCAGCTTTTGTTGGATGGTGAAAATTGCTTGGGTAAGATGCTTAACCAATCTATTAAGGTTGTTGAAGGTGTTCCTAGCAAAATGAGGATTTATTTGGAGTTGTTAGTATCATCACATTCTAGTAATCTTAAGAAGAAAATAAAGAAAGATAGTAGTACGTTTGGTCCTATTAAAGATAGCCATAGAGGTAAAAGAGGAGACAAAAAGCTGGATAGTGTTGAGGGCTCATCCCCATTGTGTTCCTTATGTCTTCTTTATCATTTTGGAACTTTAGGGGAGCCAAGAAAAAAGAGGCTTCCCACTACTTACATAGTGTAGTTGGTGATTATGGGGTCTTTTTTATTTCCCTTATCGAAACTAAGATAAACTCTATGGATAGTAGTGAGGTGAAAAGAATTATTGGGAGTGAGTGGGATTTTTTTCATGTTAATACAAGAGGTACTTTAGGTGACATTCTTGTGTCATGGAGAAGTAAGATTTCTTCCTTTACTATCTTAAATCATCTAGCCAATGTGTTATTGGCTGTTTAAAAGCTCCAAATGGTATTATGTGGAATGTATCCATTGTTTATGGTAATAAGGATAAGTACGAGAGGAGGAAGTTATGGGAGTTTATAGAATTTATACTTTTAAGGATATGCATTGTATTATAGGTGGAGACTTTAATTGTATTCTTTCGAAAGGGAAAAAAAGGGAGGAAATAGGTTCATGTTCACTCAAGGTCATCAAGAAATGAAGGTTTTTCTTTCAAGAAATGATTAACATGATATAGGGTATGTTGGCCCCAAATTTACTTGGTGCAGGAATAAAGAGGGGTTAGCTCAGATTTGGGAGAGACTGGATAAAATTTGTCTTAATTTAAAATCTTTATGTCAGATTCCTTTAGTTATAAAGCATTTGCCTAGAGTTGTTTCTGACCATTGTTCTCTTCTCCTTAATCTCTTTAATACTATTGATTTCAATAAAAAACCTATTAAATTTGAGAATGTTTGGTGTTCTTATGAAGCTTCAAAGGGTGTGGTGATTAATATGTGGAGGAAGAATGATTTTGGGGGTGCCTCAAACATCCTTCAAAGGAAATTAAGTAGGTCCCTTAAAAACCTTTTTTTTAGCAAGAACAAGATTAAAGAATTGAATAAGACTAAGGATGAGTCGCCAAAAGATATCTTATCATTACAAGAAGAAGAAAGCATGGGTGGGTTGGATTTGGTAAACCTACTTGAGCTGAGAGGTAAAATTAATTACTTGAATGTAATGCTTGCTAAACTTTCTATGTGGTGGAAACAACGGTCGAAATCTCATTCGTTGGAGGAGGGTAATCAAAATTCTAGATTCTTCCATGCATTTGCTTCAGCGAGGAGGAATGGTAAGATGGTCAATCAATTGGCTGATTAAGAAGGATGCCTTATTACTGAACTGGATGAGATCCAGTCTTTGTTTGAATTTTGTTTTTGAAGAAATGGAGTAAGAGACATTGTTCCATGTCTAATTAGCCTGCTTTCGCTACTGAAAGCTATGCTAAATGATGTTCAGAAGGATTTCTTAGCTTCAAGTTTTGCGAAGCAGGAGTTATATTTGATTGTTTTGAAGATGAACCATAATAAATCATCGGGTAGTGATTGAGTGAATGCATTCTTTTTCAAACACTTTTGGAGCATTACAAATGTTGATTTGTGGAATGCAGTTGAAAACTTCTTCTTAACAGGAGTAATGCCTGAATATTGAAGGAAATATTGGTGGTGCTGATTCCCAAGATTCCAAATGCTTCAGAACTGAATAAATTTAGACCTATTAGCTTATGTCGAACTTTATATAAAATTGTTTGCTGGTATGATGTTGAATAGATTGAAAGTTCATCTTCCTATAATTATCTTTGAGCATCAACGGGCTTTTGTTCCAGGTAGAACGATTTTAGACAACTGCCTTTTTGAGCATGAAATTGTAAACAAACTGAGATTCTCTAAATCTTAGCCAGGCTTTATGTTACTTAAACTTGATATGTGGCATGCATAAGATAACATGTACTGAGAAACTCTTTATAAAATTCTTTAGGAAGTGGAATTCCCAGAGATGTTCATAAAACATATCATTCAATGTGTCAGCAACCCAAAGTTTTCTATTATTATAAATGGGAGGAGAAGCAGATGGATTAATGCAGAGTGTGGGTTCAGACAAGAAGGTCCAAAATCTCCTCATCTTTTCATTCTTTATTCTGAACTTCTTCCGAAAGCTATTGTGGAAAGAGGTAGTGAACTTGGTATAAAGTTGGCTCCTAACACTCAGAAGGTAATGCACTTGTTACATGCTGATGATGTTATGATTACATCCAAAGCTTCAAGGTGGAATGCAAATATTATTTCAACAATCCTCCGTGATTATTGCCTCTGGACTGGACAAAGTATCAATAAGAATAAATCTACAGTGATCTATGGAAAATCTGTTACCCGTCAAAGAAGGATGAAATTAAATAAATTTCTATGCTATAGAATGGTGGATGAATTCAACTATCTTAATGTGAAGATGGTTCTTAGAAGACTGAAAGAGGCTGACTTTAACAATATTCTAAAAAAGGCTATGGATAAACTTGACACTTGGGGCTCTCAAAATCTTTCTTTGGCAGGGAAATTAGAATTAATCAATTCTGTTTATTCCTCCATTCCATTATTTAGTATGGCTCTTTCTCTGGTTCTAAAAGGTATACTTAAAGAATTGGACAAATGTTATAGGAGTTATTTGTGGCATATAGGGCATGGTAGAAAGGGATTACATTACATTTCTTGGGACTTGAAGTGCACATCGGTGAATAAAGGAGGACTTGGCATTCAAGGTGCAGTCGAGAGACAAGGATCGTTGAGAGCACGTATTTCTTGGAATTTTGTCATTAATAAGGATGTCCTTCTAAATAAAATCTTGGCAAACTAATATGTAAAGGATATTTGGAATAATAAGGTAAAAAGATGCTCATCTCCAGCGTAGCATAAAATTAAAGATGGAGCTCGATTCTTAAAGCCAATTACTAGATAGAAGGTATCTAATGGACTTAGAATCAATATCTTAAATGACAATTTGATTCTTGATAGAAGTTTAAATATGTGGCCAGCAATGTGTGATATTAAGAGCTAGGAGATAAAATCATTTCTTTCTTGATAGATAGAGATGGGAATTAGAATAAGTTGTTATTACTTAATATGTTTTCAGAAGATCTAATGAAGATCATTTTGGATATCCCTATATGTCCTGATGGTGGAGAAGATACGTTGGAGCAGGTGGAGAGCAATTCTAGGACTTCCATTACATCATTCAATTATCAAGCATCGGTTGAACATAAGTCTATTGGTATTAATGTAAAATCGATGAGGAAGTTAAAATTTTCTCCTATGAAATCCTTATTTTGGTGGAGATTGATTAGTAATTCTATGCCAACCAAAAGTTGGTTGAATAACAAAACCTTTGTGATTCATGTAGTTGTCTGTGGGGTTACTTGGAACCGAAGGATATATATCATATAGCTGAACAGTATAGAAACCTGAATGAAATTTTTGCTACGTTGAATAAGTAGGGAATTTAAATTCCCAAGTTTAATAATTTTTCTCTTTATGTGAATAAGTTAGAGAAGTTAGCTGTAAATAATCTTAGAGCTGTTAGACTGTATATATCCTCGGTATAGTATAACTGGAAAGCAAGGAATCTATTTACACATGGAAGGAAGGCCTGTAGTCCTGTTATAGTTGCTACTCAGATACTGGCTGGATTTGTTTAACTGATCATTCTTCCAATTTGCAAGAACTAGGTAATTAACTAGCATATGCTGTCTAAAATTTGGTTTCCCCCACCTACAAATTGTATCAAATTAAATGTAGACGCATCTTTGTTGTGTAACAATAAAGCTAGTGTTGCTGGAGTCTTAAGGGATCACAAAGGCATATTTTTGTTAGCGTATGGAAGGAAATTAGTGCATTGGGATATCTCTATGCTAGTGTTAATTTCTATTTTTAACTTCAAAGAGATAATTAAATATTGGATGATAGAAAATCAAGGAATTATGATCGAGGGTGACAACATCAACATCATCAAATTGTTGCACAAGTCAATTTTGATGATTAATCAGAGTAACAAGAATCACAATATAGATTTCTCTTTTCTTGATGTTTTTAGAAATGTAAATTTTGATTTTATGTCTAGAGAAAGGTATGGTGTGGCAGATGCTTGTGCCCATTATGCTCTTTTGGGGTTTTTTTTTTGGCAAGATTTTCTTTTGGATGAACTTCCTTCAAGTGTTTGTGACTTGATAAGGAAGGATTGTGATAGAATAGCTATCACTTAGGGTCTTTGTATTTCTTTCTCTTTTGTGCTTTAATGCTATTTGCACATCTTAAAAAAAAAAACAAATTATATAGTATAATTTAGGATTGTATTGGATGATCAGAAGACTTTACGTCATCTATATGATTTGCCAAAATAAGTAGTTAAATCATACAGTATGATCAGGATCATACTAGATCATAATCATAAAAAGTGTTTATCCCGAACAGTTGTCTTGTATAATCTTTTGCTAAATATTTATTCCATATGAATAGGTGTTCATACAGTACGAAGACATTTCAAATTTCATACTGACCGATTAAATTCATCCAATGGTTATTGACAAATGGATCGTATAGTAGAAAGAGGTGGTCGTATAGTACGATTATTGATTATTGATCAGATATGGGTCACATATTTTATGAGTGTCAGGGATGTGTAGAGGTGTATGGATTGTATAGTAAAGAATGAGGTTTGCATAGTATTAGGTGAATGTTTTTTTGATTTTAAATTGTTTTAAATTTTTTTAGAGTGTGATGATTAAGGTAGGCTTTAACAAACTAGTAACTATTTCAATCCGGGAGCCCGAGTTTATGTTTTGATGATAACAAACATTATTGAATTGTATTTATATTATCTTATGTTTTATTATTGTATATCCTTTTTGTGTGTACTAACATTTTAGGTTTAGCATATACCAAGCATTGTCCTAGAATCAAGGCTCAAGATTGGGTAGTTTAGGTTTGATCTACACAAGGGTCTATAATTTTCAGTTATTTATTTTTTTCTTGAGTCAAATGTATTGTAAAGGTGTATGTTAGCTTAGAAAGTGTACACTCAAACATGGGGGAGTGAAATTAACTACTTTAATTTTTTTCGAGGATCATACTGGGTGATCTGGATCATACTGTATGGTCTGTGTAATGAGAATATAATTAAATTATTTAATTAAATGAGAAATAGATTAAAAAATAAAACTATTTATACTTTGTGATCACATAATCATATAGGATGATCAGATAGTTTAAGAACTCCCATCATTCATACTTCCCAAAACTAACCCTTGATTAAGTGTGTAGGATTGCTCTCACAAAAGATCCAGTGAGAGTGGAACTATCTAGACAGCAGCCATATCACATAATAGAAGACCTGAAATATTTAATATTGTTGGAGACCAAGAATAAAAGTAAAGCTACATTAGGAATCACCCTAGTTGAAAGGTAAAAGGCATCACTAGTAAAATTTGTTGTTGTATCTGTTAAAAAAAAATTGACGAAGATTTCTTATAATTTTTTTAAAGCATTGGTCATTTGAAATTAAAATTCTAATATTAAATTTATTCCTATTAAATATTCCCAATACCCCTAAAATTTAAATAAAAAAAAATTATATTGATGAAGAACTAATAAATTATTTTGAATTGTAATGATGAATATTTTTTTGCTGAAGATTGTTATGTTCAAAATACTTCTTGGAAAATGATAATTTTTAGTTTGAATTATTTTTGGTGGTTGCTATTTTGGAAAATAATTTTTGTTTTATTGATGATTATATCATGGCATGTTATCTTGAGATCTCTTGAAAAAATCACCTAGTGATGGTTAGTTAAATGAATTTCTAAGTTAGAACTCTTCAATCACCTTTATGAAGAATGATAAGTAGGAAATGAATACAAAGTGATCATCCAATTCAGTTGAAATTTAAGTGACCACCAAGTTCACTTAGAGATACTTCATGTAGATAGATTTGGACCTATTAATGCATAAGTCTAGGAAGATAGAATTTAACTTGGTAATGTTTTAATGATAACACTAAATAAAATTGAAATTTTCTCGTATGGATATATGTGGACCTATCGATAAGTGAATATAAGGTAAATTGGATTTTTTATATATTGATGATTACACTTAGGTTAAATTGTTAGATCAATAGTGGATCATGTGAAAAGTAGAACATCTTTGTTTCTGAGAAAAATAAAATATTTAAAAATTCTATGATGCATAGATACCGTGAAGTTAAAGTTAGTTATAGAATTACTAAATTATAATATTAGACTTTTAATTAAGAGATATTTTTACCGACCCCCTTATTTTTGACACCTTTAGCACACTTAGGACAAGACTTTGTGTTATTGATATTCATGCCTAGAAAAATTAGGGTACATGTATATTAAGATTTGTCTATGTGTTTGATTAATTGTTTTATTTGTCGTTTTTGTATTTTATTTATGTTTTATGCATAATTGTGTTTTATTTCTTTTTATAGGTTGATTCCATTGTATGTTATTATGGTTTTTCTTGCTTTGTCAATGTTTTTTGTCCTTATGCATTTCATGTTTTAGTTGTTTGTTTTCCCTTCATTGAAGTGTGTTGTTTTTTTTGTTTGTGTGTTACGTGCATGAATTTTCATTTCTTTGTAGTGTTGTCTTCCATAGATCTCCTTTTTGGTGGTGTCAAAAGGGTGAGTAGGATGTTGTTGATTGTACCATTTCTTTTTATTTTGGGTAGTTTATTTAAATTTGAGTGCTTGGTTGTGTCTTACTTTTAATTCATGTTGTTTTATGCATGTTAATTTAATATAACAAAGTTTTCTCCCTAGTTTTTAAAGAGATCATATAATTAGGGAGAGAACTTAAGTAGAAAATAAAATCAAATTGTAATTCAACCAACAATGTTTGCAATCTTAAAAAAGGGGAAGATTGTTGCATTTCGGGAGCACGAGCTTGTGTTTTGATGAAAACAAATACTGTCGGATTGTATTTAGTTTCTCTTATGTTTTATTATTGCATATATTTTTATGTGTACTAACATTTCAGGTTCAACATACACCAAGTATTGCCAGAGAATTAAGGATCAAGATTGGGAGTTTAGGTTTGATTTATACAAGACTCTGTAATTTTTATTTATTTATTTTTATTTCTTTAGTTAAATGTATTGTAAAGGTGTGTGTAAGCATAGCAATCATACACACACACAGAAGAGTGAAATTAAATATTTTAATTTTGTGAGGATCGTACTAGATGATCTGGATCATACTGTATTATCTGTGTAATCATAAATTAATTAAAATATTTAATTAAATGAGAAATAAATTGAAATAAAATAAAACTAATCGTACTGCACGAACACATAATCCATATGGTGCAGAGTATCCTTCTTTTGTCATATTCCACATGAGAAAGTCAATCGATTATAAAAATTTAGACATAAGAATTTTCCAAAAATCAAAGGGAATGTAATCAAATAAAGGTGGACGGGTTATTGAATAACCTACACAGTATTTTATCCATGGATCTTTTTTTCAAGGCTTTTTAAAACACTAATTTTGAGACGCGTTCTGATACCAATTGAAAGTTCAAATTTGGGTTATTAGATGAACTTGAACTACAAATATACACCAAGAGTGGTAAATTGGTGTTTAAAAAACACCCTTTTAAAATAATCCTTTTCAAATGTTTTTGAAAAGTTAAAATTTGGGTTATTAGACCTAAAGTTTTTTAAAAGGATTATTTTTAAAGGGAATTTTTTAAACACCAATTCAACCCCTCTTGGTGTACATTTGTAGTTCAAGTTCATCTAATAACCCAAATTTGATCTTTCAATTGGTATCATAGTGGGCCTCAAAATTAGCGTTTTAGAAAGCCTTGAGAAAAGGATCCATGGCACACCTCGAGAATAAAATACTATGGAGGGTTATTCAATAATTTGTCCACCTTTATTTGATCACATTCCCTTTGATTTTTGGAAAATTTGTATGTCTAAATTTTTATAGTTGATTGACTTTCGCATGTGGCATATGTTACAAGAAGGATACTCTAAACCATTTAGATTTGTAAATGGTGTCAAAATTGAATTATCTTTTAAGGAATGGCGTAATGAGGATGGAGAATACACACAACTGAATACAAAATGTTTAAACCATTTGTTCTATGCACCTAAATCAGAAGACTATATGTAAGTCTCTACTTGTACTACTGGAAAGAAAATTTGGGATAGATTATGAATTACTTACAAGGGTACAAATGTGGTCAAACAATTTGGTTTAAATTTACTATTGCTTGATTACAATTTTTTTTGCATGAAACCAAATGAGACTATTTCTGACATGTACACAAGATTTATTAAGATTGTAGGTAGGGAACTATTGAATTATAAAAAGGTTAACAAAATACTATGTTGTCTACATAATAATGTTGATGTAAAGGTTACTGCTACTTGTGAATCAAAAGACCAAAATGTCACTTAATGCCTATGAGCAAAATGTAAGCAAATAATTGTAGGATGCAAGAGAGAAAAGGAAGGAGAAGACCGTGGCACTAAAAGATGGTGACTCAGACAACAATAGCTCAGAATTAGATGACAATGATGATATAGCCCTTATGATGAGGCAATTCAAAAGCTTCCTAAAGTGGAAACATAAGCATCATTTGAAAAGGGCAAAGGTAAGGGAAGCAAATTCAATAAATTTTATCTGATATAACTTGCTTTGAATGTAGGAAGCTAGGGCATGTAAGATCTGATTTCCCAAACTTGAAAACTCACCCCACTAAGGAAATGGACGAGGAAAAGACTAATTTCAGAAAGAGGAAGTAAAGGATGCATAAAGCTTTCTTGGTAGATTCTGCCACAAATTCATCTGAATAAGAATCAGAGGAGGTGGTAAAAAATCTATGCCTTTGTTTGATTAAAAAAATATAGGTTTTGAAAAGAGGGTTTAATTTTCTTTGGGAAACATTTAATTTCTGGAATTTAAATTTTATAATCGAACACTTATTATGAATGATATATCACCTCGAAAAGTGAACATATCGTTCTCTAATAGGTTCATATTATAAATCTTTGAATTTATCGTGATTATTATAATCAAACTCAAGGAGAAACAATATATGATCCCGTAGGATCAAAGTAATGTTTAATCCATTGTTCGACTATAATAATTGAGATAAGAGATTATTAATTTCATAATTAAAGTTACGATTGTAACTGATATATCTATCCGGAGAAAGAAGATATCAATCACTATCGATAGTTTAAATATGACGATAATGATCGTCACGTTTAAATTTCCCAAAGATAATTAATCAAAGTTTTGAAAAAGCTTAATTTTGAAAATCTTGTCTGGGTTTCTAAATCTCCTACGAGCACAAGCCCTCATAGTTAATTACATCGTAGAAAACCAGAAAATTTCCTACAAATACTCTCGATTAAAATAGCGATACGAATTTTATTTAAGATTTCAACGATCGATATCAAAGAAGGTTAAGGACTTGAATTTTCAAGTGGGATTGGTTCAAGGTTGAGCAGTTCTTTCTGGAGTCAAAGGAAGAAGAGTAGGAGGTGCTTTAAGATTCTAAATCACTTCAGAAACACCTCAAACTATCCTAAGTGTTGGGCTTGAATTGGATTGAAAGATATTTTAATGTTTAAGTGGTCAATTTTATTAGAAGATGGGAATTAGATTCCCGGAAGATTGAGGTCTTAAGATTGAACATTTACCTCAGAACCTAAGTCTAAAATGGGTACTGAAAATCAGTGACCCAGAACCTAACTAATGTAATGCAATCTGGACTTATCCCGGCCTGGATTGGGGAGCCAACTAAACCACCTAAACGCTTTAAAACCATGAGTCAAAGTCTTTTAAATGTAGAGTGGTTAAGGACATTATTTAAGATTAGTTTAAAGAATTGGGGTCGACATCTAGAATAGATCTTAATTGACCCCTTTACATATGTTGGGTTAAGTGCTTAAGCTAGAAATACAATTAAGATTTAGACTCAAATTTAATTTGTTACTAATGCGATGCATGCTAGTTGACTCGATGAAATGCTTAAATCAAAATGTAGCAGTTTTAAAATAGGCTTAAAAATAGGTTTTATCCTAGAGATTGCACAACATCCCCTTGGACAGAACTGCATCCTAATAGGTCAGGTGGTCTGCCAAAACCTGCAGGCGGGGAGGTCCCTAACAAGGTAGAGAAAAGTTAATATGAATGCATGAAAAACTCCCGGCGAGTCCGGGCTTACTTCTTAAGAGCGTTAGAGTTTCTATCTGAGCTTAAAATTTTTAATTTTGTTTAAATAGAAAAAGTTTATGACCGTACCCTCACGAGCCTCCGATTGGGTTCCAGGCTAAATCAAATTCGACATGCAAGAGCGCCAAATAAACTACTAAAAGCATGCAAGTCCTTAATCGCAATCAACATATCAAGCAAATCACTTAAATAATGAAATCAATTAAATAAATGCTCAAACTGAAAGTCCATGTGGCAAGTGCCACTTAATTATACAACCCAGGGTCTATAGGAAAGTAAAGTGGCCGGGTACCACTGACTACAACCCGGATTCTACTCCTGAGACTCAAGTGACTTTGAGATTTGAGATTCTTCTCGTCCTTCACTTCTTCTTCTTCTTAGAACTCCTTGGATCGTCGGGTCTGGATATCCAAATGAAAAGAAACTCCCCCTGAATAGGGGTGTTATCTTTTCTCTTTGGATATTTGAAATTCATCCTGATTTGGATCTCCAAATGGATAGGAACTCTCCCCTAAGGGATGTTCCTTCCTCTTTGGATTCCAAATTGGATGTGTAAACATCTCAATCTCAAAGCACTTTAAATAATACAACTCAATTTAAATCAAATTACATCAATTGAAATTAAAAATCTAAACTCAACAACCTGTAGAGTTATCCTAATAATCAGCAGTTTATATTTGACATCCCAAGCAGTTAATATATTGAAATTTAAATGCTCAATCACAGTGAAACTTGGCCATGCTCTTTTAAATTTAAAGGGGGACTTAAGCAATTTTCTGGAGCACCTGTGCGATTTGATAATTATAATTTTGCCCCCTTTATTTAATGCCCTATATGAGCATGGCCACCTGCATAAGATTGAATTAGTATAATTCGTTTCTAACCTAAGCGTAGGTCTAACGTACGATCAATCAAATCACAGAGTGCAGTAAGTAAATAAACAATCACATCAATTCTACTACTAGCAAACAGCATGCAGTAAAAGCTCGAAAACCTGGCATACAGCAGAAAAGTAAACACCAGCCTAGCCTAAGACTAGAGTTGGTTGTCCTAGCAAACCATCTAAAGTGTGTGAGGTAGGATGTGTGGCTTTGATATGTCCTAAATAGGCAATTGATTGAAGTTGTTTAAAGTTCTAGTTGGTTGAAGGCTTAAGGGAGTTTTGATTTGAGTTTAAATCTTAATGACTTAAAATTAATTTTAAATTTGATTTTAATTGTTTATTGGATATCACCTTTGTTGCACACTGAGGCCGTGAAGTTTATTTCATCTTCATTCGGGCTAATTTAATAGCCTCGTAGGCCTGGGTTACCAAGTGGTACCCGGTATAATTAAGTGATTTGAGTTTAATTAAAGTTTGAAAGTTGATAAATTTTAATTAGAATTGATTGATTGCTGGTTTTAAGTTTGAATTAATGTTTTCTGGAGTTTTTGGAAATTTATTGAATTTTAATATTTTCTGGATTATTTTATTCATTTAATTAAGGGGTTAAAAATTGACTTTTTGATTTAAAGTGTTTTCTGGAAATTTAATATTTTATTAAAATACTAGACCTTAATACAATCAGTTAGACAGTAAGTACACTGAAATTGGATTTTTCTACATTTTATTATGAAGGTTTGAAGTTTTGACTTAAATTTGAACGAGGTTTGACCAAAAGTTGACTTTTTAAAAATTAATTGATTTCTGGAAACTTAACATTTTTAATAAATATTAGACCTAAAAATGAGTTGTATGCCTTTGAGTTTGCTCAATTTGGAGTTCATTTGAATTAGTTATGAATTTTTGAAGTTTTGAGTATTTATTGAATTTTTGAAATTGTTTAATTAGAGACCTTTTTGTGATTTGGATCCAAATGACTTCCAAACTTCTTGAAATCAACTCCAAAGGTCAGGAATAACCTAAGGAGTGATTTCCAAGTGTTTGGAAATTTTCTGGAATTTTTAATTATTTTTAATTAATTAATTTAATTAAATCTCATATTTCAATTAAACCTAAATTAAACTTACTTTTGAAGTCCAGTCAAGGGGATTTTATTTTTCATTGATTAAGGGTTCAATTATGGTCAGTTTAAGGTATTATATGTAATTTTGGGATTTAAATTTGATTTATTATAATTTTTGGAAGGTTTTAAGGCTTAATTAAGGTTTAAACTTGATTTGGTTGATTAAGGGGCTTAATGATCTCAAAAGTCAGTGAAAATTTTTTTTAAGGCTGAGAGTGTCTCTATGTTCAAGTGTTCAAAATTTAAAGTCAATTGAAATTGTATCCTAATTATTAGAATTTTTCTAAGTTTTCTAAATGAGTCCTTAATTATTGTCCTTAATGATGTCATTAGGTTAGCGGGTCTTAATCAATGTTTCTAACCCTTGGACAAATACATATAAAATGCACATATTAAACAATCAATCCTAGATCTAAGAATGCCTTGAAACAAGGTTGTGTGTGTTTCCTATACATGCAAGCTTAAGAAAAATTTAATTAATTAAGAGACTTAATCAATGAACAATTAACAAGATTAATTGCTCATTGATTAATGGTCAACTCCCCCACATCAATTCTATTCATATGCTCAATCTATGTTTAGAATTCCAAGAAATCTCTCAAATTTAAGAATTTAAATATATGTATAGTTTCAAAATATGCTTTAAAACATATACCCATATATATAACCGTATATATATATATATATATATATATATATAAAAGCTTTTGAAATAAGATAATTTTAAAATATTATTAAAACAATTTTTTTAAAGGATTGAGAGATTCTTTTACCTATCTCAAAATGATTTGAAAATAAACATTAATTTTGTAAAATATTTAATGTAATATTTAATTAAATATCAATTAGATATTAAATGCTTAATTATTTAAAAGTTATTTAGAATATACCTTAAAATAAATTTTTGATTTTGAATTAGAATATTCTAAAATAAACTTTTGGTTATTTTAAGAAAATATATATATTTTTTAAAGTAAAATTTCAAAGAGATGAAATATAAGGAAGGCAAGTCAAAGCGGAAACCTTAGCCGGAGCAGTAGCCAAAGAAGCAAGGCAAAAAGGGGTCTCAGGCATTCCAACTGCATGAACTCCAATCTTATCAATGTCACAGGGCTAACGCACACACAACCAATAGAATAACAGGCAGAAAGAAAGAAGTGGAGCGAGGATCTACTTTGAATTGGCTGTCAGTGAATCCCAAGTATGACATAGATAGACAGGCCGGCTAATGTCTAACCCTATCGCTCTTACCCATCCACCTTACGGTCTACTCGACCAGCGGAAGAGGACTCCGTGCCTACTTTCCCATGTGCTTTGTGAACTAGCTCAACTGCTCTAGTTCTGGGAAACATTAATTTTGTAAAATAATTAATGTAAAATTTAATTAAATATCAATTAGATATTAAATGCTTAATTATTTAAAAGTTATTTAGAATATATCTTAAAATAAATTTTTGATTTTGAATTAGAATATTCTAAAATAAACTTTTGGTTATTTTAAGAAAATATATATATATTTTAAAGTAAAATTTCAAATTTTAAAACATTTAATTTGATATTTTAATCAAAATAATAAATGATTAAATAATGTGAATTATTTGAACAATCTTAAATATTTTAAAATAATTTTAATTTTAAAATATTCGCAATGTATTTTTATGTGATTAAAGATATTTTAAATCATATTTTGAGTTTTTTGATGAATATTTAAGTTAATATTTAGATAAATATTAAATAAATATTTGAAAATTAAAAGTCTTAAAATCATTTAAAATATATAACATATTTAAAAAATATATATATATTTTTAAATAAAAGATCTTAAAATTCTGAAAATTATGATTTTTGATTTAAAATAAATTTTTAACAATTTTTAGAAGTTTCTGATAATTAAATGGTTTTAAAATTAATTTAAAACCAATTAATCATCTCTAGCGGCGCAGTGGACACGTGGCGCCTTCTCATTAACTCACGATCGAATTAGTCATTCGAAAAGAAATTTTAAACCTACATTAAAATAATGAACAGAAATTATGTGGGGTTTATTTTATAGCTTGAAACGCACTATTTGAAAAGTTAATTAGCTTGAAGTGCGTAAACTAGGGTTTAAGATTTCGACCTTGATAATGGACGGATTAATCTGTTTAGGAGCTCTCTGAAATTGTTGTTTGTCCACGCTTAAAAGTGTAGAAGACCCCTCGAGCTGGTGACGTCTGGATTGTAAGATACACGCTCTTGAAGGATCTAAACTTCGGTTCGCCGGGAAACTCGCCGGCGGCGGCTTTGATCGGTCGGATTAGGGTTAGAAAGTGTGGAGGAGTTTCTTGAGAGCTGAAAGAAGTAATGATCTGGATTTAGGAGGGTTCTTCTGGAGAGAGAAGGTCTAGGTGAAGAATGAGGCCCTAAGAGAGCTTTACCCTATTCAAATGATCCCAGGTTCATTTGAACGATCAAGATCGTCTTGGGGACTTGCTAGATGGTTTCCATCTGTCCCCAAGTAGTTAGAATGCCAGGGAATAAAAAGGACTAAAGGAAAATGACATGGAAAGGTGATTTTGTCCTTTGGAATACATGTGGCCATGTGCTTTAGGTTTAGCTCTAATCCAAAGCTTAAAACCAACTTAAGAACATTCCAGAAAATGTTTAAAGCTGCTGGAAGGGATTGGGTTTGGAGTTAATTAGCTTAAGCAAGGGTTTTGGCCATTCAAAGCCATTTGGAGGCTTCTTTGACCATTAATTGACTGGTTTGACCAGTCAAATGATCAAGCTTGCTGATGTGGCAGTCAAGTGACCTCAAGAACTGGTTTGGAAAAAGGTTGGAGGGGATTTGATGATTAAGGCTTGAGTTTTGAATATTTAGAAGGGAGTTTGAGATGGTTTAACCAAGCTTAGTTGAGTTGACTTGGTCAAGTTGACCATGGTTTGACTCAAACTAGATTCTAAAGTATTTGAAACATTTAATAGAGTGAAATTAAAGGTTTTCAAAACAAAGGGATTTTAGAATTTAAATGAGAAAGCATGTAAAGTGCATGGTTTGACCATAAACTAGTGTTTGACCAAGTCAAACATACATGGCTTAACTCATGAATGATTTAAATGTGTTTAAATCATACCTTGATATGAATTTGAGAGGTTAGAAGGTATAACTTAGCTTGATGAATTAAATTAACCCATTAGAGCTTTCATATGATTAAAGGTTAAAGTTTGACCAAGTCAAACCTGACATGGTTTGACTCCAAATATATTTGAATATATTTGAGTCAATACTTGAAATGAGTTTGAGAGTTTGAGGAATTTGATGAGATTTGAATGAATTGATTCATTAAGAGTCATTAATTTGATTCAAATGAGTCAATTTTGACTAATGTTGGACTCAGTTGACTAAGTCAACTGTTGACTGGGTCAATGGGTCTAGTCAAATCCAAATCATTGGGGAATGTGATCAAAGAAGTTTGAATGGGTTTGAAGCTAATGTGGGGCTTGATTCAAAGTGAATGAGCTTAAGGGTTGAACTGGTCAAACTAGGTTGACTTGGTCAACCAGGTTGACCGAGGGTTAGGGGTTAAGCTCAACAGGTTTGAAATGATGAATGGGGTCGGGTAGAAGTGGTTTCAAAGTCTGGAAAGGTCATTTAGATCAAATGACATGTTTAGGCCCTTAATGGGCCTAATGGGTCAACTAGGTTGACTTGGTCAACCAGGCTGACCCAGGGTCAGGGAATGGGTCCAATCAATTCAGAATGACATTCTGAGACCAATGGAGGTGGTCCCAAGGTCAGAGGAGGTCATTTGGTCAAAATGAACTGTTTTGACCCTAAAGGGGCCTTCTAAGTCAACTAGGTTGACTTGGTCAACCAGGTTGACCCAGGGGCTGGTTCTGGGTTCAATGGATTTGGTTTGACATTTGAAATTTGCTGGAAGTGACTGCATTTGATTTGGAGCTCATTTGACCAAAGTGACTATTCACACCCCATAGGGGTATTTTTGTCATTTTGGCCCCTGGTCAACTAGGGGTCAAACTGAGTCCAACAAAATGCAGTTTAATACTCAATAAGTCTTAATCGAGGGTCTGGAAGTGATTTGGAGCTTTGGAGAAAGCTTCAAGGTCAGGATCCACTGGATGGCAGGTCCAGTGGCATAGACTGTAAAAATTTGAAGGTTTTACAGCCTTTGGATTTCAATTTTGTTTCTAGGGTTAGAGACCTCAGAATGAGCTCAAATTTGGAGGGTTGCCTCTAGAGACTTGTCACATCAGTGTCGAACTGATAGATCTTGAATCAGAGGTCATTTGATAGGGTTTTGAGGTGTTCAAAAATTTGCTGGAAAAGGCTTTCAAGACTTAGACCTTTGGCCTTGGATTTGATCTGGATTTCTGGTTTTGAGCTAGATTTTGAGTTTGAATAATAGGAGTTGAATTAAGTTTAGATTGAATTGAAGCTTGGATTGATCTAGAGGAATCCTAGGGTTTAGAATAGATCCTAGGGTCCAAATCAGCTTAAGGGAATCCTAGGGTCTAGAATAGATCCTAGGGACTGGAGTCTGGGAAGATCCTAAAACCAAGAAGTCCTAGGGAAATCCTATGATCTGGAGTCTGGAAGAATCCTATAATCTAGAAGAATCCTAAGATCTAGGAATCCTAAGATTCAAGATCTAGAAGGATCTTAGGATCTAGAGTAGATCCTAAAGTTTGATTTCTAGGAAGATCCTAGGGTTTGGAAGTCCTAGGGCCTGGGATCTAACATAGTCTTAGGATCTAAAAGAATCCTAAGCTCTAGATAGATCTAGGAGAATCCTAGGGTCTAAGAGGATCATATGATCTAGAGTCAGGTAGAATCCTAGGGTCTAGAATATATCCTAGGGTTTGAAGTCTAGGTAGAATCTAGATTTGTCTTAAATTGTATTGATCTGGGGTCAGGATTGGTCCCTAATAACCTCATACAAAAATGAGGTCAATAAATGGACCCCCAATATGTGTAATAGAATGTAGTTCTATTGCACATATTGGCGTTGACCGAATAGAATGATCAAGTCTGGAGTTTTGATCCTAAGGGAAAGAAAAGTCTATCCCTGGGGAGTCGGGGTTTGAACAGATACTAGGGTAGTGCTTAGAAAAAGCGTACTCTACCACTAGTGGGTCTGGTCCTAAGGGAAAGATATAATCTATCCCTAAAGGAGAGGAAAATCTAGAGTATCGTATAGGAAGGAGGAACTCCTAACTATAGAAGGTCGAGTCTAAATTTGATTCTAAGGGAAATGAAATCCTAACCTTAGAAAAGTAGATTTGAAAGGATACTATGGTAGTGCTAGAAACAGCGTACTCTACCACTAGTAGATCTAATCCTAAAGGAAGGGAAGTCCTAATCCTAAAGGAAAAGAAGGTCTGGATGATCGTATAGAAAGGAAGAATTCCTAACTATAGAGGATCTAGTCTAGATTTGATTCTAAGGGAAAGAGAAATCCTAACCTTAGAAAATTAAATTTAAATGACACTAGGGTAGTGCTGAGATAGCGTACTCTACCACTAGTAGATCTAATCCTAAAGGAAGGGAAGTCCTAACCTTATAGGAAAAGAGGGTCTGGATGACTCTGTAGAAAGAAAGAATTCCTAACTACTGAGGATCAAGTCTGAATTTTGATACTAGGGCAGTGCCACAAAGGGCGTATTCTACCACTAGTTGATCTAATCCTAAGGGAAGGAAGAAATGCCTAGCCTTAAAGAAAAGAAGGTTTGATTGAGATTCATTCCAGGATGATGCCATAGAGGACTTACTCCATCACTAGGAAGTCTAATCCCAAGGGAAGGAAGAAGAACCTACCCTAAGGAAGAGAGAACTGGATTTTGAAATTAAACCCAGGACGGTGCCATAGAGGACTTATTCCATCACTGGGGAGTCTAATCCTAAAGGAAGGAGAAAAGCCTAACCTTGAGGAGAAGAGAGTTTGATTTTGGAATTTGAAATTGATTCCAGGACGGCGCCACAGAGGACTTATTCCATCACTGGTGAGTCTAATCCTAAAGGAAGGAGAAAAGCCTAACCTTGAGGAGAAGAGAGTTTGATTTTGGAATTTGAAATTGATTCCAGGACGGTGCCACAGGGGACTTATTCCATCACTGGGGAATCTAATCTTAAGAGAAGGAAAATACTTACTCTTAAAGAAAAGAGAACTGGATGATCACATAGGAAGATAGTATTGCTTCCTATAAGAGATCAGGCTTAAAGATTTGAATTTTGAAACTAGAGTGGTGCCACAGCGGGCATTATTCATCACTAGTAGATCTAATCCTAAGGAGAGAAAGCACGATGACTCACATCTGTCCTTAAGGAAAAGAAGACTGGAGGTCCCTGAGGGAAGGAGGTATTGCTTCCCACAGAAGGTCGGATCTGAATTTTAAATCTAGGATGGTGCCACAGAGGGCGTGCTCCACCACTAAAAGATCTAATCCTAAGGAAAGAAAGCACGATGACTCACATCTAACCTTAAGGAAAAGAAAACTGGAAGAAGCTAGGATGGTGCCACGAAGGACGTACTCCACCACTAGCGGATCTAATCCTAAGGAAAGAAAGCACGATGACTCACATCTAACCTTAAGGAAAAGACAACTGGAAGAAGCTAGGATGGTGCCACGAAGGACGTACTCCACCACTAGCGGATCTAATCCTAAGGAAAGAAAGCACGATGACTCACATCTAACCTTAAGGAAAAGATAACTGGAAGATCCTGTGAGAAGGAAGCATTGCTTCACACAGAATTAGATCTGGATTTTGAATCTAGGATGGTGCCACAGAGGGCATGCTCCACCATTAGAAGATCTAATCCTAAGGAAAGAAAGCATGATGACTCACATCTAACCTTAAGGAAAAGAAAACTAGAGAAGCTAGGATGGTGCCATGAAGGACGTACTCCACCACTAGCGGATCTAATCCTAAGGAAAGAAAGCACGATGACTCACATCTGTCCTTAAGGAAGAGAAGACTGGAGGACCCTGAGGGAAGGAAGCATTGCTTCCCAAAGAAGGTCAGATCTGGATTTTGAATCTAGGATGGTGCCACAGAGGGCATACTCCACCACTAGAAGATCTAATCCTAAGGAAAGAAAGCACGATGACTCACATCTAACCTTAAGGAAAAGAAAACTGGAGGATTCTGTGAGAAGGAAGCATTACTTCACACAGAATCAGGTCTGGAGTGATCGTATGTAAAGGAAACTTGCTTTACATAGAGGATCAGATCTGGATGATCTTGTATAGAGGAAACTTGCTCTATACAGAGGATCGAGTCTGGAATGATCATGTGTAAAGGAAACTTGCTCTACATAGATGATCGAGTCTGGATGATCGTACATAGAGGAAACTTGCTCTATATAGAGGAACGGGTCTGGAATGATCGTATGTAAAGGAAACTTGCTTTACATAGAGGATCGAGTCTGGATGATCGTGTATAGAGGAAACTCGCTCTATACAGAGGATTGGGTCTGGATTGATCGTGTGTGAAGGAAACTTGCTTCACACAGAGGATCGAGTCAGGGTGATCGTATATAGAGGAAACTTGCTCTATACAGAGGATTAGATTTGAATTCTGGAACTTGAGATTTGAATGATTTTTTGAAATAATTTGGTTTTAACTTTGAAAGTGTTTGAATTTGAAACTTGATTGGACAAACTTGAATTTAAAGAGTCTTAAATCTGGGATGTGTTTTGAATTTGATTTGAATTATTTTTGAATTTGAGGAATTTGAATTTGAAAGTTGATTTGATTTTGATTCATTTTGAATTTGATTTTGAATTTTGAATTTTGATTGTGTTTGATTTGATTTTGATTTGTTTGAATTTGATTTTGAATTTTGAAGTGTTTTCAATTTAATTCTAAGTTTGACACTCATCTGGCATGGTACTTCCTGAAGAGCCTCCCCAATATTTAAAAATATTGGGTGGCATTCTTCAGGTTGATCGGTCAAAAGGAAACTTCCTCAAAGATCGTCATTAAAAATGAACGATCTAGTCAACTTTGACTCAAGATTTCCTTTAAGTTTACAATGGATTAGAAGTGGTCTACAAAAGACTACCACCAAGTCTCCTACTTGGGGAGTTCTAAAGTGACACAACTTATCAATAACTTAAACCAAATATGACTTATGAACTTTCAAACTTTGCTGAGCTTAATTTGATTTTTATTTGAGGCCCTCGAGCTCCTCGAATTGGAGTCGAGCACTTTGCTCAACTATAGTTTGATTTTGAACAGCAAGTCCCAGCAAAGGAAACTACGCCTCTAGATCCGGGTGATCTAGGACCCAGCACAGGGTGTGTTTTGATAGTGAACGATAATTTCCAGCATTATAAAATACTCCTCTAGCAGGATTGGTCATGGACCCAGCATAGAGTATAATTTTATAAAGAAGGCCTTAACGGAAAAGATGCCTATGCACAAGGGCTTACACACATTTCTTATGGATCAAATTTAAATTTTAATCAATAGTAGAAGATTCATTCTTCTTATTAGAAAACTTCCTCTAAGTATTTGGACCCTGTCGGAATGACAAGCGGGAACAAATTCAGAAGTACAGTGAAAATTTGATCGACTCCAACTAATTTTGAAAAGTTTGAGAACTTAGGTTTTGTTGACCCAGACCGAGTTTCATAGAAACTAAACTGAGGTCTCCCTTAAATATTTTGAATTAAAATCAATTTCAAAGAGGTTTAAGTTGAATAAAGAAATTTGATCTTTTTGATTCTCTAGCACGAGAGATTTTTGTATCTTGATAGATTATCGATGCACAGTAAAAATTCTGGATTTAAGACTTTCAAAATCAAGCAATTTTAAATTGACTGGGTCTTTTGAGATTGAAGAATTTAGAAGAAGGGAGCCTCTTTCTTTCTTCTCTTTTCTTGGTGGCGCACTTTGCGTATCATTTGATTTATAATGCATTTTACACTATTTCCTTTTTTGAATTTGTTGCGCCCATTGCGCATCTTTTTGATTTTTAGTGCACTTTGTGCATTTCTTGATTGTTGGCGCATTTTGCGCATCTTTTGAATTCGATTGAATTTAAGAAGAGGCTACTCCTTCTCTATTTCAATACTGGGATTACATCTCGAGTATAAGAGAAGAAAACTTATTCTCTTATGCAAGGATGAATAATCCTTAAGGTAGGACCCAGTCTTTTAAAATGAATATTGGCTTGACTTTTGAAAATCATCGAACAGATTTTAAACACGCAAGAGATATCTATTAGGATAGAAAACTGCGAGAAAATTGAGAAGATTTTCATTTCAAAGATCAACTCAAGTTTGATATTGGTTTAACTCAACAATTAAATTGATCCCACAAAAAAGGTGGGAGGGAGGGGCATTCAAACATTTGATGGAGTCAACAACAACTTTCTCCTACTTAAAACTTAAAGTAGAGGTCAATTTCCATTAAAAAGATAACACAACTATCTTGAAAGTTTGAAATCAGTACACTTGAGGAATTGAAAGCTTTTCCTTAAAAAGAAATTGCAAATCTAGGTGGCAAGACCCCAGTAGTACGGAATTAGATTCCTACGATCTCCTTGGAGGGAGAGACTACTATTGGGTCTGCACTATCCTTAGAAGTTATGCATCACTTTAATCAAAAGATTTATCTCGATAGGACCCCGTCGAAAGTTAAATTTTAACGGTATCACTATCTGATATAATCCTAGATTATTTCCCCTCTCTTATTACTAGTGGTCTAGTAATTAGGAGAGTGGCACCCCGAGTGGTTTCTATATCTCCTCCTCTCTAGTTGATGTAGTGGGACATGTATAGAAATACGACCTAACATCATCTAGTAGAGTGGACGGGTCATAACCTTCAACTGGGGGCCTAGGGCCTGGTGCTGGAGTTTGTTCAGTTCTGGCTTGATTAATTCTCGCCATATAGTAGTCGAGAAGGTGTATTGAAGATTGTGCTCTCGTTTCTACAACCTCCCTCCTTTGAGTAACAGGAGAAGGGTGGAAATGATTTCCACCAGAGAAGGGGTTCGTAGAAGGGGCAACAAACTTTTGATTAGCCTCGGACTTGACGTGCTTTAAGGCTTTCGCCTCAGCAGTCTTCTTGGCCTTGACAACCTTCTTTCTGACTCTACGAAGGTAGTTCTTCATTTTGTTCTTGCTGGCCTTGCTGACGGCAGGGGTATTAGAACTTGACCTGATCTCAGACTTAGATGGTAGCTCTTCAATCGTTATTGACTTCTGGTTGTTATCCTCCTCAGTAAAAGATACAATGGGTAAAGGGGTGACAACAGCCTCCATCTCGGAGATGGGGGAGTCAACTCCTAACCCTAAAGTAATCTCAACCAAAGGGACATTCCTTCGTATTCCAGCAGTCAGATCAATCATTTCTTCTCCATCGACTGATAACTTGAAGTCTTGGAATTGCATTTCAAACTGGATGAAATCACCAAAAGTGATTCCTTCGACTATCAAGTTTCTATCTAGAGAGAAAATAAGTTTCCCAGCCATTTGAGTGTTTGAATCCTAAAATTAATGAACAATGATTTGAATTAGTTAATCTTGAATTTGAATTTTAAACTTAATTAATGTTATTCAAAATTTGATAATTCAATCATGTTAAGCTTAAATTCAAAACAGTGGTTCGTAGAATTGACAAAGACTTAAGGGTTGAACTCGACTCTTTCGCTACACCAATTAACTTGGGGCAAAATGTCAAAGTTCAAACTCAAACTTGAATTCAAAATTGAATTTAAAATTCGAAGTGACAATCAAATTTGAACTTAAGGTTGAAATTGTATTTTGAAATAAAGTTGAATTTGAATTTGAACTTAAGGTTGAAGTTGGCAGGATCTTTCTTCAAATTTTGTGACTCAACAGATCGAGTTTCATTCAATCATGTAGGTGCACAAAATTGATATGAAAGATTCAGGGATCGAGCTTGACTCTTTTCGTTTCTCCAATTAACTTGGGTCAAAATGTCAAAGTCCCGAATTTGACCTTGAAATCAAATCTGAAGTTTGAATTTAAGTTTAGAATCAAATTTGAGTTCAATTTTGAAATTGAATTTGAACTTAAGATTGAATTAGTTTTGAGGTTGAATTATAATTTAAATCTTGGATTCAAATTCAAGCTTGAAGTTGGATTTAAATTAAAATTGAATTTGAATTTGAATCTGGATTTAAACTCAAGGTTGGAATTGAACGGATCCTCTTCAAAATTTGGAACTCAATATATTGAATTTTATTCAAATATGTAGGTTTACCAAATTAGCCTAAAGATCCAAAGACTTGACTCTTTGAACCCCACTAAGCAATTTAGGGGTGAAATGTCAAAGCCTAAAATTGACTGGAGAATTTTGAATTTGAATTGCATGTGTTCTACTACAACAGAATATTGTAGAAGACACACAGCAACGACGATTGAAGTTGGTTTGAAAGATTTTCCATGACTTTTGAAACTCAAAACGTTGAGTTTTATTTTCAACGTAATGGTTAACAAAAGTTAAGGGAAAATCTAGAGACCTGGTTTGACTCTTTCACCATACTGACTAGCTTAGGGTGAAATGTCAAAATATAGGTTGAATTAAAGAAATTTTGAATCTGAATTTTGATGTTGAGGGTTTTTTGTAAATTATGAAACTTAGCATGCAGAGATTTATTCGCATGCGAGTTTACAACATATGCAAAAAGATTTTGACAAGCTTGGCTTGACTCTTTTGCTCTACCAATAAACTTGGAGGCAAAATGTTAAAGCCCAGCTTGGAGGGAGGTTTCCTACACTCACCTCTCTTTTCACATGTCTTAATTGAGTTGACCACACTCACCCAAGGGAGAAATGGGAGAGGGACTAACGGAAGAAAGGTAGTCAAAACTACAGATGCAATAAAATTCGTAGCGCTATTAAAGATGGAGAGAGAGATTTTCCCCAGTGGAGTCGCCATTTTTGTTTGATTAAAAAAATATACATTTTGAAAAGAGGGTTTAATTTTCTTTGGGAAACATTTAATTTCTGGAATTTAAATTTTATAATCGAACACTTATTATGAATGATATATCACCTCAAAAAGTGAACATATCGTTCTCTAATAGGTTCATATTACAAATCTTTGAATTTATTGTGATTATTATAATCAAACTCAAGGAGAAACAATATGTGATCCCGTAGGATCAAAGTGATGTTTAATCCATTGTTCGACTATAATAATTGAGATAAGAGATCATTAATTTCATAATTAAAGTTACGATTGTAACTGATATATCTATCCGGAGAAAGAAGATATAAATAACTATCGATAGTTTAAATATGACGATAATGATCGTCAGGTTTAATTTTCCCAAAGATAATTAATCAAAGTTTTGAAAAAGCTTAATTTTGAAAATCTGGTCTGGGTTTCTAAATCTCCTACGAGCGCAAGCCCTCGTAGTTAATTACATCGTAGGGAACCAGAAAATTTCCTACGAATACTCTCGATTAAAATAGCGATACAAATTTTATTTAAGATTTCAACGATCGATATAAAAGAAGGTTAAGGACTTTAATTTTCAAGTGGGATTGGTTCAAGGTTGAGCAGTTCTTTCTAGAGTCAAAGGAAGAAGAGTAGGAGGTGCTTTAATATTCTGAATCACTTCAAAAACACCTCAAACTATCCTAAGTGTTGGGCTTGAATTGGATTGAAAGATATTTTAATGTTTAAGTGGTCAATTTTATTAGAAGGTGGGAATTAGATTCCCGGAAGATTGAGGTCTTAAGATTGAACATTTGCCTCAGAACCTAAGTCTAAAATGGGTACTGAAAATCAGTGACCCAGAACCTAACTAATGTAATGCAATCTGGACTTATCCTGGCCTGGATTGGGGAGCCAGCTAAACCACCTAAACGCTTTAAAACCATGAGTCAAAGTCTTTTAAATATAGAGTGGTTAAGGACATTGTTTAAGATTAGTTTAAAGAATTGGGGTCGACATCTAGAGCAGATTCTAATTGACCCCTTTACATATGTTGGGTTAAGTGCTTAAGCTAGAAATGCAATTAAGATTTAGACTCAAATTTAATTTGTTACTAATGCGATGCATGCTAGTTGACTCGATGAAATTCTTAAATCAAAATGTAGCAGTTTTAAAATAGGCTTAAAAATAGGTTTTATCCTAGAGATTGCATAACATCCCCTTGGACAGAACTGTACCCTAATAGGTCAGGTGGTCTGCCAAAACTCGCAGGCGGGGAGGTGCCTAAAAAGGTAGAGAAAAGTTAATATGAATGCATGAAAAACTCCCGGCGAGTCCGGGCTTACTTCTTAAGAGCGTTAGAGTTTCTATCTGAGCTTAAAATTTTTAATTTTGTTTAAATAGAAAAAGTTTATGACCGTACCCTCACGAGCCTCCGATCGGGTTCCAGGCTAAATCAAAATCGACATGCAAGAGCGCCAAATAAACTACTAAAAGCATGCAAGTCCTTAATCGTAATCAACATATCAATCAAATCACTTAAATAATTAAATCAATTAAATAAATGCTTAAACTAAAAGTCCATGTGGCAAGTGCCACTTAATTATACAACCCAGGGTCTGTAGGAAAGTAAAGTGGCCGGGCACCACTGACTACAACCCGGATTCTACTCCTAAGACTCAAGTGACTTTGAGATTTGAGATTCTTCTCGTCCTTCACTTCTTCGTCTTCTTAGAACTCCTTGGATTGTCAAGTCTGGATATCCAAATGAAAAGAAACTCCCCCTGAATAGGGGTGTTATCTTTTCTCTTTGGATATTTGAAATTCATCCTGATTTGGATCTCCAAATGGATAGGAACTCTCCCCTAAGGGATGTTCCTTCCTCTTTGGATTCCAAATTGGATGTGTAAATATCTCAATCTCAAAGCACTTTAAATAATACAACTCAATTTAAATCAAATTACATCAATTGAAATTAAAAATCTAGACTTAACAACCTGCAGAGCTATCCTAAAAATCAGCAGTTTATATTTGACATCCCAAGCAGTTAATATATTAAAATTTAAATGCTCAATCACAGCCAAACTTGGCCATGCTCTTTTAAATTTAAAGGGGGGCTTAAGCAATTTTCTGGAGCACCTGTGCAATTTAACAATTATAATTTTGCCCCCTTTATTTAATGCCCTGTATGAGCATGGCCACCTGCATAAGATTGAATTAGTATAATTCGTTCCTAACTTAAGGGTAGGTCTAACGTACGATCAACCAAATCACAGAGTGCAGTAAGTAAATAAACAATCACATCAATTCTACTACTAGTAAACAACATGCAGTAAAAGCTCGAAAACCCGGCATACAGTAGAAAAGTAAACACCAGCCTAGCCTAAGACTAGAGTTGGTTGTCCTAGCAAACCATCTAAAGTGTGTGAGGAAGGATGTGTGGCTTTGATATGTCCTAAATAGGCAATTGATTGAAGTTGTTTAGAGTTCTAGTTGGTTGAAGGCTTAAGGGAGTTTTGATTTGAGTTTAAATCTTAATGACTTAAAATTAATTTTAAATTTGATTTTAATTGTTTGTTGGATATCACCTTTGTTGCACACCGAGGCCGTGAAGTTTATTTCATCTTCCTTGGGGCTAATTTAATAGCCTCGTAGGCCTGGGTTACCCAGTGGTACCTAGTATAATTAAGTGATTTAAGTTTGATTAAAGTTTGAAAGTTGATAAATTTTAATTAGAATTGATTGATTGCTGGTTTTAAGTTTGAATTAATATTTTCTGGAGTTTTTGGAAATTTATTGAATTTTAATATTTTCTGGATTATTTTATTCATTTAATTAAGGGGTTAAAAATTGACTTTTTGATTTAAAGTGTTTTCTGGAAATTTAATATTTTATTAAAATAATAGACCTTAATACAATCAGTTAAACAGTAAGTACACTGAAATTGGATTTTTCTACATTTTATTATGAAGGTTTGAAGTTTTGACTTAAATTTGAACTAGGTTTGACCAAAAGTTGACTTTTTTAAAATTAATTGATTTCTGGAAACTTAACATTTTTAATAAATATTAGACCTAAAAATGAGTTGTATGCCTTTGAGTTTTCTCAATTTGGAGTTCATTTGAATTAGTTATGAAGTTTTGAAGTTTTGAGTATTTATTGAATTTTTGAAATTGTTTAATTAGAGACCTTTTTGTGATTTGGATCCAAGTGACTTCCAAACTTCTTGAAATCAACTCCAAAGGTCAGGAATGACCTAAGGAGTGAATTCCAAGTGTTTGGAAATTTTCTGGAATTTTCAATTATTTTTAATTAATTAATTTAATTAAATCTCATATTTTAATTAAACCTAAATTAAACTTACTTTTGAAGTCCAGTCAAGGGGCTTTTATTTTTCATTGATTAAGGGTTCAATTATGGTCAGTTTAAGGTATTATATATAATTTTGGGATTTAAATTTGATTTATTATAATTTTTGGAAGGTTTTAAGGCCTAATTAAGGTTTAAACTTGATTTGGTTGATTAAGGGGCTTAATGATCTCAAAAGTCAGTGAAAATTTTTCTTAAGGCTGAGAGTGTTTCTATGTTCAAGTGTTCAAAATTTCAAGTCAATTGGAATTGTATCCTAATTATTAGAATTTTTCTAAGTTTTCTAAATGAGTCCTTAATTGTTGTCCTTAATGATGTCATTAGGTTAGCGGGTCTTAATCAATGTTTCTAACCCTTGGACAAATACATATAAAATGCACATATTAAACAATAAATCCTAGATCTAAGAATGCCTTGAAGCTAGGTTGTGTGTGTTTCCTACACATGCAAGCTTAAGAAAAATTTAATTAATTAAGAGACTTAATCAATGAACAATTAACAAGATTAATTGCTCATTGATTAATGGTCAACTCCCCCACATCAATTCTATTCATATGCTCAATCTATGTTTAGAATTCCAAGAAATCTCTCAAATTTAAGAATTTAAATATATGTATAGTTTCAAAATATGTTTTAAAACATATACTCATATATATAACCCTATATATATATATATAAGCTTTTGAAATAAGATAATTTTAAAATATTATTAAAGTAATTTTTTTAAAGGATTGAGAGATTCTTTTATGTTGCGAATCTGATTTTGATGATGACAAACATGTTTCCAGTGTGTTTTGCTTGGCTAATCTGTTTCAGGCACAAAAGACCGCGAGCCACTCAAGCCAACTCAAGATCGGGTCCAAGTGTGTCAAATGTATGATTTTTCCTTTTATTGAGTCAATTGTAATGTAACTGATTCCCTAGCAAAGTAACCTTGCACACACACACTCAGGGAGAGAGATTAAGTGAATTAGAGTTTCTGTTAAAAATTTTGCTCAGATCGTCCTGGACGATTTTCACATCGTCCTGGACGATCCAGCCAAAACAGAAACCCTAATTAGGGCGACTAAGTTAAGAGGGTATGATTAAGAAGATCATCCTGGACGATCTCCAGATCGTACGGGACGATATGCCCAAATTAGAAATTCTCAGCCGCCAGATCAAGTTAGGCAAGTTCTTATTTTTAGATACTTGGTCTGATCGTCCCGGACGATACGTGTATCGTCCCGGACGATCCAGTACAATCATGCCTAATTTAATCTGGTAATTAAGGAAAGCAATTTATTTTTGGTTGATACGATCATATCGTCCTGGGCGATCGCAGGATCGTCCCGGACGATCATGATCGTTTAGTACATTTCAGCTGTACGACCCGAACTATGTTCAGGACGATTTGGGCACTTTTTAAACTAATCGTACAGGACGATGACCCCATCGTCCTGGATGATCAAGTCACTATTTGGTCGTCCAACACAGATTTCTCTGGACGACCCGAACTGTCTTCTGGACGATTTCCCTCAATTTGCACTAATCGTCCCGGACGATCGCAGGATCGTACGGGACGATATGAACAGTTTTTTCTACTGATCGTCCAGAAGAGCCTAATCATCCAGGCTGAAACAGCTAAATTTTAACTGATCGTACAAGACGATCTATTGATCGTCCTGGACGATCTTGGCCGACCAGTTGAGATTTAGGGCAAATTTTAAGCCCTCCTTTAAAAGAACTTTTTACAAAATTTGGAAATATCTTTTGCTGCCTTCCTTCCCTGAGAAACCCTAGAGAGAGAGAGAGTTGGGTGGGAGAGAGAAGATCTTGTGAGGGGGAGTTAGTGAGGGATTCACTAAGGTTGCTCCGTGCACGGATCAGAGTCGTCTTCTCCGCTCGTCGTCTTTCGTCTAGTCAGTGTTCGTCGTGGGAGGATCGTTCGCAAGAAGATCCGGGGTTCTCTGCCCGCTTCAGGTGGAAGCAAAAGGAGTTCGAAGGTTCTCTACCTGCTTCAGGAGGAAGCGAAAGGAGTTCGAAGGTTCTCTGCCTGCTTCAGGAGGAAGCGAAAGGAGGTCGGGTTCTCTGCCTCACCGTGTGGTGAAAAGGTGGTGTTTGTACAGGCTTCTCCGCCTTGCTGTGGGAGCAAAAGGAGAGACACTTTTTGTTTAGTGCAATACCCGGAGGGGAGGCTCCGGGGAGTGGACGTAGGTCAAGTTGACCGAACCACTATAAAATCTGGTTTGCTTTTCTGATTCAGTTTTGCACTTTACTTTTCTGATATTAACTGCTTGGGTGAATATCTTTGGTTGATCTTTTTATCGTTGTCTGAATTCATTTCCGCTGCACGTTATAAAAAGATTTTCATTGTTATCGTGAAATTTTTAAATAACCAATTCACCCCCCCACTTGGTTAGCCACGGGACTAGTTCACTAGGGCTTAACATCCCTATCGAACTTTCAAGTGGTATCAGAGCGGGATTCAAAATTTAGGTTTAAAAACTTTTGAATTTAATCCCTGGCTAACTGTAATAATCGTAATACTGCTGAAGGATATTCTATTACAAGACCACCGTTGTTTGATAATATTCCTTTTGATTTTTAGAAAACACGCATGTCTACTTTTCTGCAATCTATTGATTATCGCATGTGGATGTTAGTTAAGGACGGATACGAACCACCTTTTAGATTGATTAACAATGTGAAAACTGAATTGCCTTTTGCTGATTGGACGTTTGATGATCGTGATTTAGCACAGTTAAATGCAAAATGCTTGAACTATTTCTTTTGTGCTTTAAAATCTGAAGACTATATGCGTGTTTCTACTTGTACAACGGGAAAGGAAATCTGGGATAGATTATGCATAACATATGAAGGTACAACTGAAGTCAAACAGTCTTGGTTAAACATCTTGTTACATGATTACGAATATTTTCGCATGAAACCTAGTGAGACTATTTCAGAAATGTACACAAGGTTCACTCAAATTGTTACCTCTTTGCATGTTCTAGGTAGAGAACTTACTAACTACGAAAGAGTGAACAAAATTCTAAGATGTTTGCCTGCTTCTTATGATGCTAAGATTACTGCTATTACTGAATCTAAAGATTTAAACACTTACTCTATTGACAGCTTACTTGGATTACTTATTGCTTACAAGCAAGGGGTGAACAAAAGGCAACTTGATGCAGGTGAACGCAAGAAAGAGAAGACAGTGGCACTAAAGGCCAAGGATTCAGATGCTAGCACTTTCGGGTCTGATAGCGATGATGTTGCCTTAATCACAAGGCAATTCAAAAGCTTTCTAAGGAAGAAACATAAGAACTATCAGAAGTGGAACAAGGGTAAGTCCAATAAAAATTTTAAGAGTTCATCTGAATCTGTTTGTTTTGAATGCAGGAAGCCTTGACACATTAAGGCTGATTGTCCTACACTTAAAGCTCACCCAAGCAAGGTAAAGGGTGAGGAGAAACCAAAGTTCAGAAAGGACAAGAAGCGGATTCTGAAGGCGTTCTGGGCAGACTCTGCATCCGACTCTTCTGAGACTGAAGCTGAAGAGGAGGAAACAAACTTATGCCTGATGGTTGATGATCACCCTGGTCAGTCGGACCAAGAAGAGGTATGTGAGCTGACTTACGATCAATTATTTGAAGTTTCTGAAAGAATTCATACATCGTATAGGAAGCTTAAGAAAACTCATGCTAGTTTGAAATTAGATTACTTAACTTTGCAAAAAGAGCATGATTCTGTAGTTAAAGATCATTCCACACTTGATTCCAATCACATGTCTTTGCTTGATGAATTCGATGAGTTAAATAAAAAATATTCTGATTTAGTGTCTGAGCATGATTCATTGAAAACTATGCATGTGGACTTAGAAAGAGCTTTTAAAGAGTTAGATACAATGGCATGTGAAGTAGAAAGTAGCAATGGAACCTTGAAATTTGAAATTGCAAGTTTAAATAAAGAAAATGAGTTTTTGAAAGTAAAGATCAGTGCCTTTGAAAAGAACAAAACACCGCCTACTTTTGAACAATTTTATGCACCGCCACCTTTTGAAAAATCTGTTGCAAGTTCTTCAAAGCATGTTTCATATACATCTAGGAAGATGCATTATCATCCACATAGATTAGTTAACCCTTTTCCTGGTCTTAGATATTTTTCATGTGGCATGTTAGGACATATTTCTCACACCTGCACTGTTCACCGTAGTACACATTGGGTGTGGAAACCCAAACTGCCTGTTTCACAGCACAGCACGCATGCATTGCAGTCTTCTTTTCATAAGAAGGAACCCAAACCTGTTTGGGTTCCTAAGACTGACGTTTGATACTTTTGTAGGAGTGCTATCACACAAGACCTCGTGAGAGCATGTGGTACCTGGACAGTGAATGTTCTAGTCATATGACTGGAGATGCAAATCAGTTCATTTCGCTGGAGGCCAGAGCTGGAGGCAAGGTTACACTTGGAGATAACACCACCAGGAAGGTGGTAGGCTCAGGTATAATTGGTGATTCAAAGAATTTTATTATTGATAATGTTTTGCTTGTAGATGGACTGAAACACAACTTACTGAGCATCAGTCAACTCTGTGACAAGGGATACAGCATCAAATTCCTGCCCACTGGCTGCATTTTAAGCTTAAATGATGAAGTTGTTTTGCAGGGGCAAAGGATCAACAACGTCTACAAGCTGGATGTATGTAGCATTAAATCTGATAATTTAATTTGCTTAAAAACTGCTGCTGATGAGTCTTGGCTATGGCATAGGAGATTGTGTCATGCCAGTATGAAAACCCTTAGGAGAGTCACCCAAAAGGACTTAGTTAGAGGTGTGCCCAAGCTTAAGTTCACTAAGGATCACCTGTGTGATGCCTGTTAGTTGGGGAAGCAAGTCCAGTCCTCTTTTCACTATGTTAAGGACATTAGCACCTCTAGACCTTTAGAAGTTCTTCACATTAACCTCTTTGGACCCATTAGCACTGCCAGCTTAGGGGGGAGAGTCTATGGTTTTGTGATTGTAGATGATTATTCAAGGTTCACTTGGGTTAAGTTTTTGTCACATAAATCTGAGTCATTTGATGAGTTTAGATCCTTCTCTACTTGGATTCAGAAGAAGTTAGGATGTGAGATTATTACCATCCATAGTGATCACGGAGGGGAGTTTGAAAATGGAAGATTTGGAAGTTTTTGTGAGGATCATGGGATTAGTCACAATTTTTCATCTCCTAGGACCCCTCAGCAGAACGGGGTAGCTGAAAGGAAGAACAGGACCTTAGTGGAAGCCCCTAGAGCCATGCTTGCCGAGTATTCACTTCCAAAATACTTTTGGGCTGAAGCGGTGAACACTGCCTGTTATGTGCTGAATAGGGTGAATGTGAGAGTCAAACTGAACAAGACACCTTATGAGATCATTAAGGGTAGAACTCCAAATCTGTCCCACCTCCATGTCTTTGGCTGTAAGGTTTTCATTCTGAACAACGGGAAGTCACCCTTAGGAAAATTTGACCCCAAATCTGATGAAGGAGTGTTCTTAGGATATTTAGGTGTTGGGAAATCCTTTAGGGTGTTCAATAGGAGGACTTTGGTGGTGGAAGAAACAACCCATGTAGTGTTTGATGAATCTGATCCTAAGAAGTCTAGATCTAAAGTAGAAGATGAAGAGATTGTTGAGGTTACCCAAGGAGTTGGAAATACAAATTTGGAGGAAAGGGTAGAACCTCAAACTGAGCTGCCTAGAGATTGGAGATATTCTTCGAGTCATCCTAAAGAACTGATCTTAGGAGACCCTTCTGAAGGTGTTAGGACTAGGCATGGACTTAGGAAGGAAGTAAACCATTTTGCCTTTATCTCAATGACTGAACCCACCAACATTAATCAAGCCTTGTCGGATGAATTTTGGATTTTAGCCATGCAGGAAGAATTGAATCAATTTGTAAGGAATGATGTTTGGGAGTTAGTAGAAAGACCTAAAAATCAAAGTATTGTGGGAACCAAGTGGGTCTTTAAAAATAAGATGAATGATTCTGGTGTGGTGGTGAGAAATAAGGCAAGATTGGTGGCTAAGGGGTATAATCAGATAGAAGGGATTGATTTTGAGGAGACTTTTGCCCCTGTAGCTAGATTGGAAGCCATTAGAGTGCTACTAGCATTTGCTTGTTATAAGGGATTTAAGCTGTTTCAAATGGATGTCAAGAGTGCCTTTTTAAATGGGGTAATTAAAGAAGATGTTTTTGTAGAACAACCCCCAGGTTTTGAGAGTTCCCAATATCCAAGTCATGTCTATAAATTAAAAAAGGCCCTATATGGATTGAAACAGGCACCCAGAGCTTGGTATGAGAGGCTTAGCACATTCCTGTTAGAAAGAGAGTTTGTTAAGGGGAGCGTAGACACCACCCTTTTTCTGAGGAGATTAGGAGATGACTTACTCATTGTTCAAATCTATGTTGATGATATAATTTTTGGATCTTCTGATAAATATTTATGTGAAGAGTTTTCTAAAATAATGAGTAAGGAGTTTGAGATGAGTATGATGGGAGAATTGCCCTACATTTTGGGGTTTACCATAAGGCAAACGGATGATGGAACCTTTCTCAATCAATCAAAATACACTAAGGACATTTTGAAGAAATATGAAATGGACAAAGCCAAGCCAATCAATACTCCCATGCCCTCCTCAGTTCAGTTAGATAAGGATTCAAATGGAAAATATGTTGATCAGAAGAAGTATAGAGGGATAATAGGTTCACTGCTTTACCTGACTGCTAGCCGACCTGATATCATATTTAGTGTCTGTCTTTGTGCTAGGTTTCAGGCTGATCCTAAAGAGTCCCACCTGACTGCTGTTAAGAGAATTCTTAGATATCTTTTAGGAACCCCAAACCTAGGAATTTGGTACCCTAGGCACAGCACCTCTTTTGAGATCATTGGATATTCTGATTCTGACTTTTCGGGGTGTAGGGTGGATAGGAAGAGTGCTTCTGGGACTTGTCAATTCATAGGACAGTCATTAGTCTCCTGGTCCAGTAGAAAATAGAACTCAGTTGCACTTTCCACTGCTGAAGCTGAGTACATTGCCTTAGGAAGTTGTGTGGCCCAAGTTCTTTGGTTGAAGCAACAAGTCTTGGATTTAGGAGTACCTGTTGGCACAATTTCTGTTCTGTGTGATAATACTAGTGCCATCTGTATCTCTAAAAATCCAATCCAACATTCTAGGACCAAACACATTGATATTAGGCATCACTTCATTAGGGACCATGTTACAAAAGGGGACATTGAGCTACATCACGTAGCAACTGAAAATCAGCTGGCTGACATATTCACTAAACCACTGGCCTTTGACTCATTCAGCATTTTGAGAACCAGATTAGGAGTGATTGATATAAATGCTTAATTCTGATGACTGCTGATTTATGATTGTTCTGATTGGTATTCTGATTTCTGTTAGGTAGTTTTGATTTCTGTTAGTTAGTTTTGGTTTGATTATTTGCTTTCAGTTGATTTTATTTCTTCTGCTGATTTCTGTGTTAGCCTTACTGTTAGTTTGATTTGAGTATTTACTTTGCTGTGATTTTCTACCTATTTTTATTTATTTACTGGTTCATATCTTGCACTTACTGTTTTATGCTTTTCAAGATCTGATCACCGCACACTACTTCTGATGATCTAAATTTTTGACTAGAAGTTATTACCTTATTTTGGTTTGCAAGCTGGTAAGTAGTGATTGACTTCGCTGAATCTGTTAAAGGGAAGAAACATTGATAATTATTTCTCTTCCTCTAACTCCTTTACTGGTGTGTAGTTTCTTTTGAATAAAAATCCTCTTCAAAATTAAAATGTTAGTTTTTGAAATAGAGATTATTTTATCATCCTACAGTAATCTGCCTCATATCAATAGTACTTTTCAAAGTCTTGAGTCATTAGTTTGATTTTCTAAACCAAGTGATTGCATTTATCATATGTTGTATGGCTTTTGTTTTGTGAATCGTTCTTCTTTACTGTGGAGAGTCATCTCCTATGTCTGGAAGATAATCTCACAGCTGAGACTCTTTAATGATTATGAAAAGGAGAAAGCTTATAAAAGATGCGCAGCGCGCCAGATAATTTAAAAAAAAGAGGCATAAAATGAGCCCAAAACTGAAAAGATGCGAAATTGCCAAATTGGATACACAAAGTGTATCAAAAATCAAAAGATGTGCAAAGCGCCAACCAATTTGAAAAAGAGGCAAAAAATGAGCCCAAAACAAGCCTTCTTCCCTTTCAGATTGTTAAATGTCTTAGAGAAACCTGTGCGCCACTTAATATTTTCAAAAGCTTGAGTTTTGAAAATCCCGATTTCTGATTTTTTACTTTGTAACACTATTATATCAGATATTTTTCTGGAACGAGGCTTGAAAGGATCTCTTTTCAAATCTAATGTCTTTTCTTCTGAATCAGATTTTTATTTTGAAAGAGGTTTGCATCGATAAGATGGCCGGGGTCGGAGTTACGACAGTTGATTATTTCCAACCTTTTCTGGATTTCAGCGCTGTCAATCATCCTGTCATTGGTTTTTGAATCTAAAGTCAAGGTAAAAATTCTGATTTTCTCGAGCATCTTGATTCAAAAAAAAAATGCTTTTATGTGTTTTGTGTGGTAAATTTTATTTATTTTTTGTGTTATTTTGATTTCATGGTTGTGTTTTTGGATCCTGATCGATCATCTTCATCCTTTTCTGCTTTTCTTCACATCATCCTGGACGATACACCGATCGTCCTGGACGATCCTCTTCCTCCTGGACGATCCAAAAATCATCCTGGATGATTCATTCAAAATCATAGCCACTGCTCCTACTGCTGCAACTATCCCAATTATTGGTGATCGTCCTGGACGATCCATACATCGTCCTGGACGATATGATCCATATCTTCCTGATCTGATCAAATGGCTGATATTGCACCAATTAATTTGACATCGTCCCGGACGATCCTCTTATCGTCCTGGACGATCCACCTGTCAAGCCGCTGGATGATTCAACTTCGGCCCGTCCGACCTATTTATTGTAAATCGTCCTGGACGACCCACCTAATCGTCCGGGACGATACCTTTTCATCAACGATCGTCCAGCTGACTCCTCGGGACGATCACCTGTGTCTAATCGTCCCGGACGATATCTGATCGTCCTCGACGATCGGACCGCCTTTTTGACCAATCGTCCAGGACGTCATAAATGTCCAGATCGTCCCGGACGATGTCACGATCGTACGGGACGATCTGTCCGTTTTCTTTTTAAACAGCAGTTTTCTTGAGATTTTTTTCACACCGATTTTCTCCACTCCACTTCTCCTCCTTACCCTCTCAATTCCTCATGGCTGGTGGCAAGCGTTCCCGTCAGAAGGGTGCCAGTTCCTCCCGGGGGCCGGTTGAGCCTCGCTTCCCTATTGCAAACGATCAGGTTGCCTTTGAGCGATACTGCGAGGTGGGGATCACGCCTTCGAAAATAGTAAATCCTCGCACTCTCACTTATCCAGTCCTTGATCTCTTCGCTAACACTTCTCTTACCATCATCCTCACCCTCGCATTTCCCTTTAGTTCCGAACTTCTTCGCATTTTCTTTGCGAACCTGCGGATTTCCGCTGACTACTCCACTCTCCATTCCTATGTCAATCAGCGCCCTGTCAAACTTACCTATCAAGACTTTCACGATATTCTCCAACTGTCCATCACTGGCGACAAACTCCACACCCTTATCACAGACCCAGATTATAATTGGAGTGTCGCCAATCATTTCCTCCGCAATACTAATGCCCCTTATCATGATAATGCCTACTCCACCCTTCTTAAGGACGCCCGAACCATTCAACATGTTCTTCGTTCCTCCGTCGTTCCAAAGGCGGGGGATCGCATTCACATCACCCCCCTCCTGTCCTTGACCACCTACTACATCATGGCACATCTTGAATTTAATGCTGCCGATCTCATTATCCGGTACCTCGAGCACCTTACCACCATCCGGGATCCAGGTCATCGCCGTCGCCCAAATCTAGCCTTAGGACACCTCATTGCCTATGCTCTTGAAACCAAGTATGACTTGCAATATCCTGCAGCCCCAAATATTCCTACATACTTCCTCACCAACAATGCCTTTCATGTCCTCCACAGCACCCGACTACATCCGGAGCCCGCCCCGGATGTTGAGGAAGAGGAGGAAGGGCCACTCCCGCTCCTGCTGCACCCGAGGCACCTGCTCCCCTTCGCATTTCCTCTCCCCTTGACCACCTGGTGCAGTGCTTTGACCAGTGGGAGGCCCGTTTTGACTCCTACGTGGTTGACCAAGAGCAGCGGCACAACGAGGACCTCCAACGCTTCGCGGACTATGCTGCGTAGAAGCAACAGCAGCATGACCAGGACATGGCCTGGTTCGGAGCTCAATTTCAAGTCATTCACCATTACTTCAACCCTCCACCACCACCTCCTCCTTCCGATCAGGATCCACCTCTATTTTAGTTTTCTGTTGTGTAGTTGTTCTATTTATGTTTTATTTTATGTTTTATTTCCGTGTTATGTTTTTCCTCCTCCTTTTTGTGATGTCAAAAGGGGGAGTCAGTTGTAGTCGTGTCTGTTTCTATTTTCTGAGTCATGTTTCCTGTATTGTTTTAGCTGTTAAATGAAAATTAAAAAAATGGTTGTTTTGTTTGATCTCCTAGTTTACTTGTATTTTCAGACTACTTTACAAATGTTTGCCATCATCAAAAAGGGGGAGATTATTGCGAATCTGGTTTTGATGATGACAAACATGTTTCCAGTGTGTTTTGCTTGGCTAATCTGTTTCAGGCACAAAAGACCGCGAGCCACTTAAGCCAACTCAAGATCGGGTCCAAGTGTGTCAAATGTATGAATTTTCCTTTTATTGAGTCAATTATAATGTAACTGATTCCCTAGCTAAGTAACCTTGCACACACACACTCAGGGAGAGAGATTGAGTGAATTAGAGTTTCTGTTAAAAATTTTGTTCAGATCGTCCTAGACGATTTTCACATCGTCCTGGACGATCCAGCCAAAACAGAAACCCTAATTAGGGCGACTAAGTTAAGAGGGTCTGATTAAGCAGATCATCCTGGACGATCTCCAGATCGTACGGGATGATATGCCCAAATCAGAAATTCTCAGCCGCCAGATCAAGTTAGGCAAGTTCTTATTTTTAGATACTTGGTCTGATCGTCCCGGACGATACGTGTATCATCCCAGACGATCAAGTATAATCATGCCTAATTTAATTTGGTAATTAAGGAAAGCAATTTATTTTTGGTTGATACGATCATATCGTCCTGGATGATCGCAGGATCGTCCCGGACGATCATGATCATTTAGTACATTTCAGCTGTACGACCCGAACTGTGTTCAGGACGATTTGGGCACTTTTTAAACTAATCGTACAGGACGATGACCCCATCGTCCTGGACGATCAAGTCACTTTTTGGTCGTCCAGCATAGATTTCTCCGGACGACCCAAACTATCTTCTGGACGATTTCCCTCAATTTGCACTAATCGTCTCGGACGATCGCAGGATCGTACGGGACGATATGAACAGTTTTTTCTACTGATCGTCCAGAAGAGCCTAATCATCCAGGCTGAAACAGCTGAATTTGAACTGATCGTATAAGACGATCTATCGATCATCCTGGACGATCTTGGCCGACCAGTTGAGATTTAGGGCAAATTTTAAGACCTCCTTTAAAAGAACTTTTTCTAAAATTTGGAAATATCTTTTGCTACCTTCCTTCCCTGAGAAACCCTAGAGAGAGAGAGAGAGAGTTGGGTGAGAGAGAAGATCTTGTGAGGGGGAGTTAGTGAGGGATTCACTAAGGTTGCTCCGTGCACGGATCAGAGTCGTCTTCTCCGCTCGTCGTCTTTCGTCTAGTCAGTGTTCGTCGTGGGAGGATCGTTCGCAAGAAGATCCGGGGTTCTTTGCCCACTTCAGGTGGAAGAAAAAGGAGTTCGAAGGTTCTCTACCTGCTTCAGGAGGAAGCGAAAGGAGTTCGAAGGTTCTCTGCCTGCTTCAGGAGGAAGCGAAAGGAGGTCAGGTTCTCTGCCTCACCGTGTGGTGAAAAGGAGGTGTTTGTACAGGCTTCTCCGCCTTGCTGCGGGAGCAAAAGGAGAGACACTTTTTATTTAGTGCAATACTCGGAGGGGAGGCTCCGGGGAGTGAACGTAGGTCAAGTTGACCGGACCACTATAAAATCTGGTTTGCTTTTCTGATTCAGTTTTGCACTTTACTTTTCTGATATTAACTGCTTGGGTGAATATCTTTGGTTGATCTTTTTATCGTTGTTTTAATTCGTTTCCGCTGCACGTTATAAAAATATTTTCATTGTTATCGTGAAATTTTTAAATAACCAATTCACCCCCCCCTCTTGGTTAGCCACGGGACTAGTTCACTAGGGCTTAACATCCCTATCGAACTTTCATTTTACCTATCTCAAAATGATTTGAAAATAAACATTAATTTTGTAAAATAATTAATGTAATATTTAATTAAATATCAATTAGATATTAAATGCTTAATTATTTAAAAGTTATTTAGAATATACCTTAAAATAAATTTTTGATTTTGAATTAGAATATTCTAGAATAAACTTTTGGTTATATTAAGAATATATATATATATATTAAAGTAAAAGTTCAAATTTTAAAACATTTAATTTGATATTTTAATCAAAATAATAAATGATTAAATAATTTGAATTGTTTGAACAATCTTAAATATTTTAAAATAATTTTAATTTGAAACCGCGGGGCAATGATTGCTAGCGGCGCAATCATTATGCCGCCGGCAATCATTGCGAGAAGATTAAAACTGCAAACGCGGTTTACTTATCCGAGTCAGCTCGGATGCTCCGCCCTCCGGTTCTCCATCGCTATGAAATCAACGGTCCAGGCGTAATCACGCAGTTTAAACTCACGGAGAAAGATCAGACGGCTGGATCTTGATCCCGCGGTTCTGGATCAAGGGCCCAGATTCAACCAAACAGAAATTCCATTCAGCAGGGAGCTTCCGCTGTTGGATGAAGGCGCGGAAACGCGTGATCTCGACCGCTGATCATAAGATCAACGGTCGCGATCCTACCTCCCTCAAATTTGGCTTAAACAGACGCCTTAAATGGAAAACCGACTTAAACTCACGATCGAATTAGTCATTCGAAAAGAAATTTTAAACCTACATTAAAATAATGAACAGAAATTATGTGGGGTTTATTTTATAGCTTGAAATGCACTATTTAAAAAGTTAATTAGCTTGAAGTGCGTAAACTAGGGTTTAAGATTTTGACCTTGATAATGGACGGATTAATCCGTTTAGGAGCTCTCTGAAATTGTTGTTTGTCCACGCTTAAAAGTGTAGAAGACCCCTCGAGCTGGTGACGTCTGGATTGAAAGATACACGCTCTTGAAGGATCTAAACTTCGGTTCGCCGGGAAACTCGCCGGCGGCGGCTTTGATCGGTCGGATTAGGGTTAGAAAGTGTGGAGGAGTTTCTTGAGAGCTCAAAGAAGTAATGATCTGGATTTAGGAGGGTTCTTCTGGAGAGAGAAGGTCTAGGTGAAGAATGAGGCCCTAAGAGAGCTTTACCCTATTCAAATGATCCCAGGTTCATTTGAACGATCAAGATCGTCTTGGGGACTTGCTAGATGGTTGCCATCTGTCCCCAAGCAGTTAGAATGCCAGGGAATAAAAAGGACTAAAGGACAATGACATGGAAAGGTGATTTTGTCCTTTGGAATACATGTGGCCATGTGCTTTAGGTTTAGCTCTAATCCAAAGCTTAAAACCAACTTAAGAACATTCCAGAAAATGTTTAAAGCTGCTGGAAGGGATTGGGTTTGGAGTTAATTAGCTTAAGTAAGGGTTTTGGCCATTCAAAGCCATTTGGAGGCTTCTTTGACCATTAATTGACTGGTTTGACCAATCAAATGATCAAGCTTGCTGATGTGGCAGTCAAGTGACCTCAAGAACTGGTTTGGAAAAAGGTTGGAGGGGATTTGATGATTAAGGCTTGAGTTTTGAATATTTAGAAGGGAGTTTGAGATGGTTTGACCAAGCTTAGTTGAGTTGACTTGGTCAAGTTGACCATGGTTTGACTCAAACTAGATTCTAAAGTATTTGAAACATTTAATAGAGTGAAATTAAAGGTTTTCAAAACAAAGGGATTTTAGAATTTAAATGAGAAAGCATGTAAAGTGCATGGTTTGACCATAAACTAGTATTTGACCAAGTCAAACATACATGGCTTAACTCATGAATGATTTAAATGTGTTTAAATCATACGTTGATATGAATTTGAGAGGTTAGAAGGTCTAACTTAGCTTGATGAATTGAATTAATCCATTAGAGCTTTCATATGATTAAAGGTTGAAGTTTGACCAAGTCAAACTTGACATGGTTTGACTCCAAATATATTTGAATATATTTGAGTCATTACTTGAAATGAGTTTGAGAGTTTGAGGAATTTGATGAGATTTGAATGAATTGATTCATTAAGAGCCATTAATTTGATTCAAATGAAACAATTTTGACTAATGTTGGACTCAGTTGACTAAGTCAACTGTTGACTGGGTCAATGGGTCTAGTCAAATCCAAATCATTGGGGAATGTGATCAAAGAAGTTTGAATGGGTTTGAAGCTAATGTGTGGCTTGATTCAAAGTGAATGAGCTTAAGGGTTGAACTGGTCAAACTAGGTTGACTTGGTCAACCAGGTTGACCCAGGGTTAGGGGTTAAGCTCAACAGGTTTGAAATGATGAATGGGGTCTGGTAGAAGTGGTTTCAAAGTCTGGAAAGGTCATTTAGATCAAATGACATGTTTAGGCCCTTAATGGGCCTAATGGGTCAACTAGGTTGACTTGGTCAACCAGGTTGACCCAGGGTCAGGGAATGGGTCCAATCAGTTCAGAATGACATTCTGAGACCAATGGAGGTGGTCCCAAGGTCAGAGGAGGTCATTTGGTCAAAATGACCTGTTTTGACCCTAAAGGGGCCTTCTAGGTCAACTAGGTTGACTTGGTCAACCAGGTTGACCCAGGGGCTGGTTCTGGGTTCAATGGATTTGGTTTGACATTTGAAATTTGCTGGAAGTGACTGCATTTGATTTGGAGCTCATTTGACCAAAGTGACTATTCACACCCCCTAGGGGTATTTTAGTGATTTTGGCCCCTGGTCAACTAGGGGTCAAACTGAGTCCAACAAAATGCAGTTTAGTACTCAATAAGTCATAATCAAGGGTCTGAAAGTGATTTGGAGCTTTGGAGAAAGCTTCAAGGTCAGGATCCACTGGATGGCAGGTCTAGTGGCATAGACTGTAAATATTTGAAGGTTTTACAGCCTTTGGATTTCAATTCAGTTTCTGGGGTTAGAGACCTCAGAATGAGCTCAAATTTCGAGGGTTGCCTCTAGAGACATGTCACATCAGTTTAAAACTGATAGATCTTGAATCAGAGGTCATTTGATAGGGTTTTGAGGTGTTCAAAAATTTGCTGGAAAAGGCTTTCAAGACTTAGACCTTTGGCCTTGGATTTGATCTGGATTTCTGGTTTTGAGCTAGATTTTGAGTTTGAATAATAGGAGCTGAATTAAGTTTAGATTGAATTGAAGCTTGGATTGATCTAGAGGAATCCTAGGGTTTAGAATAGATCCTAGGGTCCAAATCAGCTTAAGGGAATCCTAGGGTCTAGAATAGATCCTAGGGACTGGAGTCTGGGAAGATCCTAAAACCTAGAAGTCCTAGGGAAATCCTAGGATCTGGAGTCTGGAAGAATCCTATAATCTAGAAGAATCATAAGATCTAGGAATCCGAAGATTCAAGATCTAGAAGGATCTTAGGATCTAGAGTAGATCCTAAAGTTTGATTTCTAGGAAGATCCTAGGGTTTGGAAGTCCTAGGGCCTGGGATCTAAAATAGTCTTAGGATCTAGAAGAATCCTAAGCTCTAGATAGATCTAGGAGAATCCTAGGGTCTAAGAGGATCATATGATCTAGAGTCAGGTAGAATCCTAGGGTCTAGAATAGATCCTAGGGTCTGAAGTCTAGGAGAATCCTAGAATCTAGATTTGTCTTAAATTATATTGATCTGGGGTCAGGATTGGTCCCTAATAACCTCATACAAAAATGAGGTCAACAGCCTTGTGGCAAATGATACTAATTCTGGTCAAAATGAAGTATGTCAATTATCCTACAATGAGCTCTTTGTTATTTCTAAAAATAGTTATGAATCATATAGGAAGCTTAAGAAATAAGATGCTATTTTGAAAAAAGGAGTTTCTAATTTCAAAATTGTGCATGAAAATATGGTTAGGGAGCATGATAGTCTGAAAGCTAGACTTTCTATTTTACATAAGGAGCATGCTTTTTTACAAGATGAATTTAACGAATTAAAGAAGAAGCATTTTGAATTAATTAAATTGCATACATCCTTGAAATATATGCATATTAAACTAGAAGAGACATTCAAATAACTAGAAACACTGGCAATTGAACTAGGCACTAGTGAACATGTATTAAAGTTTGAGGTTGAAATTTATAGAAGTGCTAATGACATTTAAAAAAGAAAGTATTTATACTTTTAAATAATGCACCACTACTTGTGTTAGCATAAAGCCTCAACATATAATAGCATAACAAGCGTTGCTCATGTGGCATGGTAGGACACATAGCCTGCACTTGCACTGTACACCATAGATCACATCTTAGGTGGATGCTTAAACCATTTGCATCATAGAAAAACATGCATTTCAATCATTCATTAAAATATTAGGTGGAATCCAAACTCACTTGGGTTCCCAAATCTAACCAATGATTAATTTTGTAGGGATGCTCTCATAAAAGACCTAGTGAGAGTATGCGGTACCTGGACATTGAATGTTTAAGACATGTGACAAAAATCATCACACTGGAAGCTAGGGCAGGAGGCAAAGTAACACTTGGTGATAACACCACTTGGAAAGTGGTGGGCTCATGTTCGATTGAAAATTCAAAAAGTTTTTCATTAAAAGGTTCTTTTAGTAGATGGACTAAAACATAATTTTCTTAGTATTAGTCAGCTTTGTCATAAGGGCTTTAACTTAAAATTCTTATTTACTAAATGCTTGATTAGTTTGAATTGAAAAATTAGTTTAGAAGGAAAAATAGTAAATAATGTATACATGATTGATCTGCCTTGTATTGTTAATTTAAATACTATGCATTTTAAAACTGTTATTGAAGAATTATGGGTATGGCATAGGCAAGTATACCATGCAAGCTTGAAAAACTTTAAAAGATAACTCAAAAAGACCTAGTTAGAGGCATACCCAAGTTAGACTTTTCTAAGGACCACCTCTGTGATGCCTACCAATTAGGAAAATAATTTAAGTCATCTTTTCGTTCCATTAAGGACATCACCACCAGTAGACCATTGGAAATCTTACATATGGATTTGTTTGGTTCTGTTATTATAGCAAGCTTAGGTAGGTGCACCTTTTGATATATGATTTTTGATGATTACTCAAGGTTCACCTAGGTGAGATTTTTAAGTCATAAAAATGAATCATTTGAGAAATTTAGAATATTCTCCACTTGGATTCAAAGAAAATTAAGCTATGAGATCTTTACTATCTATAGTGATTATGGTGGAGAATTTGAGAATGATAGGTTTGAATCATTCTGTAAGGAGTTGGGGATTGAACATAAGTTCTCTACCCTAGGACCCCTCAATAGAACGGGATAGTTAAAAGAAAGAATAGAACATCAGAGAAAGCTGCTACGAGTATATTAGCTAAATATTCTATCATAAATATTTTTGGGCAGAAGTAGTGAATACTACTTATATTATTTTAAATAGGGTGAATATTAGATCAAAATTAAATAAGATACCTTATGAGTTACTTAAGGGTATGCCATCTAATCTCTCACATTTTCATGTCTTTGGGTCTAAATGCTTCTTTCTTATCAATGGAAAATCTCCTCTAGGAATGTTTGATCATAAATCAGATGAAGAAGTCTTCTTAAGCTATTACTCTATGGGTAAAACCTATAAGATCTTTAATAAAAGGTCCTTAGTTATAGAGGATTACACCCATATTATGTTTGATAAATTTGATAAATATGGTGAGGTTATGTTAGAAGAAGATGAAGAGGTAGAGGTTACCTAAGGAGTAGAGTCTATTGACCTAGGTGATAGAGAAGAACCTTAGGAACCATTGCCTAGAGAATCAAGATACTCATCAAGTTATCTTACAGAACTAATCTTAGGAGCTCCTTCAGTAGGAGTTAAAATCAGGCATGGACATAGGAATGAGGTTAGGCATCCTACATTTACCTCTAGGTTAGAACCCATAAATATATACTAGGCCTTATGTAATGAATTACGGATCCTATCAATGCAAGAAAAGTTAAACCAATTTATTAGGAATGATGTTTGGCATTTGACTAGCAGATCTAAGGACCATAATATAATAGCTACCAAGTTGGCATTCAAAAATAAGATGAATGATTACAGAGTAGTGGTTAGGAATAAGGCTAGGTTAATTGCTAAGAGGTACAATCAAATTGAAGATATTGATTTTGAGAAGACTTTTGCCCCTTTAGCTAGATTAGAAGCCATCAGAGTACTATTAGCTTTTGTATGCTTTAGAGGATTCAAGTTATATCAGATGGATATAAAAAGTGCTTTCTTAAATGGGGTTATCAAGGAAGATGTCTATATAGAATAGCCCCCAGGATTTAAAAATTCATCCTTTCCCAACCATGTATACAAACATAAACAGGCTTTATATGGGTCGAGGAAAGCACTTAGGGCATGGTTTTAAAGTCTTAATACATTTCTCTTAGAAAGATCTTTTATGAAGGCTAATACAAGAAAGTAGGAGATGATCTACTCATTGTTCAAATATAGATGGATGACATATTATTTGGATCAATAAATAAAAATCTTAATTTTTCAAAAACTATGAGTAGAGAGTTTAAAATGCGTATCATGGGAGAGCTTTCTTAATTTCTTGGATTTAGTATGAAGTTGTGGGAAGATGGTACCTTTCTCAGTCATAGTAAGTATATTAAGAAAATTCTAAAGAAATATGTTATAGAAGGTGCTAAAGTAATAAATATACCAATAAGCTCAACTATTCATTTAGATAAGGATGTGAATGGAATATTAGTAGATTAAAAAAATTATAGGGGGATAATAGGAACACTTTTGTATTTAACTACTAGTAGACTAGATATAATATTTAGTATTTATCTATGTACCAAATTCTAAGTTGATCCCAAAGAATCCCATATGACTGCAGTTAAGAGAATTATTAGATATTTTATGGGCACCCAAAATATAGGTATATAGTATCCCAAATATAGCGCTTTATTTGAAATTATAGGATATTCAGACTCAGACTTTATAAGGTGTAGAATAGAGAGAAAAAAAGCTTATAGGACTTATCAATTCACAAGAAAATCATTAGTTTCTTAGTCTAGTAGAAGCAAAATTCTGTAGCCCTATCTACCGCTGAGGCAAAGTATATAGCAGTAGGAAGTTGAGTTGCTTAAGTCTTATGGAAAAAGTAATAAATCCTTCACTTTTTTACTTTCTATAGGCACTATACCAATCATGTGTGACAACACTAGTGCTATCTATATTTCCAAAAATCTAATTTTGCATGCTCAAACAAAGCATATAGAAATTAGACATCAATTTATTAGAGATCATGTAGCTAAGGGAGACATATAACTGCATCATGTATCTACAAAAAATCAATTGGCAGACATTTTCATAAAACCACTAAATTATGGCACCTTTAGCATACTTAGAACTAGACTAGGTTTGATTGATGTTAATTCATGGATATGATTATAATTTTTGTGTTTAAATGCTTAATTCATATGTCTTTGTTTATGTGTATATCTAGATATTTCTATTTATTTTGTGTTTATTTATTTATAAAATTTGCTTGTATGGTTCTTCCTAGATCACCACATAAAATCACTTTCTATGCACATCATACTGTATGATAAGCTTCATATGGTATGAACTTAACAAATCCTCAATTTATGTTGTACAGGAAATCCAACGGCCAAAATTCATCCAATTATTTGTCCTCGTATTGTACAAACTCCTACTGTATGATCCACATGTTAATGATCATTGGAAATTCAATTTAATCGGTATGATATTTAATTACTTATATGTATTATATGAATACCTATTCATACGGTACTAAGCATTTAGTCAAAGATCCTACAGGTTGACTCCTCGGGATGAGTGTTTTTTTAAAGATCATCTTGTATGATCTTGATCATATGGTACAAGTTGATTAACTTTTGAACTAATCAGTCTGGATGAATTAAATTCACACGATCATACTATATGACTTATATCATACTACAATGATCACTCCCTTTCAAGTTCTTAATCGGGATGTTTTGATCTTTCAGGTTTAAGATCTCTTGGCACTACTCTACAATTTCTCCTCACCTTAGCCTTCCCATTCAATTTAGAACTTCTTTTAAAATTTTTTGCTAGCTTAAGAGTGAATTTAGAGCGCACAACACTACAATCATACATCTATAAATGCCCAATAGCTATTACTTATTAAGATTTTGATGCAATTTTATATATGTCCACCATTGGGAAAAAGGATCACGCAACCATCTGCATACCTAACTATAACTAAAACACCGTAAATCTTACACTAGAAAATACACTAGAAACCCTTCACCTACCTTTAGCTTGAAGACTAGTTCAAAATGCCTAAATCATCCAACATATCCAATGTAACACCATTATTCGTAAATTAGGTGTTTAAGTTAACATCACTTCTCTCCTATCTATTGTCACCTATTTTATAATGATCACCACTACCTTCAATGTAGTGGACCTGATCATCAACTACATTGAAAACCTCACTAGTATTAAAGATCTTAGGGTCTACTACAAATAAAATCTAGCATTAGAACACCTTATCTCCTATGTCCTAGAAACCAATTATGCATTAACATACCCTACACCACCAGATCACCTTCTGATTTACTATTGTGATTGTTTCTTCCACATCCTTTATAGTAACTAAAATCGAAGGCCCATTATGTACCAGATCAAGAGCACTAGCACCAGTAGTAGCACCTAGAGCACAAGAATCAGCATCAGCACCTTCCTTCCTACCACACTATTATAGGATAATCATTGAGATGTTTAATCTGGATATGTATGTGGATCAGATAAATTAGCTGCAGCAGAAAGACCGTGCCCAGATGAGTGATCAGTTGGTCACTATTCACCAATATTTTCAACCACCTCCACACCACCTGATTAGTAGCCACCTTATAAATAGTGTTTTTTATCTTTCTTATTATTATTTTTTTAAACAAACTATAACTTGCATTAAAAAGAAAATATCTAATTACAAACTACTCAAAGATAGGAAAGCCTATCATATTCCTCCTTTAAGATAAACATAAAAGAAGGAGGAATATTATTATCACTAATTACATCCCAAATAAAATCACTAGACAAAGCTAAGTTAGCACAAAAATCTGCTAACTTATTACAACTATGATACGAAAAATGAAATAAAACCTTATTTAAACCTTTTAAGAATAAAACATCATCCACCTCTTGGTTCCCCACTATCCATTTAGATTTAACAAAAGAGTCTTGAAGATACTTGATGACATTTCAATTATCTCCTTCAATAATAATGCCCTCCGCCTCCAACATCCATGTTTGAACTACCTTCTTCAATGATTTAGTTGCTAACAATTGAACCTATGAAATATCCCAATGCTTACACTCAAAACCAAAAGCCAACAAGAATCTTCCTTTATTGTCTCTCACCACTCCACCAAGACCTACTTTGTTATTCTCAACAAAGAAGCATCAATGTTAATCTTAATCCACTCAGGGGGAGGAGGGTGCCAATAATTACAAAACAGCTGATGCTGATTAACACACTAGTTTCCTGAGATAAGTTTATTATAAGGAGAAGAAGTAGCAAAGCTAATAACTTTTGAAGCAATAAAAGCAGCACTATCTTCTCTACCTCCATGCTTCAAATTATTTCTACTTTTCCAAGAAAAGTATAGCAATGTATAATACAACTTGGCAATAAAAGGATTTGTGTCAGCTAACCTTTCTAATGTCAATATTTAGTCTTAAAAAGATCTAAAAATTGAAACTTGAAACCCCCATATATTCAAATAATTTATCACTTGGAGAAATTTTGAACAATCTGCTGCTATATGGTCCACATTTTCAATGGCATCACATCCTCTTGGACATAGTTTACTGTCCATCAATTTTCTATACATTAGGAAATTAGTAGATGGAATGGTATTGTTGTATAAACTCCATAAAAAGAGTTTCACTTGAGAATTCATTTTCAGTTTGCTTGTCCACCTACAATAGTTGTCTTCCATACCATCTTCATCCTCTGTTTCTGAAATCAGCACAGTTATTATCTTTCTAGAAAATTTATACTTCAGATCAATTCAATCCTCTATTAAATCTTGAGATATTCTACTATGAGAGATAATATCAAGAAGTTCTTCTCTAAAATGCTGCTGCAACCGATCTGTGTTCCATCTTCCATTGATAATAAATTCATCCAAATCAATGTATCAGCATCCAATTCCGCAATAAAAGTAGGCCACTTCTCTATGTTTTCATCAAGAATCCATACATCTTTAAGAACATTAATAGATGAACCCAAAGAGATCTCCCACCTCACTACTTTGCTAAGAGATTTCAACCCATTCATAATTATTTTCCACAAAATAGAGCTTCTTCCCTTTGCCTCACAATTCCACCAATTGTGTCCATACTTTGCAATCAGATTCCTATTAAGAGGTGCCTCCGTCTTGTGAATAAGTTTCCAAGCAATTTTGCTCTTAAACGACCCATCTTTGATACTACTAAATATAACCCACGTCTACCCTTCTTCTTTGATTTGCATAGAACATCCCAAGCCACATAATGAAGACCATGATTACCATTCTATTTATTCCAAATATAATTTCTACACATCTCAATAAACTCCTTCAAATACTCAAAGGAACCAAAATATGTGTAGATAGAAATAATGGAAGAGCAAGAAAAATAGGTTTAACCAGTATCATTCTTCCTGCTTGAGAAATGAACCTATTTCCCCAAGCATTTAGTTTCTTCAAAGATTTCTCCATCAATTATTGAAAATCAGATTACACCATCCTTCTTAATGCCATTTTAACTCCCAAATACTCCATCTCATACACCACATTAAAGCCCAATAATTTTTATATCATCATACATCTCCTACTATTGATTGATTTGCCAAACAAAATAGAAGACTTATTGAAATTTATGCTTGACCCAACCACATGCAATAATTCAAGAGAATTTTCTTCAGCTTCTTCACATTTTTTATTTTTCGTCAGAAAATAATAAAATATCATCTGCATACAATAAGTGGGAAATTTTCTTTGCAGTTGGAGTAATTTTGATCCCAAGCTTCATACCTTTCTAAAAATAAACATTTGAAAGAAGTTGTGAGCACATAATGAATGAAAAGGGAGATAAATGACATCCTTGTTGAAAACCATTCTTCACCTTTATCCAATTGGAATTACACCCATTGATCATAATGGAGAACCTTGGATCAACCACACATTCCATCAACAAATTTGAAAATTTACTAGGAAACCCAAGGTATTCTAGCACCTGTTTTAACGTAGACCAACACATAATATCATAAGCTTACTCCATATCAATCTTGATAGAGAAAAGACCTTCCTTTGATTTAGAAAATCTAATTTTGTTGAAAACTTCTTGAGCCAAAAGAATATGATCCGAAATTGATCTTACTCTAACGAATGCCACCTGCTCTTCAGAAATAATTTTCAGAATCATGATCAGTAGAATATTTAGCAAAATTCTAGCCATTAACTTATAAATAGATTTGCAAAGACTGATTGGCCGATAGTTAGAAGGAGTCATAGGATTTTGCACATTAGGAATTAGAATAATAAGAGTCTCCTTCCATTTATTACAAAGCCTCCCAGAAGAAAAGAACAGATTAATAGCCTTGCAAACATCATCTTCAATAATATTCCAATAGACTTTAATAATGGAATGAGAAATCCCACCAATCCTTGGAGACTTGTTTCCTCCCAAATTGCTAATAACCTCCATGATTTCATAATTAGAAAACTCAGCTTCCAACATCCTTTTGTCTGCATTATCATACTCACCTTACACTGTCTACTCCTCCACTTGTCTTGAAAATAATTAAAAAACACTTCTTCAATATAGTTATGATCTTCAACTAGAATTCCATTAACATATTTGACTTGATTAATCTAATTTCCTTTTCTTCTACCACTTGAAAAGGTGTGAAAAAACTTTGTATTAGAATCCCCCTCTTCAATCCATTTTAATTTAGCTCTTTGCCTCCACCAAGTGCTCAATCGAGCAAGGTTCACATTAAGCTCACAGACTTTTGATCTCGAAAGCAATAATTTAACTTCACTTAACAACTCGAACTCAGCTTCCTCCAACTGAAGTTGCAACACCTCCTTCTTAAGATTCTCCTTTGATGATAAGAAATTCTTCAATTTAGCTTTACTCCATAAAAATAGAGCCCTCAATGCCCTTCTACACTTTTTATTAAGACCTTGCATAACATCACCCCCAGCAAACTTATTCCAAGATTTATATACAATGATAGAAGAAGCATGATAAGAAGCCCATATATCTTCAGACATGAGAATTCTATTCTTCTTAGTAGACGATTTGAAAATCTTCAACACAATAGGATAATGATCCGAAGTTATTCTAGCAATATGTCGTACAACCACCAAATGAATTTTCTCTAAAGTAATAGAGTTCAATAAACATCTATCCAATCTCTCCAAAATCGTTCAACCACCACTTTTATTATTGCACCAAGTGAATTTAGGTCCCACCAACCCTACTTCATGTAAGTCATTATTATTCACAAATTCACTCATCTCCATAAGACCTCAAGAGAAGACAAATTTCTTCCCCCCACCCCCCCCCCCCCCCCCCCCCCCCCCCTCCCTCTTCTCATCTTGAGACAAAATACAATTAAAATCACCTCTTATCACTGAAGGAATCTCTCCATGAGAGAAAGATTGAAGACTATCCCATAAAGTCCTCCTTTTATACATATCCTTGCTACCATAAATAGTAGAAACCTTCTAATGTAACTTATTTAGAACATTTAAATCAACAATAACACATTGAGTTGAAGTTTCCAACACTAAAAAGGAAGACAAATCTGATCTCCAAATGACCATAATTCCTCCTAACAAGCCATCAGACAAAAATAGGAAATAATTCCAATCTGAACCCATAAATTTATTGAATTTCATTCTATCAATGCTAGCCATTTTTGTCTCCACAATACCCATAAAAAACATATCAAATTCTTTCACAAATTCTTTTAAAAAAAGAGTGGCTTCTTTCTTATTGGCCCTCCTACAATTCCAAAAGGCTATAGAACTCATCTATCAATCAAATGAGATGAGCCCCCACCCTTTTCTATGCTCCCCCAATCAAGATTCCTGCCATGAGGAAGATTTTTCACTGGACCAAGTGACTTAAGCTCCTTTGCAAGCTTGAATTTTCCTGTCTCTAAACTACCAACAACCACCTTACACATAATCATCTTCTCAGCTTTATTGGAAAACTCTGATATGCACTTAGAAGTTTTTACATTCTCAACTTCTTTATCACGACTATCATTTAAAGCTTGATATTTATTAACAGCAATTGGAATATCATCAGAGAAAGATAACATACCTTTCTTTGGCTAAAGATTGGAATGCAGCACATCTACTAAAATTGGGTTATTCTTCATTTCTGCTTCATCTTGTATAGCAACATCTTTTTCAACATTATCTTCCATATAGATTTTACCTTCTTCAAGAACCACATTAAGTTCATTAGATCTTCCTAACATCAAGTTAGTAGAATTTGTAACTTCCACCTGAACAGCCCTGTCTTCAATTACAACATTCTCATATGAGGGATTAACTAGATTTTTCCTTTTAAAAATATTTTTCCTTTTAAAGAGATTGAAAGGCATTATTTTTTGGAGCAAATCAAAGCTTGTGAATCTTAAGGAGTTGAAAGAATGTCTCAAGAAAGAAATACTTGAGTTATAAGAGGAAGAAGCTGAAAAGGGATGATTATCCAATTCTAAGCTCTGTTTGTTGAAATCTAAAGTTTTGGAGCTTAATTCTACTCTCAGGAGGCTTGATACTTGGTGGAGGCAAAGGACGAAGATCAAATGGCTAGAAGAAGGTGATAACAATTCAAAAAATTTTCATGCTTTTGCATCTAATAGGCCGAATTATAATCAAGTTTATCAAATCAAAGACTTCCATGGTAATTTCTTTGAGGAGCAAAGGCAAATTCCAGAGGTTTTTTATGAGTTCGTTAAAGATAAATGGAAAGGGAGGAGGTGTGTTCTTAGGGGTTGGCCAAATCCTTCCTTTGTTTTGAATGAGGAAGATAGAAGCTTGCTGTTGGCTGAGTTCACTAAGGAGGAGCTAGAGGGAGTTGTTAATGGTCTTAAATCAAGCATTTCTCTAGGTTTGGATGGTATCAGTTATTCTTTTATTAAATCTTATTGGAAAATAGTTAAGGAGGATGTTTGGAAGGCTCTTTATTCCTTTTTTATTACTAGTGAAATGTGTGATGAGTGGAAGGAAACTTTAGTAATCTTAATTCCTAAAGTTAAGAATCCTACTTATCCTTCCAATTATAGGCTTATCAGTCTTTTCTTATCAATTTATAAAATTGTGGCTAAAATGTTGTTAAATAGACTTGTTTGGTTCATACCTAGGATCATTTCTGAAGATCAAGCTTCTTTTGTTAGAGGATGTTCTTTATCTGAAAATGTTCTACTTTCACAAGAGTTAATCCACAAGTTCAGATTTTCCAAAGCTAAGAAAGGTTTGATGGCAATCAAAGTGGATATGGAATAAGCTTATGATAGCATGGGATGGTCCATCTTAAAGCAAGTGTTGGATCGTTATGGTTTCCCTGGGAAGTTCTCCAATCTGTTAATTCAGTATGTGCTTGAACCAATTTTTTTTTTTAATTAATGGCAGCAGCCCCTCTTTGATTAAAGCTGAAAGCAGATTTAGACAAGGTTGCCCCTTGTCTCTTTATCTCTTTATTTTGTACTCACAATTGCTTTCAGATGCCTTCTCTCAAAGGGGTAGCAACATTGGTATCAAAGTGTCTCCTAATGCAGATAAGATTTCACATCTTTAATATGTTGATGACATTATAATTTTTTCTATAGAAAACCACAAACATGTAAAGAAAATTAACAAGATCTTGAAGGATTACAAGAAGTGGACGGGTCAGAAAATCAATGCCCAGAAATTTTCAATTCTTTTTGGGAAATCTGTTGGAAGAAGGAAGGCTGTGGACCTTACTAAAGTTCTCAGTTTTAAGGTAGTAAATGAGCTCAACTACCTTGGAGTCAAGTTGGACCTAAGAAGATTAGTCTTTTTATATTTTCAAACTCTATTAGAAAAGGCTAATAGCAGAATTAATATTTGGAATAATTGGTTTATTTCTCTTCCAGGGAAACTTCTTCTTATTAAGTCTTCATTACTTTTGCTTCATACATTATTATCTACACATTCACTTGTCCCTAAGGGAGTGTTGAATGATTTGGATAGGATGTGTAGGGATTTTCTTTGGCAGAAAGGTGATAGAGGTAAGGGTCTGCATTATGTTGCATGGGATACGTTATGTAGATCCAAAAAGATGGGTGGTCAAGGTGTGCATTCAGCTGTAGATACAATAGGGTCGTTGAGGGCCAAGTTTGCTTGGAGTTTTGTTTCTAAGCCTTTCTTCCTTCTTAACAGGAACTTGAGGGCCAAATATGGAGATAGCATTTGGAATTTTCAAGTAAGAAGTTATGCCTCACCAACTTGGAAGATCTTAAAGAATGGAGCTATGTTTTTGAAGGAAGTAGTAAGATGGAAGGTCTCGAATGGCGTTCAAATCAATACTTCTAAAGATAATTGGATTTTTTATAAGAGTACTGATCGTTGGACCACATTTGTTGCTAAACCAGATCAAACAAATTCTTGTCTTTCAAATTTTATACGAGAAGGAAGATGGGATGAGGCCAAGTTGAAGCTGTTCTTTGGTCCTGATTTGGTGGAGGTTATTACTACTGTTCCAATCAATCCTGAGTTATAAGGTAATCAATTGGAGTTGATTTTTAAATGCTTTAGTAGGTCTATAGCAGCCATGATTTCGAAGAAGATGAATGGTAATGATGTTGAAGATTTGAGTTGGGAATGGAAGAAAAAGCTGAAGCTTAGGCCTCGGGTTGAGATTTTCTGGTGGAGGCTTGTTCATAAGGCTATTCCAACTAATGAATTCCTGATGTACAGAAGAATGCAGGATTAGAATGGCTGTCCGAGAGGTTGTAAAGCAATTGTAGATTCTGCCCATGTAACAGTTAGTTGTGTGTATCTAGTTTAGGTTTTGTTAATGCTTAACAAGTGGGGATTTATGGTCCCTACGTTCGTAGATCTAGAAGAATGTCATCAAAAGTTATTGGTTTTATCACATTCTAACCCATTTATAGGGAATTTGTATTGCTCGACTGTATATCTATCATGGAAAAGTAGAATAAGCTCAAGCATGGTGAGAGGGAAGAAAGCATCATTGTAACATTTGCAAGTTCAGTAAGTTATGCTGCTACCTCATTTTTCTCGGATAACTGTGATGTCAATCAGCTAAAGCAGTTTTCTAACTTATTTTGACATCCTCCTCCACCCAAGTGGATTAAGCTCAATGTTGATGCTTCATTAAAAAACTCTTATAAGGGTGGAGTTGGTGGAGTGATAAGAGATTCTAGAGGAAGGTTTTTGTATGCTTTTGGCTTCTCCTATTTACATTGGGATCACTCAGAGTTGGAGTTCAGATCAATTCTTTCTTTGAAGAATGTTATGCAAGAGTGAATGTTTCAGATGAAAGGTATTATAATTGAAGGAGATAATATCAAAGTAATGAAGTATGTCCAAAGCATGGTGAATAACTAAGAAGTGAAGATTCCTTTCTTCAAGCGATAAGATTTATCCTTTCTTAGAGAATTTAACCAAGTTATCATTCAACTTGTGAATAGGAATTGTAATAAGTTAGCTGATTGTTGTGCTAACTATGCTGCTTCCTCTGATTTTCTTTGGGATAGTATTGATTGTAATAATATTCCTCCTTATTTTGTTTCTTTGTTGAATGAGGAATGTGATAGGGGTTCTATCACTTAGAGCTTGTTTTTTGAATTTCAATAAAATTGCTCTTTGCATTTCTTCAAAAAAATATAGGACCATATACATATCATCCTGGATGATCAAGTCATTTTCTTTTAATCATCCAGGATTTTCTCCTAGACATCCTGAACTATCTATTGGATGATATTCTCGATTTACACTAATCATCTAGGATAATCACAGAATCATCCTAGACGATCTGAACAAACCATGTCTTCTAATCATCCAGAGAAACTAGATCGTCCAGGCCAGAAGGTGATGATTTACACTGATTGGGATCATCCTGGATGATTTTTGATGACAAGTTAAAATTTAGGGCAATTTTTGAGCCCTTCTATTTAAGGTATCTTTCTTTCTTATGTGAAAATCTTTTGTCGCTATCCTTACCTGAGAGATTCTTGAGAGGGAGAGGGAGAGCTTGGGAGAGAGAGAGAGGATCTTGTAAGGGGGAGTTTATGAGGTGTTCACAAAGGTTACTCCAAGCAAGGATTCGAGTTGTCATCTCCAATCATTGTACCTTGTCCCTTGGTTTATCTGTGGGAAGGATCGTCAGCAAGAAGATCAAGGTTCTCTGCATGTTTCAGGAGGAAGCAAAAGGATGTAAGGTTCTCTGCTTGCTTTGAGATGAAGTGAAAGGAGGTAAGGTTCTCTGCCTGCTTCAGGAGAAAGCAAAAGGAGTCGGGTTCTCTACCTCACTAGGTTGATGAAAAGGAGTTTTGTAATGGCTTCTCCACCTTGTTGTGGGAGTAAAAGGAGAGTCATTGAGTTTTAGTGCGATACCTAGAGGGGAGGCTCCGGGGAGTGGACGTAGCTAAAGTTGACCAAACCATCATAAATTCTGGTGTGTTCTTTCTAATTATTTTTTGCACTTTACTTTTCTATTGATGATCGTGTGATTGAAGTTATTATTTTGTTTCGTTAAACATCTCCACATCATCGTGAAATTGTAATTATTTTAAAACATCTAAAAAGGTTTTCAAAATCTATTTTGCTCAAGAATTTTAAAACTACCAATTCACCCCTCCTTCTTGGTTAGCCTATGGCTAGTTCATAAGGGCTTAACATCCCTAATGAACTTTAAAAAATCATTTGAGATAAGGGATTGAGGGGAGGTCCTTTGGTAGAAAGATCGATATGTTCTACTAAATCAGCCTAGGCTATTTCTATGTTTTAATGACAAATAAAAGAAGTTATGGTAGAGGTTTTTAAATTAGGATAAGGTTGGCTAAGAATTCATAAATAAGTTCAGAGTTATAGGGAAAAGCCAATGTGAGGAGAAATTAAAGAGTAGTGGAGGTAAAAAGGTTCATCAACTCGAAGTTAAGGGCTGGTTGATTTAACATTCGAGAAGTGGTGATTTTTGCCTCCTTGTACTTATAATAAGCATATTCATCCCATACAGAGAGGAAATGATTGTCAAAATAATGAGAGGAGGAGGATCTCCCTTGAGTCATTCTGCTTTATTTGCTTCCACCAACCATTGGACAAAAAGCTTTAGAGGGTATGAGTTTGAGGAAGTAGTGACTTGAGTGAATTGAAATGTTGAAAGCCTTCCATTTTTTAGATTTTAGACTGATCGTACAGTACGATCGAGGTTTTTACATCATATTCAAGAAAGTTAATTCATCTGGATGACTTGTCAAAAAAAGTGGTCAAATCATACAGAAAGACTAGGTATCGTAATGGACGACTTGAAGGAAATGCATTTGTCCTGAGGAGTCATTAGTATGGCGTTTAATGAAAACCATTGTTCAATATGAATTGGTGTTTATGCAGTACAAAATGTAATTATTATCATACCGGCCAAATTGAATTCATCCCAATCTAGTTTAACACGTGCATCATATAGTATAAAGAGAGGTATCATACCATATGATTAGTAATAATTTCGTACCAAATGAATTTAATACCTCAACGGATAGTTACACGTCGATCGTACAGTATGAGTAGAGGTTTGTGTAATATGATGTACATATCATGGATCTAATCTGGACTATTGATTAAACTAAGGGTTGTGATTTATGCATCTATGTATATCGTATAGTATGAACGTGAATCATATAGTATGATATGAATAAACTTTGAAAGATTTTGTGAGTCATGAGGAGTGTATGTGATGATCTGGAAACATCTTAAATCAATTTTTTTAAAACATAAGCTATAAAGAAAAACACATAAACATGCACAAGAACAAACACATATAATTTAACATATATGAATGAATTATTTCATATGGTTTTTTTTTTATTTATCTTGATTTAAGCATGAATGTCTATAACACCCAGTTTTTTCCTCAAGGTGCTTATGGTGTCATTAGGAATATAACACCAACTATTTTTACTATTAGGAGTTTTTCCCTTTGAAACTCCAACCACATCTTTTGCAATATTCTTAATATCACTAGCCACTTTTTCCCACATAACATTAGCATCCTCATGCACAGACAAAATCTTAAGATCTAAAATTTTACTCTCAAAAATATTTTTATTATTATTCTTTAAATACCCCCATCTAATCCTAGAATATCGTTTTACTTTATTTTTTATTTTCTACCCCATTATCTTCAAGTCCAAAACTAATAAACGAAGTTGGGTACATAAATTTTTACTCGGAATAACTTTACAATCTTTGCAATCTAAACAATCTACTTTTCTTATAAGAAAATAATCAATCTGAGTTATGCTATATCCATTTTTATAAGTAATGAGATGCTCATTCCTTTTCTTAAATAAGGTATTAGCAATTAAAAAATCATAAGCTAAATAAAAATCTAATATGAACTTACCCACATTCATTTGTTATTCCAAACCCATGGCCACCATGAATGTTTTTAAAATCATCTACCTCTCTACCAACATGTTCATTTAAATCTCCTCCAATAAAAACTCTTTCTTCAAGAGGTATCTTTTGTATTAATTCTTCTAAGTCATTCCAAAATTTTAATTTTGAATCCATATCCAAAACTACTTGAGGAGCATAAGCACTTATAATGTTAACAATCTTAGCATCAATAATAATCTTTAAAGCTATAATTCTATCTCCAATTCTATTAATATTTATAACATTATCCTTCAAACTCTTATCTAAAATCACGCCTACACCATTTCTAGTACAACTTCTACCCGAATACCAAAGTTTAAATCCTAAACTATCAATCTACTTAGCCTTCTCTCCAACCCATTTAGTTTCCTGAATGCACAGAATATTTATCTTCATATGAATCATAATATCTATTAATTCCATTAATTTTCCTGTAAGAGAACCTATATTCTAAGTTTCTATCCTAATTTTTGTTTCATGGACTAGCTTCTTTGCCCACATCCATCCTTGATGTGGGAACCCTTGCCTATTTAACACTGCATCTGGGCGGCAGTGCAGCGGCCCTTGCACACTTGTCGCTGTATTCAGGCCATACAGCGCATCTCTTCCAGGGGATACCCTAGCATTAAATTTTTTTTTTAAAGGATTCATGTCATTATTATTCGACAAGTTTTATGCTGGCTGTCGACTACCTAATGCAACCCTCCACTTTTCTCATCCAAGACTTGGGACCTGGCAACGGTAGTGTATGTATTACTCACCTAAGCAAAGTCTCAATGCTGCACCAGGGCGGCAGTGCAGCGGCCCTTGTATGTATATTTATATGTTTATTAAATTTCAAGCTTTGATTATATGCTTTTACAAGTAAGTTTATTCTATGTTTACTTGATTTCATCCTAAAAACTAGGTTGACTAATCCTACTAGAATACTAATTTGGTCATAGGTTTGGTAGGGGTGCTGCCCGTTTATATTTTTAAATTTGTATTTGCATTTGTATATTTATTTAAATTTTAAGCACTGAGACTTTGCTTATGTGAGTAATCATATCCCATGAGTACTTAGTTTTATCTTAAAAACTAAGTGGACTAGTCTAACCGGAATACTAATTTGGTTTTAAGTTAGGTAGGGGTGCTACCCGTTTATAGTCTTGCATTTTTTTCATGTTTTATAGTTTTATATTTTTGCCAATGTATAGTCTTGTATGGGCATATCAACTTCAGGCTTTAGATTATAAATTCTAAAGTTATCCCTCTCCCATGTATAAAGTTCTTTCACTGATGTCATCATTTGAATCTAAGTTCAAATCTAATCTGTCTCTTTTTATCATCTTCATTAAAAAGTCTTTGGACAAGGGTCCTTGTTCATTGCTTTTTTAATATCTAAATTCGAATCAAACTTCAATCATTCCCTCCTTAAATGAAACGAATTTTGATTGAATTCATCTTACTACGTCAAAATCAAATTTAAATCTCAATTCAAAACATCTCTCTAGTCTATATTTCTATAGGCTAAGTCTAGATCTATAATCAGTGATCATTTAAAAGTCAAAAATTTTTTGACCACCTTTAATTTAATTATGCCTTATGGATTTAGTAAACTCTACTTAGTATATTCTTTAGCTTTATGTCATGGTTAGGGGTCAGAGATTTTTGAAGATTGATATATAATTCTTGCTAATTAAACAAATAATGTTTGAAAAGATGATATTCTATTTCTCCAACGACTTAAACATGACTGTCAATCAAGGTCCATCTATTGATGTAATAAAGATCCAGTTTGGATTGATGAATAATGTTTAGTTTACCTTCACTGGAACATAGTCTAATGTGGTTAAGGTTGAATATGTGCCCACTACATCTATTAAGATTATATTGGTGGGTGGGTCTATAATTACCCCAATGCTGACCTCATTTTTGAATAAGTTTATTATTTTTATATCAAATATCAATATCCATTCATAAATCATTTAAACCACTAATTTAATAAATTAATAATTAATCAAACTAACTTAATTTAAAAGTTAATAATAAAATATTTATATGTTACAGCTTCTATCCCCTTGTGCTTGATTCCTTTTATGATGGCAATGGTTTATTGGATTGAGAAGCTCTAAGGGCTAAAACACTTAATTAAAATGAATGACTATATTCTATACATCTACCCTAACTTTAGAGGATTAGTAGCATTGCAAATGTGCCCAGGACTTGTTGATTAATAGCTTCTAGCACTTAGAAGTTGTTTAGCCCTAAGTTCTATAAAATTTAAAATTAAAAGTATCATAATGAAAATCCTCTTTAAAATAAGATTTAAAATATTTAGATCATTAAATACTTAAAATTAAAACAACCCTTAAATAACTTTAAAAAATTAAATTGATTATAAAAAATTTTAAACAAATAAAAATTAGGACCTATCCAAACCACATAGCCTTTTACACACACTTAGATGGTTTGCAATGAAAACTAACTTTAGCTTAGGCTAATCCTATGATTTAGTTTGGTTTTATTGGAGTGACATGCCTAGAAGGAACTCAAGTTTGTGTGTTTACTTTTTGTACTTTTGATATAATATTTACTTTTTATTTGTGCACTTAAGATTAGTATGAAAATTCAGAGTCTTGTAATTTTATTTCAATTTAAATTCTTTATATATAACTGCTGACACTTCACTATTTCCTATGTGCATTTTTGTATATATGCTCTTTGATATTCCTACAAAGTAGAATGTACCTAGGAAATGATGTAAAGACAAATATAAAAGTAATGATGTAAATATAAATGTTTTATATCTTTATATAGTTAGATTGAGTTATATAGTGTCAAGTGTTGCAAAAGATTGAAAATGGTTATATGTATGTATATAAGTATATATATATATATATATATATATATATATATATAAGTTCCAAAAGATAACGATTCTTCTTTTTTTGAAGATTGTTGTCTTTTGGAATACCATAGAAGGTCCAACATTGAAAAGATTTAAGGCTAAAAATAAACATCATATTCAAATCTAGTTTATATAGGAGTAGAAATCAAAGATTTTTATTGGGTTAGCTTGTCCACCTTCTCTTTACAGTAGACCCTGGGTAGTACTCTAAAATTATAAATGAATAAAAGTTCTTTAATTTATATTTTGAATTATGCATCATTTTATTGTGTGATTATATTCATATTGTGAATTGTTGATTATAATGTTTTCTAAACTATAATTTCTTGATTCCTAGGATAGAGCCTATCTAATCTTGCATTCATGTGGCAATTGATTGTGCTTAGAATTGTTAGCTGATAGCTCCCTCTAGGCAAATAAAAGCCTAGATTATATACACCCCCTCAATCTCTTTACATTCCTATTTTACTCTATTCTTTAAAAACTCAAAATCTAAATCTAAATTTTAAATGCAGTATAAAATTTATAACCTAAAGTATTTACATTGAAATCATGTTAGCCTAATCATTTCCTTAAATCTATATGTATTTAAAAATCTTTAGTCTTTACTTTAATTGAGAGAATTCTCTTAGGAGACATAATTAACTCTAGGGGCTTGCCCCTATAAGAAGTTTAGAACCCATAATTAAAATAAACGCTACCTTAGTTTATTTCCTATGATAGGAGAAATTTTTTTGGACATAGACCTAAGCTTTAAACATTAGTTTAATTTCATAATCAAAAGATAAGTGAATATTCCTTTTTTACTTAGAGGTGATTTCAATATTCTTTATATATTTGATTAGGAAAATAAATATATGAATTTAATTTCATGATGTGAATTTTCTTTTTATCCTTAAGGAAGATTTGAATATTCCTTGTATAATTTTATTATGAAAATAAATTCATTAATATACTTTTATGATTAAAATGATAAGTGAATATCCCTTTTATCCAATGGGATGAATTGAATATTCCTTATGCAGTATTGATTCTTAAATTATATCTTCATCAATTTAATTTTATGATTAAAATACTAAATGAATATTATTTTTGTCATTTAGGGTGAATTGAATATTCTATATGCTTTTTTTGGTCATGAAAATAAATTGAAGGTTTCTCTTGTCAAATTGATAGTGAGACATTTGTCTATCCTTTAGGATAGTATAATGTTAATCTATATAGCTTTGACTAAAGAAACCTAAATATATTTTAAAGCAAATTTTGTGTCATGACAATAAGGAAACTTTGTCCACAAATTTTTTTGCCGACTCCGTTGAGGATAGACTTCTCTCTCCATCTTTAGTGAAGACTAAATTTTTCTAAAATACATATAAATTTAATTAAATTCTTGGGATATTAGATTACATGTAGATGTATGTTTATTTAAATTATAGTCATGTACATGTACTTTTGGTTCAATCTTGTATGTTAATACTTTATACAGTTTTCTATAGTCATGTATATTCCTATTTTGTTTATCCCTATTATGTCTACCCAGTTCATCTTTATGTAGGTATGCTTTATTCAGTCCTTCATTATTGTATATTTATTTATATTTAAGTCTATTCTTATTTGAGTAAGCATATCCCATAGTTACTTAGTTTCATCTTAAAAACCAAGTGGACTAGGCCAACTGAAATACTGAATCGATCCTAGGTCTGGTAGGGGTTCTGCCAGTTTATAGTCTTGCATTTACATTTTCATTTATATGTTGATTTAAATTTCAAGCATTGAGGTTATGCTTACGTGAGTAAACATATCTTATAGTTACTGGGTTTCATCTTAAAAACCAAGCAGAATAGTCTAACATGAATACTAATTTTGCCCTAGGTCTGGTAGGGATGCTGCCCATTTATAATATTCCATTTACATTTTTATTTGTATGTTTATTTGAATTTTAAGAATTGATTCTATGCTTATACTAGTAAGTGTATCCTATGGTTACTTGGTTTCATCCTTAAAACTAAGTGGACTAGTCCAACCAGAATATTGATTTGATCCTATGTCTGGTAGAGGTGCTTCCTATTTATAGTCTTTCATTTTTATTTGAATTTATATATTTATTCAAATTTGAAATATTGAGTCTATGCTTATATAATAAAGTTTATCCAATGGTTACTTGGTTTCATCTTTAAAACCTAGTAGACTATTCCAACTAGAATGCTGATTTGGTCCTAGGTCTGGTAGGGGTGCTGTCTATTTGTAGTCTTACATTTTTGCAAGCTTTATATTCTTCTATTTTTAGATATGTACAGTATTGAATGGTTATGTAAACTCTAGAACTTATATTTTAAATTGAAAAATTGTCTAACTTTTAATCTAATCTATGTTTCTTTTTAACATCAAAATCTGAAAGTTTTTGGATAAGGCTCCTTAATCAATGCTTTTTAAAAAGTCATTTAAATTGCATTCGTCTCAATCCATCTGAATGAAATCTAAATATCATTTCCAAATATCTCTCTAGTCTATAATTCTATAGGCTGGGTCTACATCTATAGTTAATGAGCATTTAAAAGTCAGAAAAAATTCTAATCAGCTTCAGTTTAATCATGCCTTGGGGATTTAGTAAACTTTACTTAATATTATTTAGATTTATGTCCTACTAAAGGGTTAGTTAATTTTGAAGATTAATATAAAATTCTTTAGAATTATAAAAATAAGGTTTAGAAAGTTGATCTTTTTTTCTCTAATGACGTGAACATGATTGTCAATCAGGATCCATCAGCCGATGTAACATTGATTGAGTTTGGTTTAATGAACAATTTCAAGTTCACCTTTACTAGACCATGGTCTAATGTGGTCAAGGTTGAATTTGTTCTAAATGTAGTTATTAAAACTACACTTGAGGGTGGGTAAGCAGTTACCTTGGTGGCTGTTAAACCCTTGGTATTTTCTCGCCTAACTTTTCTAAGGCTATCTATTAGCCATAGGTCAAAATCTACCATCATTCATGGATTCACTTATCCATGTAAGTTTGAGATGTTGTCATCTTTTACTATTGCAAAGATGACTAAATATTTGAGAAGGAATAAAAATTATCGTCTGAAGTAAAGGCATAAGAAATTTAAAATGCTCGAACAAGATGACTCGATGAATGCAGCAGTTGAAGTAGCTAAATTAAAATAAGGAGAAATAGTAGTTAAAGAATCTAAAATTCTATTTAAGTCTCATATGATAATTCTGAATCTCTTTCATCTGCTATCTACTACTCCTGGAGAAAAGAATCCAGTAAGATAGTGAGTTCTCTTCCTACTCCTTTTCGTAAGAATCC